>CAFUXE010000571.1:420310-434997 GCA_903364295.1 Serranus cabrilla | reverse complement strand
GTTTGGTTATTGGTGTTTTTTAGGCAGCATTTACAATTTTTTTTTTGGAGCGGTAGAAGTGAACGGGGGATGTTCAGGGGGAGATAAAAGGTCAACCGTAGATGCCAAACAGAAGGAGTGTACACAATCTGAAAGCTATGATCACTTTTGTCTCATAAGATGATGCATTATTTTGTAGGTTGATACCATTTGTTACATAGATTTGGTGCTCAACCATTTTTTTATCATTCAAGAATACAAATGGTCAAAAATCCTAAAATACAACATTTGGATACCAAGACCTTGTGGAATACCATCTTTAAAAAATCCATATGGTCATTTGGTTTCAAAAACCTTCTGACATTTGACAGATTTCTGCAAGAACTGCATTTTTTGCATATTTTATGGCGAGTACTTCTGTTGTGGAAACTACTGAGAAACAATATAGAGCCATACATCCTCAGAGTGTCCTGTGTGTCATGGGGCTGATTATCCTAGAGGCCAAAACAGGTCGTTTTATACAGTGAAGTTTAGAAAAATTTCTCTCACTTCAATGAAAGAAATTGGGTTAATTTCATCCACTGGAGTCTCACTTTCCAGTGATATCAAAATGATGCAATTCCAAGACTATTTAGGAACCCCAGTATGCAGAAATAGTTAAAGACCATATGTTTTTTGCCCAAACATGCATGGGATTAGCATAAAATGGGCATGTTAAAGGTGAGTCTCATAGGTTCCAACAGAGCCCGTTTTCATTCAGATATCTTGAGGTAAAAGCTCAAAGGACAACTATGAATAAGGCCATGTCAGTTTCTCCCTTGCCAGAATTTTGCATTCCAAATTTTAGCGTACATTTATTGTGTTATTAAGTCCTCTTTCCCTAGATATCATGGCATGGTTGGTACCAGTAGATTCCTTAAGTCTAGTTTCACATGATGTCAGTAATCTCTGCAGCCTCTGAAGGACAGAAAGTCAGCCAACTTGTAATTCATGTGTGTAGCAGCTATGTTAGAGCGAGCAGGAATAATCACAGTGATAATGGTGGTGGACCAAAGCTTGGTGACTTTTTCCAATCCAAAGCAGTTTTGGGTTTTTCGGCAGCATTTTTAATTCTGTCTGCATGCAGGTTTGTGCAGCAGTCAAAGGCGGAAGGTGAAAGAGCAGAGCAGAAGCGTTTTCACAAGATGAGATGGGAGCTTATTGTTGCTATTCACCTCAGGTGCTTGTCCACATGAGCTGCACAGAACTAACCCTTTCATCTGTGCTTCATGCTCGTTAACCATTCCCACCTGGCTGTTTGGTATTCTGCCTTTTTTTTTTAATCTAACCTCTGTTTCTCTAGTGTTCCATGATGGTGCTAATGAGGCAGAGGGGGGATGTTTGTCTGGCATTCAGAGAAAGATATGAGCAGGAATCATAAAAGAGGTACACACAGTCCTCTCATGTGCTCTGTGGTAGAAACAGTCGAGAGGTCATTGCACACTTGTGTGTTTTCATGCCCAATCAAGCCCAGCAGCAAGCTGTACCTCCATGTGTGATTGACTGGGAAGGGAGAGGAGGCAGGGGAGGAGGAAGAGAGGGACATGAGAGGAGAGGAGATCGTTTTGGCTGTGATCAGGCGTTACCTGGCTGTGACAGCACTCGTCTCTCTCAACAGCTGAGGCTTGTCACAGCTGCTGATGTCCCGCTGTGTTCAACCACACGTGAATACGCACACTTACACACACACACTCGCGCTCACATCCATGCATACTCAATCACACACTCTTCTTAACATGTGCACCCGCACACAGATGCCCTCTCTCTGCTCGGCTCTGTTCTGCTCACTCACTGTGACCACAGTGTTGCAGGCAGCGCGCAGGCAAAACCGAACGGCAGGATGCCAAGATAACCTCCCTGAAGTCTTGCACATAACCTCATGAATTATGCAACTCTTGTATTATCGAAAGGTTTTGGAATATCAAGAGAAAGAATAGAGTTAAAAATGTGTTTTTCCTGTTTTTTTTAATGTAATTTCAGAACGGAGTCGGTTGCAGAGAAGATGCTTACAAACTGGTTCGCCTTCCTCCTTCACAAATTCCTCAAGGTGAGCACACCAAGCAGCACATGTAGTGTTTGTTTAAACAAATCCGCTGTTTCTAATTACATTTCCTAAATTTAAAGTGTGATTGCAGGGTATCAGATATTTACAGTATGCAGGTGTTTTTTCAGTCTGCTGAGTTTTCTTGTGTTTATGCTGTGAGGTTTTCTCATGTGTGAATCTGTCTGTGCTCACAGGAGTGTGCTGGGGAGCCTCTGTTCATGCTGTACTGCGCAATCAAGCAGCAGATGGAGAAGGGGCCCATCGACGCCATCACTGGAGAGGCCCGCTACTCCCTCAGTGAAGATAAGCTCATCCGCCAGCAGATCGAATACAAAACCTTGGTACGTCACACTCCAGGAGGAACAGGAGACTCACAGACAAGCAGACACAAAGCCCACACTTTGCCAAAATAGTTATTTATTTATGTATTCTGATGATTTTGTACCATTCTGTAGTTTTCAGATTAACTCATTCACATTTCTGTGAAAAAGTTCATGTTTAGGTGTCAAAGGGTTTTCTTCCCAGGCCATCAAAAACCTCTCCCATGTGACTTGATGTAGGTTTCTGGATGATGTATTATCCATATTGCTCAATTGCTAGAACCCATTGATTGGAAGGTCGGTGGTTTGATCCCTGACCATAGCAGCCAACATGTAGAAGTATCTTAGGGCAAGATAACACAGCAGAAGCTGGGCAATGTACCTTACTGAACACAACACGTAAATCTGAGACTGAAAGACAATTATTTACTCAAACTAACTGACTAAGTGGACCAAAATCTCCCATATTCTGCAAGTTAAAATGACATTTTTTGTCAAAGGAGTCTTTCAAAGCCACAAGACTCCTTTGACAAGTGATAAAAGTTATTTAATCTTGCAGAACACAGGCGCTGCTGGTCTACTGCTGCCTTATTTGATCAGTTTGTTTGCATTTGCGACTTTTTGGATGCAAACTAATGTTGTCTTCACAGCAGTCACGTTATATTTCTTCGCTGCTGTGACGTTATTTCCTGCTAACATTGACACAGCTATTACTAGCATTCACATTATTCATAACCTGACTGATCAGCTGGCAGTGGTAACCTACGCCACAGCTTTGTGGGTATTTCCATTAGAATAACCTGGAAACCAACACAGATGGAGTCTGCCTTTCACTTTACTTTTGTGTCTTTACTTTTTCACCACAACCAATTTTTAAAACAAAGCTGCGTCGCTGTGTTGGGTTTCTTCCCTCCTGTATGAGAGGAAAATTAACTAATGATCCCACAGGCTTCAGTGTTGGTCCAACATCAGGGTAGGTGGCTGAGGAGATTGGATCACAACCCTTTGTACACACACATACACATACAGAAAAAACACTCATGCAGGCAGCATGTGACATGACAATGCTCTGATTGCTCCGACTGGGAATTTGGCTCATTACGTGTTAATACCCCGGCAGAGCTGGAAATTGGTGTCCCGCCGAAGGTGTGAAATTAGATTTTGGGATGCCAGTGAGAGCGGAAATGGTTTCTCAAAGCTCCTGCCATGCTCCAAGGAGACTCTAATGAGGGCGAAGCCTCAAGCTGGACCCAAGTCCAGGACACCTCGCCACTTCCTCTTCTCCTTCATTTCCTTCTGTGATTCTTTTGTCTTTTTTTCTTTCCATCTGTACAATCCAGATCCTAAACTGTGTGAACCCAGACAATGAAAACAGTCCGGAGATTCCGGTTAAGGTGCTCAACTGTGACACCATCACCCAAGTGAAGGAGAAGATCCTGGACGCCGTCTACAAGAACATGCCCTATTCTCAGCGGCCACGCGCTGTCGACATGGACCTCGGTATGTCTCAAACACACACCTACACACACACACACACATGCACGCACAATCCAGACGCTCACAGATGCAGTTGGCAGGTGCAAAGTCCTTCACACCCACAGATTAATGTATCAGTGAGAGAAAACTTAGCCATGTGTACAGATTATCAGTGCATTAGTGTGATAAAAGCTGTGTTCCAGCAGCCCGACCAGCCAGCCAGCCTCGGCGTGCTGCTGCCAGGCCTTCTATCAAACTGACTGACAGTGTGTGCTGCAGCCCGCCGTCTGGCTGCTTTCGCTGCCGGGCAGCGCCAATAAGACACAGCAGATCGAGATAGAGAAGTGTGCATTGCATTATGTTTGTGTGTGTGTTTTTGCGTCTGTGACGTGTCTGTCTGGCTGACCTAGGTAAGAGCTGACAGACGGGCTCGCCAGCCTCACGCAGAGCGCTCCACTCCCACGCAGTCTGCCACTTCCCTCCTCGCCTGTCCTACCTTGCATCCCATTTTCCCCGTCCCTCTCATTTCCTCTCACATCACTTGGGCGGAGAGAACAAAAGCCCCCCTCTGCTGGCTGCAAATTAGCACGGCGTCCATCACGACACAATATGGCTGTCCATCCACTGTCCTCTGTTTTTGTTCTCATCCGTCCATTTCTCACCCTTTCATTGATGCCTTTAAAATCATTTGCATGAGTGTGAGTCTGTGTGTGTGTCACAACGGGCTTATATGTGATTATTTTTGTGGGTTTTTTTGCGTGATGTTTTATTTCTGCACAGCATACGTTAGACAGGTTCGGGAGGATGTTGTGCCAGGCAGGGATATCATGTGGTCACCTGGCAGAGGCACAAAGTAATAAAACCCAGTCAACAGAGGAGAAAATCAATGATCACTCCCAGCACGAGAGCCACAATGGCTGTCCACTTCCCCGTCAAAACCCTTATTATCATTTCATTACCCCACAACGAGCCGTCAGCCCCCGCCCTCTGCGCGAGCTGCTTATAGCCTCCACCTGTTTCTCCCTGCTTCCAATTTTTCTCTTTTAAAAGGAGGTGATTTTCTCATAGATCCTTTCTCGTCTGCTCCACTCTTCTCTTCTCTTCTTTCTGACCCTGACGGGCTGATTGTTGCGTATGCTAATAGCGCGCCATTTCCACGACACAAGTACCAATTAAAGCGTGCAGCCTGCCTGCATATACATCCTGAAATTGTTCGTGTGTAATGTTTAATTAAGATGCGTGTCAATCCGGCTCTGTGAGAGGTGGAGTGCGCGAGCCGAAAGCCGCACCAGAACACCGGCTGCTGATATCTACTCAAAACGTGTGAAGAGCGCTCTCTCTGGGAGCGATAGAGTTTGACGTTCCAGCGACTGAAAGGCAAATGAGGTTTGAAAGAGACGTGTTTTAAGAGTTTATTTTGTGTCATAAGGAAGTTGTGGGTTTATTTTAGCACACTTCACAATTGCCTTGCAAGGTAACTGGTTCTGAAGGCGCTGGATACAGCACACACCACAGTTTTACCCACAAGTTCATTCAGAGCAGATGTGCGTCTTGAACACATGGTGAGTGTGTTTAACCCTCTGAACCCCGAGCAGCTTCAGGGCACTTTTTGCTCCTGTGACCTCATTTTCACTAGAATATGTATAAAAAGAAACATCTGCTTATAACCGATACTGTCCTCTCCTCTCTGATCTGTGTAAACAGCCTGCAATTCATTCCAATTTTTCAAAAAGTTTAGTCACGTGACTGTGTCTCTCTTTTTTACAGGCTCTGGTTAGTGCAAACAGTTTATTTTCAAACAAATTATTAATGAGATGTGCAGAATAAAGGGATTTGGATACAAGATCACTATTTTAGGCTTAATTTTCTTTTCTTTTCTTTTCTTGACAGTGTTTTTTACAGTGTCTGGTTATGATAAATTATATTATTTTGCATCAAACTTGACAAGTTTGACACTAAACCTCTCCACTGAAACAAGACAAATTACTTTCACTCACCATTTTGTGTATAATGTAACAGTTTGCAGTGTATAACTCTGTCTGTTGTGTTTGTGTCCTCAGAGTGGCGACAGGGGCGAATGGCTCGTGTGGTGTTGCAGGATGAAGACATCACCACCAAGATAGAAAATGACTGGAAGAGACTCAACACTCTTGTGCACTATCAGGTAAATGTGCTGCGCTCTACTGTGATGTTTTTCCTTAATTAAGTCTCAAACTTCACCTTTTTTCATCACGAAAGGGCTAATTTGAGTTCAATTTCTGCTGTGGCTTTTATTATGGAAATTGTACCACATACCTTGCCAAACTTTGATGTTTGCTGCTCTTGACTTTTAGGCAGCCAATTTTCAGCTCCTCATTTGCATGCCCTTGCCGGGGTGTAATCCAAGTGACAGAATAGAGGACAATTACTGTAGTGTGGCAGGAGAGATGAACCCTCAGCATCTCAGCCGACACTTCTCCCTCCTCCCCGGGGAGGTGAAGCTGCTCCAGTCAGGAGGACAGCGTCTCTGTCTTTCTCTCCCTCTGCCCCGTTGACTTCTACGCTGGCAACAATTAGTCCTGCTGTGACTTCCTGCTTCTGTCTCTTCACATGCAGAACCTCCATTCACACCTCGCAGTTCTAGGGCCCTCGGGCGTACCTGCTGCCCCCTGTTTTACAGAGAGGAAAGTAAAGAGCTAAACGTAAGGGAAAACTGAGAACAAGAGGAGTTGTGCATTTTTCAGGAGAATTTATGGCTGTTGAAGTTGTAAATGGAAAAAAAAAAGAGGAGACCAAGAGGGAGCGAGAGGAAGCCAGAGTGAGATAATAAAAAGGAATAAAAAAGAAACAGGCAAGGCAGAATGAGAAGGCCGCCTCCTCAGCAGGTCATGAATCTTTCATAGCACATGCTCAGCCAGCTCTCATTAGTCAACCAAGGGGGACCATCTGCTTAAAGACTGCATGACGCTCCATTCTGGGCTACCTGGTCAAGAGCAGAGGCTGCGGCTGAGATGCAGCTGTGGCTGGGGTGCCGGGGTTCGAGACCCGGGCCGCTGGGCCAGGAGATGCAGCTCCATCTAAGAGCAGGAAATAGGGACGAGGTCTGGCGAGGCTGAAGACCGCATGCTGGGCCTCATTCTGAACTCCTTCCCCTGAAGAGTAGGCGAATAATTTAACAGCTGCAGGAGTCATTAGAAGAAGGGACACACCGTAGTGTCCTTCACCCAGGACTTGGCACCATGCAGCTTTTCCCCCTTTGTCTTCCCTCCCTTGTCACCCTCCTTTACTGTCCTCACCTTCATTGTCTCTACTTTTCTCTTTACATATTGATGTTTACATTATTCCTCATCCATTTCCTGTATTTTTTCCTTCTTTCCCACTGAGCATTCCCAATTTCTTTCTTTCCCTCTCATGGTCTGAGCCCCACCTTTTGTCTCTGCAGTGCTTTAATCCTGCTGAAGTGGTGCAGTGTGTTTTTCCTCCACACCATAATGGGTTTCTCTGTTATTTGAGGGTCTTTGCGTCACAGTCTGTCTGCCATTGTTAGCCGAGGGAGATGCTACGAGGCACACAGCGACACGCGTGTGGCCGCTTTACTTCTTCGTTCACCCAGTGGCAGATCTGAGGACTCCTATTGATCAGGCATCTAAGGGCCCTTGTGCAGAACGCAATGCCCGACACCGTGCAGCTTCAGAGGAGGTGCCGGAAGAGAAAGAAAGGGAGAAAGGGATGGAGCACCAAGGAATAGGCCAGTTGGTGTTGGGAGAAGTGAGAGTAGGGTGGGACAACTTGTGCCTCGTTGCTGTTTTGATGAGCTGGCAGTGGCCCCTGTGTGTGTGTGAGCTTGTGTGTGTTTGCACCACACACCAAGCCATTGCATTGGCAGCTGCAACAGCACATCTGGCTGCTTATCACAACAAGGGAGCACAGCTCATTAGGCCCCAGAGTGAAGGAAAAGCTTGGAGAAAAAATGGGAAGAGGACAAAAAAAAAGAAAATATTGAAAGGGGGTCTGAAATATGCAGAGTGAGACCGAGCATCACCTCGAGTCTTTGCTAATTCTCTCATAGCAGAGACACGGGGAGCAGACAGAGGCATTAAAATTCATAGGGCTCACAGGCTCCCAAGAAACCCCATTGGCTATTTACCCTGCCACATGGGAAATAATGGTTTACATAACCTGGATATGGAAATGCACACCTTCCCGGCTCCTTGTTACACCAAAAATTAAAAACATAAATGCACACATTTAAAATGAGTTCAGAATCTTTATTCAACAACCTGGCATTCACAGCCAGGGGACTAAACTCCCATCCTCCCTCCCCGCTCTCTCTATTTCTGTATTTTTCACACTCTTCCTTGTGTAGATAATAAAACAAGAAGATAGAAGCACACTTAGATATGCACACACACAAACAGCACTGCTCATGCTTATGCACAGACACAAACACAAAAGTTGAGATAAAAGATTTGAGATTGGAGTTTTTGGCTGATTGCTGATTTGGATCTTTTTGTTGTTTAATCTTCCACCTCGTCAAAGGGAAGTGTTTCATCACACCTTCTTTCTTCTCCACCTCCCCCGTCTCTGTCATCTTGAGACATGTTAGTGGTTAACCTTGCACCTGCTGGAAAGTATCCGGGAAGGAAGCGGGGTCTCCACAGCCACATGAATCAGACGTCTAACTGACTCGAGTCACTTGGAAGGAGGGCAGAATGAGCAATTCTCATAAACAGGACATTATAATGAACTGAAGTTGTCAGACTGCTCGGGTTATTTATGATGATTCAAGTCGGGCCCACGCTGTATTCAGCGAGCCGCTGTGTGAGTAATTACATTGATGATGTTTGACAAAGTGTTGATTTATGACAGGTGGGCTGCGGCTTTTTCAGCATATTAATATTTGTTTGCCACAGCCATTTGCAGGGACACAGGGGCAGTGTTGTGTGTGTATTGTCTGGAATATTATTCCTAATGTTTGAATAAGTGACAGTAAAGGGCAGACTGCTCCCTCTTTCACTCCGGCTGAGACTGCGTCAAAATAAAAAGTCAGTTTGGAAAGTTGTGTCCCCCGCTGCCCGGTGACCTCTGCCCGTCCTCTTCTCTGCGGTGAAGGAACAGACACTGATGACCACACCAGGAGAGCCTGCCAGCTAGATCCTGTTACCCATCTTACAGACGTCACTTGGGGCATTTTGGGCTATTTTCAACAGCTCCAGACAAAATAGATACTACTATATTTCTATGTGATCATGAATCCAATGCTCTGTCTGCCTTGGCTTGCTGGTCCCCATTGTAAATCTGACTAAGAATCTCAGACAGGTGGGATAAGAAGGTTTTTAGGAGGAAAAAGTCTTTTGAAAAACAAGGAGACATTTAAATAATCATGCAGTTTCCTGCACTTTGATTCATATCTCAAAGCAACAACCAAAGCACTTGAAAAAAAAAGTTGCAATGTTTCTCCAATGACACATTTCATTGATTAAAACTATTGACTGGATGTAAACATGGATGAAATTATGTTGCAGCAAAAGTGAAGCCAAAACGCCACAATCGCCCCCTGGTGGCTGGCTGCAGTATAGGTTATAAGCCCCGCCCCCTCCCTGTTAGCAGCTTCATGTTTCGTGTCAATAAGTCTAGTTATTTGATGCTACAAAAAGGGGGTGTAATGGACTAACGGGACTTTGATACCGCAGCTCCACAACTGGACTCTGTAGACTCTGGTACCAAGATGGCAGCTTCCAAATCCAAGATATTCTCATTCGTCATCATCATTTTTGTTCAGGGGGGTTCGTACCTAAATCCCACCAGAAAGACCAACAGATTGCCGTTTAACTCTTCGTAAGATTCCTTGTGACACCCGAGAGTTCACACATAAAGAGTTCACCCCTCTCACATTTCGTCATTCCTGACGTGGAGGGCACTAAGCACAGGTTGTGTGTTTCCAAGCCACTGGGCAGAGTCGACAGGTATGATAGGCATCATGATCTTGGGGCATGAGTCCAGCAGAGATGGGACACCGAGGGGAAACAGGCGAGGACGAGGGCTGTGGGTTGTGTGGGGAGGGCTGAGAAATGAAAGATAGAGGCTGACCACACTCTGCTGTCTGGCCGGCTCTGCACTGTCTAATGGAAGGTCTTATCACAGGCAGGGCCCACAGCCCTTATCACACCTGCCCACTATCAGCCCCTCACTGGATTATCCCTGAAGGGCGAATCTGCACGCCTTCAATCATTTACTCTATCACAAGGACCCATCTTGGCTGTAGCCTCTCTGTCAGCCATAAAAAGCAGAGAGAAAGAGAGAGAGATGGGGGGAAGCGTAAAGGGAAAGGAGAGGGGGGGATAGAGAAGCTATTTCATGCTCCCCAGAGAAAATGTATCACAGGAATAGCAAACTTTACGGAAGTCCACACCGCTGTTGGTGTATTAGTGTTGGTCAGTGCATCGTCAGCCAAGAGGGGGCTGTAGGATGGAGAGGCGCTAGAAATTAGGTTTAGGAAAGCGGAGACAAATGAGAAAGAGGTGAGGTGAAAGATAAAAGGGTCAAAGATGCCGATAGTGGATAAGGGCTGGGGGGTTAGGAAGACCATTTTTCATTTCCCACCAAGAAGCCAGAGAGCGTCTTTAAGAGGATTCCTCCAGATCTCATCCCCAGTTTCAAGTGTCTCTCCAGCGAGGCCAGTAGAGGCCAGATGGCAACTCCGACTAATAGCGCAGCCGAAATGAGTTTGGGAAGAGTGGGAGAAAAGGGCGAGGATGAAACTGAGGGAGGATAAGAGGCAGTTGGCTCTCGAGTGAAAGTAGGAAGTGTAAATGCCCATCCCAGCATCCACTAGCTTGTACTGCACCAAGGGATGGAGAAGAGCCCATTCCTGTTAAAGGAAATGAAAAGAGGAATTTGCAGTTTTTCTATAGATTCTTTCAGGCATTCCTTTCAGAGTCTGGCATTTGCTTTTTGTTTGTTTCTCCACTGGAGGATCATCAGTTTTTCTTGGTTGGGTCTGAAGCAGAAATCCCTCCTCGGGGTGGGCTGTAAATGCCAGCCAACAAGCTGTTTGTTGTTTTGGCTTTCAGAAAGAACCACAAGTTTTGTTGCTGTGTTTTGCATTTCTCTAAAATGTGATGTTTTGGTGTACTAACAGTACCAGCATTTTAAAGATTAATTCTAGTTAAATCTCCATTTCATGATTAATTAATTACACTGTTGGAGCGATAAAGGAGCTGTTAGGAAGTGTCTTCAAAACAGATTTTAAAAGCATCCTCTCGAGTGTCGTTTTCATCAGTTTTTCTCGGCTTATCTGAGGTGACTGGAGCACATCACACAGGGCCAAGAGCCCTTTGTAAATATAAACCACAGAGGGGAAGAAGGATGAACCTCAGTGTCTGTCTCTTATTCACGACGCACCGTCTTTTACACAGCTTCTTCTCTTCGTCTTTCTCTTTGACTCTGACTCCGTGCTGCTCTAATGCTATTATTATACCTGCGCACCCCGTTTTCTTTAAGGCTGAGAAGTGTACACGAGATGAGACATTCAGGATTCTAGTCTCTCTTTCTGACAGTCTCTCTTTTTCCCTTTCCCCTCTCTCTCTCTCTCTCTTTCACTACCTCTTAGCATCTTATTCCAGTTCCAAAGCTTACATCATGTCTCAAATGTTTGTGAAGGGGATGACAATGACAGTCATGTTGAGTACAGCCATCATGCAGCCACAGCACTCTGCTCTGCTGAAAGAAAGCCACGGGGCTGTGGTGGAGAACAGCAGGGAGCACAGATATGACAGAAAGGGGATGGGTTGCGAAGGGGTTTGGGATATGTTTTGTTTGTGGGATTATTCAACATTTTCCAGGGAAGAACTCTAATTAAAATATGGAAATGTCCATTTTGCTAGCAGCAGATTCATGTTGTATGCATGTCTTCACAGGTGTCGGACCGCTGCGTCGTGGCTTTGGTGCCCAAACAGACCTCATCATACAACATCCCTTCCTCAGCCAGCATATCCCGCACCTCCATCAGCAGATATGGTGAGTCAGTACTCCGGATTGCTCTTTTCAGCTCCTTGTTGTGACTTTGATTACATTGATTGCAAAAATGCCGCACAGCAGAGGCAATTGTGCATGCATTTGCAGGCTTATTCAACAGTTAATCAACAGTAAATCCATGCAAATGTAATCTTGTTGATCTTGTTGCCTCGCAGACACATCAAAAAGTTTTTTAGATTAGTTGTTTCAGATATGAACAAAGCCAAACCCACACTCCCCAAAGCTATGGTCAGCTCTGTTTGGAGCTGCTCCTCTCTCTGCCGCAGAGGGTTTTTTCACAGCCTTTTTCTCTCTCCAACTGTGTGTGCTGCAGTTTGCTTTACAGTTCAGGTCCAAACTCTGTTGGATGATACAATAATGGAAAGACTAGAGAAAGAGATGAAGAAGAGGGGAGAGAGGGAGCGATATAGCCATTGTTTTAAAGCTGTAATATTATTATAATGACGGTGCATTCTTTTCAGGACACAATGGGCGACTAGTAGTCTGCTCACACACATGCAGGAGCCCATACACACATGCATGCAAACACACATTATACTTCAGATGTGCTGGTGGTTTATGCTGCTGGGTGCCAAATCTGGTCCGATGCCAGACACACAGCAGCAGCAGGCAACTTGTGATTGCTAATTATTCTGTGTGAATGATACTTCACACAAACAGAAAAAGATAAGTGAGCATGGCCAATTATCAGGAGTGGGGATAGAAAGTGAACACTGCCTTTAAACTGTCTAACACAGAGAAAGAGCTAACAGCATCCTTATCCCTACAAGCAATTAAGTCTTATTTAGTATCAGATACCTGTGGATACTTTGTGTGAAATTGATCTTTTATCTTCAGTGTGTGTGTTCTGAAATAATGAGGAGTGACACGCACAACATGGCTAATGAAGATTATCTGAAATAACTCGGAGAATATCACAGTGCACTCAAGTCATTACTCATGATTTTGATTCTGAAGCAGAAAATTGGTCGACTTCAAAAGTAGGATCAGCAGAGAGCGAATTTAGCAACTTAATCCCAGGCTCACTTAAGGTGGACTGACCTTTAAGGTGGACCAGCTATTCTCATTTTAGTTACAAACTGCTCCTCAGAGTTGGTCATTCTGAAGTAATTATCCAAAAAAAGATGGAAATGATATCCCATTTGATACCATGAAGCCTAATTCTTTATTTAAAGATATGTTTTGGCGTTTTTCATGCTTTATTGGATAGTGACAGAGATAATGGAAGGGGGGCAGAGGGGATGACATGCAGTAAAAATGGAAATGCATCAAACAAAAATCTGCTGATCTTCATGAATAAAGTGAAAAAATGGCAAAGTTAGCTTGCAATGCTGAAAAAAATCAAAAATTGGATTGAATAGCGACCTCTAATTCGAAGGTCTAATGACATTGCTACTTTCTTTTAAACAGATAATTGGGGACCAAAGTAATTTAAAGAAGTGTAACTTCTTCTATAGCAGAAGGGACGAACCCTGATCTGCTTTGTGTTGTTATTCTAATATCATAGCTTAATTTGCCCTCTGCTTCTGCTTCTGAGTCATTACTCTCAAATATTTAAGTCACAAGGGATTTTTTAATCTATCATGAAATTGCAATGAGCTGCGGAGAGGCTGCACTCTCCCTCATTCTTCTTCTACTTTTTACTTTGTGCTGGAGCTCTGGAGTTGGACGTGCGGGGCATAGAAAGCAGAGGCTCTGCTGGCATGTGCCCATCCCTCATCAATCATGAGTTGGCACAGCAGGCACAGCTGCACCTCGACACCTGCTGATGGATTCATACCAATTTCACGTTCAACACTTAGCATCTTGACTCAATTTACACCCCCACTCCCCTCCACCTCCTCCTCCTCGAGCCTTAAAATCAGCCAGAACACATTCGCCGGCTGTGTCCAGGAGGACTGCGGGTCGCTGCTTAGCGTTAGGGGAGTTGGGGAAAAGGCTGAAGAGGAGGGGACGAGGAAATACCAGGGCAGTAAAAACCAGTGACTGGATTAAGATGGGATTTGGGATCTCAATCCTCCCTGCATGCAGGCACATAAATTCAGCCCCCCTTAGTCCCTAGTGGGCAGTGCAGAGGCACAGGTTGGTCTTATGTGAGAGGTGTAAGTGGGTGTATTGGCAGCAAAAAGCTTTGTTGTTCATCTCGGCCTTTGAAGCCGGGTCAGAGAGATCCTCATTGAGATCCTCAGATCCTGAATCTCTAGCGAGCCCACTGCCAGGAGTAGACGCCGGCTAATTAGGGGGAAACTGAAACCAGCGTCATTCGGACTGAGTGAAGAGCAAGGAGGCAGGAACACAAGAGCAGAGACGATGTATGGATGAAGGAGAGAGGCTCCGGTGCTTAACAAATTAGGGGTCTTTTGATGCATTGATTAGAGTGTGACAGGGACGTTTTCAACATGGCGTTGGTACAATGTGGCGGGGTAGAGCCAATTATGAGTGCTTTTAAGAGGAGCCAGGCACAACCTTGTCTCAGTCAGTGAGGCAGGAGATTGAATACAGAGGGAAAAGGAAGAGGGAATGAATGAGTGTAGAAAGGGAAAAAAGCAAACAACTATCAAATTATTTATGGCACAGAGAGAAACAGAATAAATATGTAGCGTTTTGTAAATACCTCTGTTCTGCTCACTGTATGTAATAAGATACAAGGGTGTCAGAGTCCTCGGTGTCATCTAGGACTCCAGTTTCAAGAGAGCCGCTGCTAATCAATGCGATGCCAGGGACCCTAACTTCCCCTCCCTTTCATTACTTCGCTATTCTATGAAATTATCCACCACTGCAATTTCCTTTACAGCACAGCTTAGAGCGGGAGG
>CAFUXE010000571.1:385060-420270 GCA_903364295.1 Serranus cabrilla | reverse complement strand
AGGAGACCGCGGTAGCAAGATGGTCTCAGAGATTTACCTGACCAGGCTGCTAGCTACCAAGGTACCATATTCTCCCAGACAAAGACATTAGAGCATGATCAGTTATGTGTTGTAGATGATTTGTGCACGGCTCCCAAAGGACGTTGGTGCAGAATGTCTTAAATACAGTCAAGTCCCTGACCTGCCAGAACCGCATCTTCTCTGTGTTGTGTTGTTGTGTTGTCCTCCTGTAGGACATAAGAAAAGAAATTGTAACAGAAACTGTAAAAGGTGTGACATTTCAAATATCAGTAAACAACTGTCAAATTTTACAGATAATTATGCAGGAAATATCTGTGTTATATATCAGTAGATTAACTAAAGTTTAAAGACTGTAATTATTATGTATATAACTTTTGCAGCCAAACTTTTTTTTACAGTTTTTCTACGTTTTCTTTTTACCTTTTTTTTTTTATTAGATTTATTTATTTAAAGTTTTTCTGTAAGAAAACAGAAAGTTTTATAATTAGTTTTGTAATTTTATATTCTCGCAATATATGTATTGTTTTAATTTTTTATTTAACATTCAAGACCAAAGAGAAATTGAATAATACTATAAAAAATTTAAAAAAAATTAAAACTATAATGTCCCAGTTTACAGATTCCAACTTCCATTTGATAGTTAATATTTGTAATCATTTTAGCATTTGCACTTAATGTAGGAAAAAGAAGAAAAAAACTAATTAAATTACTATACTAATAATATACAAACTTAAATAATACAGTACATTTTAAAAAACTTATAAGTATAACATCTAAAAGCCACCAGCCTCACACAGTAATGTAAAAGAATGTACCCAGGTTGAGAACCACTGGGCTAAAAATATAGTATAGAACTGAGTATTTATAGTATATAGTAAGGACTGAGAGAAAACATGCTGCTTTAGCACCATGTATCCATCAATACACCAGCTCCTGATATAACAGAACTTGTGTTTTGTGGGTCTTGTTGTCCATGAAATGCTAAACTCTGTGCACTCTCCTTTTTTCAGGGTACTCTCCAAAAATTTGTCGACGATCTATTCGAGACGTTGTTCAGCACGGTTCACCGAGGGAGCACTCTTCCCCTCGCCATCAAATACATGTTTGACTTCCTGGATGAGCAGGCGGACAAGCACGGCATCCATGACACGGACGTACGTCACACGTGGAAAAGCAACTGGTACGAGTCTTTTCACTGTCACATGGTGAATCTATTCTGAGTCCTGTACAGCTCAACTTGCCAGTGAGATACCGTCTCTTACTTATTCTGTTTGCCTCCGTCTTCCAGCCTTCCATTGCGTTTCTGGGTGAACGTGATCAAGAACCCGCAGTTCGTGTTTGACATCCATAAGAGCAGCATCACGGACGCCTGTCTGTCTGTAGTCGCTCAGACCTTTATGGATTCTTGCTCCACTTCGGAGCACCGCCTGGGCAAAGACTCCCCATCCAATAAGCTGCTCTACGCTAAAGATATCCCCAATTACAAGAGCTGGGTAGAGAGGTAGGAGCTGATGCACTCGCTTTATACACCATCCTGATCCCCGCTGTCACTTTTTTTTTATCCTTCTCTTACAATAAAAACTAGGATCTTTGGGGAAATTGATTCATTATTCTCTTTCGTCTTGCCTTCACTTTTCAAACCAGATTGTGTAAAAGCCTTTTGTGTAACCAGGCATTCATTGTTCATGAAAGTGATATTATGGCTCAGAAATCTGACTCTATAAAGAATTTGGGTCTCAGTTGTGCTATTACATTGACTCAGTGAGTCTGTGCAAGCGGTGACAAGTGTTGCCCCTCGTCTGCGTCCTCAGGTACTACGCTGACATCAACCGGCTGCCAGCCATTAGTGACCAGGACATGAATGCCTATTTGGCAGAACAGGCCAGACTCCACTCCACAGAGTTTAACATGCTCAGCGCTCTCAACGAGATCTACTCTTACGTCAGCAAGTACAGCGAGGAGGTAAGTGATACTCGCACCTATCTCTTTTTCATGCACACTGCAGGAATCACTTCATGCTATTTAAAGATCCTGAGCTGGCACAAATGGCACATTAGTGTTGAAAAGAAAGGTTGTGAAACGAGAATGATGTCACTGCCTGCAACCAAATAAATGAACCACAGAGAGCTGTAATTATACATGTGACTGTTTTATCACACCAAACAACGTGAGGGTGGGAAATTCAGGTTTTTGATGATTATAAATTTGAAAAGGTATCGTACGTATCAGCATTATCTTCTTCCTCTATCAGGGCCTTGTTCTACGGAGCAGGATTTGGGGGTAGTGAGGTAACTTCAGGTTTAAAAATGGGGTTTTAGGGTCACCATGATAACTTCGCCTGTACATCTATCTTACTACAGAGCAAGTGATGTTCGATGTAACAGATTAATGCGTATAAAAGCACGGCCTCCTGGCCAATCAATGCCCTTGAAAAATGTAAGTGGGTTGTTGTTCGGATGCAAAATGTTCAGAGACCAGCAAAGCCCAGATGAGTTTTTAATGAGAGAAAACTATTGACTGATTCAAGCACAAAATCTTTATATTTGTTGTATTTATAAGATGTCAAAGTAAGCCTCATTCTCACTTTGACTTACGCTTTTATGTTGTTTTATTTAAAAAACACAGATGAAATTAATTTGAGATCTACTCCTGACCTCTGTAACAGTGATATTATAAGTCTATCAACACTTAACACACAGTTTTGAGGTTTAGAAAAACCAGATAATGAAAATATCCCCTGGGTGTGTTGAGCTTGTAGTTCAGCTTTGAGTTTCTCTCTCTCTATTTCATTTACTGACTCCTGTTGCATTCACACTATAAATCCCTAAAAATGAATTATATTCTAATGTGTAGTGTAACAGACAGTTGATCTCTGCCCTTAAATCTGAAATGTTTTAGAATATTTTCTACTTCATTACTGAGTATTTTTGTGCAGCACAGTCTATTTTCTGAGCGTGGTGATCTCGGATAAATCCCTCCTCTGAGCTGCACACTGAGCTCCTCCACTTGCTGAATTTACCTGGAGGGCAGTCCCAGGCGCTGATTGCATAATGAGCTGCTGCCTTGGCAAATCAGGTGCTAATTACAGGCAGATTGCGAGCGCAAAGCGAACAAAAAGCGCGCCGCAGATTTGCACCACGCTTTAATGTACATTTATCTTGCCCTCGGTGACTCTTCATAACTGGTAAAGGTTAGTGAGGTCAGCGCAGAGTCTTCAGTAGACTTCCCCAAAGCCCAGAGGTCTAGTGAGACCTGCACTTAACAAGGCAGTGTGTCTGATCTACAGAGTAGAAAGTGAATGTCTACAAGCTCTCAGCGTGCTGCTCTGTCCTTTCGTCTGTGAGAGTGGACGATCTGTTATATAGGGCTCTCATGAGCGGAATCATAGGCAACACACACACACACACTGTCAGATCACAGGAAGTGTAAAAAAGGAGGGAGGAAGATAGGGAAGGAAGAGAAAGAGAGTGCATTTATGGAGACATTCTGCTTCTAATGTCAGCTCCTCCTCTGGGAAGCATTAGCCTGACCTTTATGTTGGACCGCCGTATCTCTCTCTCTTTCTCTCTTATTTTCTCTCCCTCCTTCCTGTACATTCCTCCTTTTTTACCCATTATCCAGTCAGCTTGCCTTTGCTCTCTATGAATCTCATACACCCACTTTTGCTGCCTCTGCAGTTGCACCTGTCTGGTGCACGCATGCATAGAGACACATGCAAACTCACACACATTTTGCACACGTGTAGCCCATCAGTCCTGCAGTATCTGCCGTCTCCCAGAGTGCAGTGTGTAAAAAAACCTCACCCAGCATTAACGCTTTTCATTCTTACTCAGCCTCTTCACAAAGGGCTGTGTGTCAGGCTAACCAGGCCAGGGCTGCAGCCTACTTAAATGGATTTGGGAGATGGCAGTGGGAGCTGCACCTGCATACAGTGCTACAGATTAATAATAGATTGCTATCGGGGCCCGATGAGGAGGAGGAAACGCTCTGCCTGTAGCTGCCAGCCTTTAAGAGCACTTAAGCAGATGAGTGGAAGATGGTAGGTGGGCAGACAGATACTGCGCTCTGCAACAGGACAGGCAGCACAGAAAGGTTTGCCCTGCTCTGCAGAAAAAGACGAGCAAGAATGTTGCTGACATGTTTTCCAGACAACAAGCAGGCAGTCTACTTTACTGCATAAAGTTCTAGTTCTGACTGAAGGACATGCAGGCAGTTTTTTTTCCCCGCTGGTGTAAAGGACGTCGCCTTTTAATGTTCAAAGAACGTTCTCAAACGGTGACAATGTGGAGTTTTTTAAAGGGTAGGGGAATGTTATTTCAAGGACTTGTAGGGAACATTCAGGATGTTCTGGGAATGTTTAGGAGATCATATTAAAGTATTCCCAGATTATTCTCACTTGTGTAAAGGAAATCAATGTGTAACATTCCCAGAACCTTCCCTAGCCGTTACATTGTACAATTTAAGTTTACGTTTTTTAAAGGAAGGGGATTTTTATTTAGAAGACTTTCAGGGAACATTTTGGGAATGTTTAGAGGATCATATTTAAGTTTTTCCAGAATATTGTTGCTGGTCTGAGGGAAATCGCCTTGTAACGTTTCCAGAAGCTTCCCTAACTGTCACTGTGTGAAGTTGTTTAAGGGGAAGTGGGACCTTATTTGGCAGAAGTTCTTCCAACATTAATGGGGAAGATTGAACAAACTTAAAATAAACCGCGCTGGGCTTTTTGGTTGATAAAATGCTCGAGTAAAGCCGATGTTTTATTAATGTTTGTGACTGATATATTGTCCTGTCTTTGTGACACGGCCTCTGAGTGACCCTGAGTTTGAATAAATGGACAAAGAACAGAAAGAATGAGGGAAAAATATGTTTTTATGATTATTAATCTAAAGTTTCAACATGAATAAATGGTGGGTGACAGTTTTTCTCCCATATTCATTTATTATTCATCTCTTACCTCAGAATATTTGAAACAACATATTGCATAAGAGGGGACAATTAATTATTTTGTTTGAATCATCAATAATTAAGTGAAACACTGCATTCTAGTCGAGTGTAGTTTGATGTGAAATGGATCTACGGTCGCAAACAGATACACGGCAACAAACCACAAACCATATATTGGAATAAAAGCTGCTGCTTTTGGATACTGATATCCATATCAAAGGTGATGAAGACATGCCCCATATTGTAATATTTTTTGCTGTTTTATGTTCATATTAAAGGCCTGTGCCATGTGTGTTGCTGCCACTTTGACACAAATTCATCCTGACAGGGCAGACACGAGATGAGAGAGCGCAGAGGAGAGCCTGTCTGAATTCCTTTTGAACCCAACTTGACAAATGCCAAATTTACAAGAAATGGGCTCAAAAGATAAAACGGGAAAGGCTAATACACAAATATTTCTCCATGTTGTCAAAGACAAAGGCAGTGATGTAATTCTTTTCCTTTCTCTTTTATGTGATGTCCATATAGAAACCTAAAAAACTGGATGTGCTCCGTAAAGGAAGACGCAGTTTTCTATCAAATGTTGTCAGATCTTTGTCTATATTTCATTTGTCATTAAGCAGATGTTTAAGTTAGTGCTATAGGTTGAGTTTCAGTCCATAAGAACAGAGGTGGTATCAAACCAACCTGATCTCACAAAATTACGTGAAATTACTTCTCAACACTGAATTGTGCTGGTGGCATGTAATGTGTAAAAAAATACTTGCCACCAGCATATAATTAGGTGTTGAGAAGTCGTGTTCATTTCACGTAATTATGTGAAACAGCTGAGCATTCTTTGAATAACACACATTTCATTATACATACAGGTTTGTGGTTGTTGCTGGTTGGAATTTAGGCTATAAAACCACTGACCTAGGTTTACGGCAAAAAACATCTTAAGGCATCATAAAAATGTTTTAAATATACTGGAAATTAGTAGTTATGAGGGTGAAGTGAGCCAGGAATGTTACATGAAAAACGGAATTTAAAAAAAAAAGTGTGATTCACAAACCACGAGCCACATAAGTTGCGTAAACAACGTAAGTTACAGAAAAGTACGTAATTCACAAATCAGGAACCACAGAAGTTACAGAAAAAAAAAACACAAGTTTCGTAAAAAGCCACATTACGTGCCACCAGCATGGAATTCAGTGTAAAGAGGTTGTGGTCATTTCACGATGTTTTGTGAGATCAGGCTGATCAAGAAATTATTATTTTTATTGTTTCATCTGTGTATTTTATGTGTGAAGGTGTTCAGTAAAGAGCTGGGGCTTCAGTCTCTTCATAAAGATTGAGAGGGATTCAGCAGATCGTTCTTAAAAAATTAGTGAGGGGAATTCTCCCACCGACGTTGAGAAACGACAATGGTTCTACTGATCGCATCACACATTTTACAATACAAATATTAGCCTATGACGCTCAGTATTTGTGGAGCGCTTACATCTTCCCCTTTATTTGAACACAACTAGACAGTCGGGAACAGTTGGCGTGGCCGCTGCAGAGCTTTTCCTGCTATTTCTTGGATTTTCTAAAAGGGAAAATGATGGTGGGGCCAATTGGCAGCTAATGCAATCAGTGTATGCCCAAACCCCATGTAGTCTACTCTTTGTACTGTACCGCGGTGAGACTAACTGCAGATGTATTAAAACCAACACGGGTGCAGTCACAGCATGTGTGTTTACGGCTGGTTTCTGAGCACAGTTTTCTGCTTGTGTACAGATCACGGCAGCCCTGGAGCAGGACGAACAGGCGAGGAAGCAGAGGTTGGCCTACAAGGTGGAGCAGCTCATCTCTGCCATGTCCCTGGAGAGCTGAGAGCGAGCGCCACTCAAAGAGAGAGCGACCGAGAGGGACAGGACCACAGTCTCTACAGGACCTCCACTAAAGGTTCCACATTATTTACCTCTCATCGTGGGAGCGACGACCACGAACAGACCTGGGACCTCTCTGCATCCACAGTCGGACAGACATACAACTGCTTTAGTTGGTTAATTCTCTCACCTCCTTCCATGATTGAGCCAGCTGAGGGCCCACGGACAGACTGGGAAAGAGGCCCTGCAGCTGGAGCTGATAATGGCCTGAGGAAGGAACATCAGCAGAGAAGGCAACAACATGGCTTGTATTTATTTATTTTTTGTTTCTTTATTTTTCTCAAAGGATATTTTCTCTCAGTTTGACAGGAAATTGTATGTTGTGTGGGTGTGTGTGTGTGTGTGCGTGAGTGTGTGTTTGTGCCGTTCCGAGGAAGACTCCTTGCAAGACCGCGAGAGCAAATGGAGGAACAGATTTATTCTCCACTCAGTCAGAAACTCACGTCTGAGTGTGAAAATGGAGACAAAAAAGACTAGAAGCAGAGGAGCAGATCTTATGTTGGACAGCTGAGTGTGCATTCAGATTTCCCCAGATTTTATTTTTGTACTTGTACATTTGAATATTATCAGTTGCAGTTGAAATATCCACCCAGGATCCCATAAGTGTTGTATAAAGACTAAAGAGTGTAACACTACATCAGGGTAGTGAAACAGGCCATGGTCCATGTCTTCTCTCACTCCTTCCCTCGTCGGACTGATGCTTCACATGACACGGAAAAAACCTCTTTATCCAATCAGAAGTGTACAGGAAAACAAGAGACTTGTGCTCATCATCTTAAAGAGTCAGTGGGACTCCGCTCGTGGTGGTCACGGATCAGCCAGCATGCTTGCACCTAAACTGAAGATGATGGAGATGAAGTCGTGTATTTAGGAGATGACCTTAAATCAGCATCAATCTGGTGTCCGAGGCTTTTTTTTCAGCAGTTAGGTCATCTGTGTATGTACCGGTTGATACTTGCCAATCAGTGTATGTGAATGTACAAATGTTTTTTAATTTGTTTGTTTGTTTGTATGTCTATTTGAGTTTTGCAAACAGAAAGGGGCTCAGTTGAACTGAGCTCCATAGATATTTGCAGTAGCTCGTCAAGTGAACAACTCCATTTGTCCGTCCTGGCCCCAGCCCATGCAACTGCTTCCCAAACACTATTTACCCTAAATCACTCTTCTGCTAGAGGAGAGTGTGTGCCGTCTGCATTGTGGCCGTCACTGCTGTGACTCAGCTGCTCACACAGTACGTGCAGCGGAGCCAGCAGGAAGCCGAGACCAGTCAAGAGCAATTGGTCTCTGCAGGCTAAAACTCTCCATTATATAACCACAGTTTGTATCTCTTTGGGAACTTGATCAGCTTTATGTGTACTTTGCATGCATGCTACCACACATCTGAAGTGTTCGAAGGTCCATCTTTGATTTTATCAAGTGCCAATGAGTCATGCCAGCGCTCGTTGGCCATTAGGATGTTAACCCGACCACCACCCATGTCCTCGCACAGACAATACGAAGCCTCGCTGCGTGGGTTTAGTTTGAACAAGTGCCAAAAGATCCTGTTGTTTCAATTTGTTCACTAATGTGTCAAAAATCGGTTTATGCTTTACAGAGGGAGCAAAGCTCTCACATCGGAGCGTAGAGCCGGTTAAAGCTGAAGCTTATATTACTGGGATGGTGAGTTTGGAAACTCATTAAAGGTACGAAACAGAGGCAGGAGAAAGGAGATCTGGGAATGAGGATCAAAACATAAAAAAACACATAGACTCAAAAGCACTCAGGCTGTTCTCATGAACGGTTTGTTGTTGTTCATACGAAAAGTAATGCACTGACATTTGTAGCTTTCCCACGTAATTGTGTCCATGGATGTGCTGTGAGGTACTTGGCAGGGCTGGGCCTAGAGGGGGGCACATTAAGGGCCCCTCCTGGTCCCCCCAACACCATTACAAGGGATAATTCCAGGTTTTTTGCAGTGTCACATTAAATATAATATAAAATCTGCATTAGGTCACAGGGTACTGGACACAAGTCGAAATTGTGTCCAAAGTTTTCAAAGCCAATTTATTTCTGATAGGATTTTTTTGTTTCCCATTGGCCCCCCTGACTGGTTCCTGTTCTCCCCTGTGCCACAAAAATCCTGGAGTCACCCCTGCACATTGGTCCCTATAAGGCCGACCCAAGAGACCAGGTCTCATCTTGTCATTTTCTACGCCATGCAGTTGTTATTTTAACCCCTGATCTGTTCTTTTTTCCAACCTGAACCGAGTAGCTCTGGTGCCTAAACCTAACCAAGTAGTTCTGTGCCACAACATTAACCATGAGGTTAAAACCGTTGAATAAAACGGTCATATTTCATTACAGGATATCATACAAACCATGCTGCGTACGTTTTTGTAAGAAATCATACAAACCCGTTCATGAGAATACATTGAAAAAGCGAGTATGTTTCATGTAATGTGTATGCGTCTCCTGACTTAAACCAAAACGTCACAAGTTAAAAGGCTGATGTTACCTTCCGACCTTCTAGCTGAACGACAACAAACTGTAGATTCCATCCTCTGAGTAGGTAACTTCATTTTCTTCCGGGGTATATGTTTGCTTGTTGTTTACATCAAGTACTTGAAAATAGATAGTTTTAAAGGTTTGCACAATATTCTGCAATCGTGTGTGTTGAGAGCATGACAAACACCAGTGGTGGGTGAAAGGTGCTTCTTTTCTCTGTGGCCTTAGATACCCACCTGCTTAGTGTTCCTGATCTTATTAGTTCTCGACTCGGGCACAGTCCTTTCAGTGCTTCGGAGCCCAATAGTTTTTCAGTGATACCCAGCACTGGCGCTCTGCTGAGAACTGTCCTAGCGAGATAAAGTAAAAGGAAAGGTGAAGAGGGTACGGCTGGGCTCAGGCAGACATTGCCTCGCTCAGCACTCGGCTCGCCTGAGCTGTTTGAAGAGAAGTGTTGAGAAATGAGGAGAGAGGGAGAGGTAGAAAGAGAGAGAACCCCTTTAGCTCTAGTTTCCTGCTCTGGCTTTGAAGCTGCTCTTTGATCTGAGTCAGTTGTGTGCACAGTGTGATCAGGAGATGGAAAGAAGAAAAAATAAAAAAACATCAAACTAACAGGCAAGGAGAAATGGAGGATGAGGTGATGATTGACACACTATTACTCTGTCCGGCCAGTGGGGGCAGAAGTGGGGAAGAGAAGAAGTAATTTGTTTCCCTCATCTAAAAAAAGCACCTTCTTGCTCCCCCTAACCCCCAAATAAACATCTATAGGTACACAATGGCGCACATATACAGTACATACACAAAACATAAAGCTTCTTCCTTTCGATTAAGGTGTCTTCCCAATTTCAGCAAATAGAATTGTATCCTCCTCATACCTCACATTGCTTGTATGGAGTAATGCTTTTTATCATTTAAACAGGACCTAAATGCCTTTTTCCTTTTGCAAGGGATGAAAAACATTTGTGTTTATTAGTCTTTCCAAACTCTTAGATGAGCTCCCCTGTATTCAGGATTGTGACGAACGTAATCAGAGGCACGCAAATTGGTTGAAAGTGGCTTTGATTTTCCTCTCAGAGATCATTTATATCAGGATGTTTCCTTTTGTCTTGTGTGAGATTTTTGCATGCATTTTAATTCATGCTTTAGTTCAGCCTGGTATTCCATATCGATCCACGCCGTCATTAGTCTAACTGCCATTTTTCCTGAAAGCCCATCTGTACACGTCTTACATCACAGCCGAATGCACCTTTTTTGTGAAAGAGATTTTTTTTTTTCTACATAAAGCTTGTTTCCATGCTGTATACTCATTACTGGGAACATTTTTAATTTAGTTTGAACTGAGGAAAGTTTGTTTACTCTTTCTGCAGCGCAGAATCCCATTTGACTGCCAGTTGTGTGAGATATGGAGAGATGCTCATAAACACAACCTCATTTCAGCTCAAGCTGATTGCTAATTGAAGAGGCTTTGTGCACTTTTTTTTTGCTCTCGGCGTAACGCGCCGAAGAGATAATGAGGTGTTGTAGTTTTGACTGGCACGTGTCATTCCTTATTTAAATCAAAGCATTTAATCAGCGTTTTAGTTTCCTTTAAGGCATCAGACAGAGAAATTGAAATCCCGATCAATATATTACTCTCACGTCTAAATATCACAAAGTACAAAATGAGTATCCTTCCATTTTAAACACATTGTAAACAAACCCTTTGTAGACACTGGAGTTCTGTAAAATAGTAATTACTGGCAATGATGATGACGATGATGATAATAATAATGGCTGTCTGTTCTTCTTGTTTTATAAAAGTGTTGTGAAAATTGTAAGAAACTTAAAGTATTTAAAAAAGGTTGTTCTCTTGTTTTTTTATTTGCTTTGATTTTGTTATGATAATATATTATTGTGTACCTATTGTAAATATGAAGCACACCTATTTTGCAAGCCAAGGATTCACTTTGTACTGTTGTTATATATAAATAAACTTTGCTGGTTAAAAATTGCATAGAGCCGAAATCTGTATTCATGTGTTTTTGTTGAGCGATCTCCAATTAGTAGTTCTTCCAGGGTCCTTGGGGTATGATAATAGAGTATTATGTTTCCAAAGACACAATTTAAAATAAGTTGCATATGAGCTACAACTTAAGACCCATACTTTTGGACTATATTAATCTACATTTTGTCAAATTTGCACCATTAAGAGCCTAATATCAGCAGTTCTTGTTTGCATTGTGCCCACACATGCACAGAAAACAATTATTCACGTACAAAATGAACATGAACCCATTAGGAAAATGTTTATCATGTGAGAAGTAGGTACATTTTGTCATAGACTTCTATACAATCAGACTCAATCAGTTTTTGCACCATTGACTGTACATAAATAATGGACGTAGTCACCGTGATGTCACCCATTGGTTTGTGGAACTCTCATTTTAAGCTTTTAAGCTTTAAGAGTTTTTAGACAAGTTTATGTGTGTATCTAAAAAATAAACTAGCAACAACTGGAAGAAACTGAGCAGCTGACATTTTGGTGTCTTTTAGTACATTCGAACGCTGACCAAGACCTTTTTAAATGACCAAAAAGTTCAAACAAACTTTCATAAACTGAAAACACACTGAAAGCGTCAAAGTTCTAAGACAAAAACACAACAAACAAGCTTGCATTGTTAGCGACCTGTCAATCAGAGGTAGCCACGCCCCAAATAAAACTCTTCTGGGAACATTATTCACAATTAACACCATTTTGGCTTGAAGAAAACTTGAAACAAGGTAATAAATCAAGTGAGAAGTCATCTAATTTTGGACTGAGATACGACTGGAGTTCTTTTAAAACCGCTGTTGTCGCCCCCTGTTGGATTGTTGAAAGACTGCAGGCTTAAGACACGTCCAGGTTTTCTTCACTGTTAAGACAGGGAGGTTGCCGCGTGTTTTGCATCCAGTGGAGTCGCCCCCTGCTGGCTATTAAAAAGAAAGCAGGTCTAAGGTGCTTTCTTGTTGGATTCACTTAACAGACCCTGTGGCTGCTGCCTGTAACCCTGCTGCTGTCCGTGTTACTGCTGAATGTGTTTATCAGTGCACCAAACCACAAAAACCAAATTCCTGTTTTCTTCAGAACACCTGTCACTTTCTCTCTCACAGTATATTTGCCTCATGTCTCTACTTTCCCACCTCACAGTCTGAAAACCTCTACCCTAAGGTGATGCCAATTTTGGCCTCTGTCGGCACATCCCCAAAGCCCCATAGTGTGCAGGCATCCAGGAGCCACAGGCCGTCTCTCCCCCAGCCCCTGGAGCTCCGGCTTCATCCTGAGATCCTGAATTTCCCACTCAGTCCCTGGCTAGCGGCTAACAGAATAAAC
This sequence comes from Serranus cabrilla, assembly GCA_903364295.1. NCBI lineage: Eukaryota > Metazoa > Chordata > Actinopteri > Perciformes > Serranidae > Serranus > Serranus cabrilla. Next base: position 407,559 of record CAFUXE010000571.1, on the reverse strand, counting down.
CATGGCTGTAACATGCTGAATTGCAGTCGTTTGTCTTCATGCAAGTCTGTTAGATCCGACTGGGCTCAGCTTCTGTGCGCCACCACAGGGGCTGCAATCACATTATGTTGCTAATGGAAGTGCGGGTCAGTGTGTTTAGCTGGAATGAAATGGCCCTGAGGTCAGTGATTCCACAGAGGATGATTGTGGATGACCACGGAGGCACTAGCTCATACATTTGTCCACTTTCTGGATGCACCTGTCTTTTATTAGAGAGGAAGCAGTAGAAAATAGTAGATGCGTGGGCAGAGAGAGAGAGAAGCAGGAAGGAGGTTCAGGTGCCCATGAAATTGTTAAGTGAAGTACTAGAGCAAAACACTGTGTCTCTACCTGCTTATTCTATAACAATCACATTTCCATTGTGATTGTTGGCTGTTTTCATCATCCACACTGTGAGAAAATACATTCTGGCAGCTATACCACTACTTTGCACCCCAAGAACACCTAACTGTCATACCTGTGGCAAACGCTGATTTAACTGATTATGTATCACAAACATTAATTCATTCGACGTGACACAAAGTCTGTTTGACACAGTTTACAGAGGTAGAGGAGTCAGTTTATCAAGCAATATGTATTCTATATATCTGGAGTCCCTTGGCCACCCCTGCTCCCATATTTCCTCTAGGGAAGGTCTAATCCCCGCTGCTTCTAATCCTGTACTGCTGAGACCAATTCAAATCCACGCGGGACTTAACGCCCTGTAATGCCTTTACAAGTAGTTGCATAAAGCTGACATCCCATTCGTTCTGGGTAGGATTCTCAGCCTGGATTACAAGGCAAATTCTGAAATAATTACAGTAATGTGAGTTGGCAAAAGAGGATGCCAGGGGTGATTTCAGCCCCATTTTAAAGAATGCCCGGGTATTAATTTCACAATGGAACAAACCTTGACACCTTGTTGGATCTCAGTGCGTCTTGATCCTGATGGTTGTTTAATGTCTTTTATTTCCTTTTGCCACAGTTTGACACCATCTTTCAAAGTGAGGCAAACTGCTGCATCAGGGATTCGTGGCTCACACCTGTCACTTTGTAGCCATGTATTTGATTATGCAGAAAGGCTTTCTATTACAACATATTGTGCTGTTGGCAGAGGTATAATTCTGTAGCCAAAAGGCACTCATGCTGTGGGTTAGATTTATAGGCGGCAAGTCCAAGTGTCGCTGGACAAACACCCGGGCTGCCTCTGATGAGTGCCTGGAACAATGTGAAGCATTGTAAGGTGCCTCACAACACTGTATACCTGCACTCATCTATCATTTAGATCTATGCATGCGTTTCATAGTCTGTCATAAAGATCCTCAGCTAAAGTCGTATTTGCAAGAATGAGTCTGGCAGCAGTTTATATTTTTGTTATTGCCAGAAAATCCATTGAAAACTGCACAACAGTCTCTCAGTACTTTCCCACATAAATCTGAAGAAACAGCTCATGAATAGTACATGGCTTAGGTGTTATTGGTGACTCCAAATTGCCCGTAGGAGTGAATGAGAGCATGAATGGTTGCCTCTATATGTCTGTTCTGTGATAGTCTGGCGACCTGTCAATGGTGCCTTGCCTCTCGCCCAGTGTCTACTGGGATTGGCTCCAGCCCCTTGCAACCCAAGTTTGGATAAGCAGTTAAGGATGAATGAATGAATGAACTGATGAATTTCCTAAAACAGATGTGCACTGCCGTTTTTAGCAAGATCTACTCAATTACTCACTATTTATGGCAATAAGATGATGTACCCTGAGACTGAGTCAAAATTGTAGCGTGGGTTATCATAATAAATAATTAAAAAAACTTGTTTCTGATGTTTTCATTAAAGTTAATAGACAACAATCAGGAGGGGGTCTGTTTCACAATGGAACAATCTAATTAAGGCTTGAGATACACAGGCAATATTTGTGAGTATAATCATTTTATTATTGGTTTTGGTCTTTTAATGAGGCTTGTTCAACATTTACTTTACCTAGAAGGGCACTCACAGCGCCAGACCTCCACCAAGGTCTTTCCCTATCTTGCAATTTTAATGAAAGTGAAAAATAATTTGTGTACCTGCCCTGTGATTCACTCTAAAATTTAATGGGTTCTTCCTTGACCTATGCAGCACCCTTCTCAGGTCAGTCAGTTTTCTCTGTTGCCAAGGGTAACAATGTTTGACTTTGACATTTCATCATTCAATAGTGCATTGTTAATACTATAGAACACAGTCTGGTAAACTTTTAAGTTTTTATGGTGCAAATTGTTCAAATAGAAATTGCAATCCTTTCAGCCTATGACTTTTCCTGAATACGTGTTTTTTATGTTCTATAAAGCCTGAAATGCACAAAAACAAAATACAAGATTGCTTAATGTTTATACCTCTGACAGATTACAATATTACACATTATCACCATATAAGACATTTTTTCATTTACATAATCTACATATTATATATATTGTATTATTATATGTATATGTATTATTATAAAGCAGAAGAAACAAGGATAGGATTGCGCAATGTATTTGACATCAGAGCTTCCTGTAATAAACACAGCCTCTGATTGGCCGATAAGTCAATAGCCAGCCTCTGATTGGTCGACTGGGTCAGCCCCCGGAAGTCTTCACGGATAGCTACAGGTGACTGTTTTTAACCGTTTTCAACGCGGTAAAAATCAACAGAAGACATACGGTGATGGATTTAACGAGATGGATTTATTTTACAAAGTCTTCAGAAAGACCCTGTACTTCATGGGTGGATTACTAAACCTCTGAACGGGATACAATGGCACCAGAGCACACGCTGAAACTTGCTAGCTTCTGGGCGAAAAGTAAGTTCCTTGATATTTAGCATGTTGTATGATATGTATGCCGTCAATGTCTTAGAGGGCACCGTCGACCTGAAGCTGACCATATAGTGAGCTAAAAGTTTTATTTGTTGTATTTTATTTTGTTGTCTTTTAGTAAGGGAGACTGGCAGCAGCAGTAAGTAACTCAATGCACCGTAAACACTGTAAATTGGCAGGGGACATAAAATGTTGCTAATCCTGCTCTATGCTCTGTTCTCTCTGTTTTTATCAATAGTTCACAAAGTACTTTAAAAAAATAAAAATAATCAATTAGGGCAATTAAAGAAAATGTACATACCCAATGCCATGTGTTAACAGTTATTGTTTGCATTGTGCCCATGGATGTACAGACAATAAAATTAACATCATGCGGTATTAAATGAGACTTAAAACTAACAATTGCAACCATAAACTCATTAGAAAAATGTTTACTGAAGAAATTAAATCAAATGAGAAGTAGTTATATTTTCTCATAGACTTCTATACAATCTGATTTGTTTTTGCAACCTGTGGCGTTGCCCTCTGCTGACTATTAGAGAGAATGCAGGTCTTTTTAATCGTAATAACTTAACAAACCTGAGAGTTTTTTTGTTGTTGTTTATTTTACCAAGTAACTTCATAAAAATGCATTATTAAAGTGCTTGTGAAAATGCACAATGAAGTTGCATATGAGGGCCTTTTCTGGCACATGTAGGGCGTACCTGCTATATTTTGAATGTGCATGTTTCCAATAAAATTAAAATTAATCAAAATAATTGTCATACCTACCATGATAAATCAGGCCTGTCTATTAGCCTATAAAAAGTTGCATCTCGGGTTGGAGATGACAAACCAAGCCTGTGTTATATTTTAAAGTGCAGATATCCAAATTTTACTTTAATGCTGCTGTAAAATGCTAACTATGATGTATGGGATTGGAATGAGTAATGTGAGCTGAAAACTTAATTAAAAAAAGTTATTTACAGTGTTTAAATTGAACAGATTGGACGTGATGGAGGAATTAAGCAACCAGAAACGTTGGGAAGAGATTGCTGATACAATCCAAAACACATGACCATCTGAGCTGAGAAATTGAAAATAAAAAGAAATGCAAAAAAACAAACAAAAAAACTTTTGACAGAGAGAAAACATAAGAACCAGCACAGAGGCTGCACAAAACCCAAGAAAGAGACGTGGGTGGCGGTGGAAGTTGGTCAGAGGAAAATTGCGAACGAATGTGAATCCAGGTGTCATAAACTCTCAGCACAGGCTCTATTTATAGCCTGGCTGCTGGAGCTGTCATTCTCAGTGTGCTCTGCAGCCAGTCTCGCCTGCCGCCTGCTAGCCGCTCTCTCATTAGAACTCCACAGCACAACACATGCCGGCCACGTCAGTAGGCGCTCTGCATAATTCACAAGTCAGAGATTCATTCAGCAGCATGTGTTAGCCTCACACACACATAGGCAGAAGTCACACATACAGGAACTTGTATGGTGTTCACAACCAGGTGCATAACGAGAGCCGGGAATCATGCAAACATACATGTTCAAGTGGAAAAGGAAACAGCACAGCTTAAATAACTGCGTCACTCATGCACTGAAAGTTTTCCTCTGCCTGACAACAAGTTCTGAGTGCTGTGACTGTTCCTATCAGCAGGCGAGGCTGCGATCAGTGTCTTTCTCTGGACGCGACTTGTCCCTGCTCCCTGAGATGGTAATGAGGCTCTCCCAGCAGGCCCACTGACAGCCTCCTGTTGTGTGGCCTCATCTCTTTTAGCACCGCACAGCAAAAACAAAGAGGTGGGAGGATGGCGTCCCTTCGACCCAGTGCCCCCAGTCCACCCATACCAACTGTGCATCCAAAAAGTGCAGGCGTAAGTATATTTTACAGCTATGCAAATGCACAGGGACATTAAAATACACAAGTGCACCCTGGAAGAGGGTTGTGTTCGGAATATGAAGTCACAGAACACACATAATTTGATTTTGTGTGAGTGTGTGTCTGCACCCTGTATACCCACGCACTTACACATACACACAGTGACACAAACTCCACTACCCTGCTGCTTTCAGGCTCAGGGTGCAGGTGAGAAACGCCTGCCAAATTTCCCTAGCTTGAGCATTCATTTGCATATGCAGATGTTAATTACCACTGGAGCTTGTATGGGCCAATCAGCATGCTGCTGGAACAGCTTGTGCATCTCTCTCTCTCTCCCCCCACAGGTCGCCGTTTCCACAGTTACTCCCCTGGCTGATAATAAAGATAATCACCTCCGATTTCCTTCATGGCTCATTTTCTCCTGCTCGCTTCTGAAAGGCCAGAGCGCCGCTGTCTGATTTTCCACGCTGAGCTCTTATCAGCGCACCAGGGCCGAGGACTGGGGCGGGGGCCAACTCGACGCACCACCTGCCACACACTCACCAGAGGGGACAGATTCGTTCAGTCAGGGTCTCTGATACGGAGGGGTAATGAGTGCGAGATCATCCATCCGGTATGGTGTAATTGTGGTTGGAATAAAGTCCTGGATGAGAGCAGGGTCAGATCAGATGAGATCAGGTGATGGTTGTTATCACACAGACTGACAGGGTTGAGCCTCGCCTGCTCAGTTAGAATGAAAGTAGAATCTCAGAAACCTTGAAATGAAGACATAGTCCACTAAATCAAGAGATAATATCCATCAGATATTTTCAGAGTGGTTTATCCCAAGCCCTTCATGGTATTTGAAATGTCCAAAAGTGTGATTAATCAGCATATAACACTGACTTCCATGATCTTTATTTGTCATTAACAGACAACCTCTGGGCCTGAACGGTGAAGGGAATGAGGAAGTACCCGAGACCTGCATTCTTTCTAATGGCCAGCAGGGGGAGACACAGCCGGGTGGGAGAAGAAGTCCGTCTGAATGTAAGTCTATATGAAATTACTGACTTCTCACTTGATTTATTATTAATGAATTGATGGTTTCTGTCATAAGATTCAAGTCTTCAATATATCATAATGTACATATTTTAAATTATGGTCCCATTCATAGTAAAATAGACGATAAAGCAGGGTATACTTTAGGGCGTGGCTACCATATTATCAACAGGTGCACTGTGTGTTTTCGTCTTTTACCTTTTCACAGTGTGTTTTCACTTCATCAGAGTTAACTGGAACATTTTGGTCGCCTTGTTTAGTGTTCAGTGTGACTAAAAGACACTCTTAGGAGGAAATGCCGAACTTGAGGCTTTGCAACCAGAATTCAAAGAGAATCCAAAAAGTCAGATATTATTACGGCCATTACAAAGCAACATGTTTAAAATTTTACACTACGTTTAATCTCCTTTAATATAATCTGTTGTCATTAAACATGTTGCGCATTATATATTCAGTTGATACCTCTTAAAGCTACCCATCTGTTATGGGCCCACACAAAAGATCCAATTCCCACTCTGTCTCTCTCTCTGCCACCCCCCCTTCTTTCTGTCTCCCTCCTCGTGCTCGGTTTGAATCCATTGTCCGGATGGAAACGTGCCTGGGATTGCAAGGGCTCGCTTTCGGCACACTTCTTTGAGAATTATTTAAGGCTTAGGAGTTTCTGTGAAATGAATATTTGATGTGGAGGACCTGTGTGTCTCCCGACGAGCCCAGAGCAACACTTCAGAGAACGACTGGGGTGAGGTGTATAGCTCCCCGCTTCAAAACACACACACACACACACACACACAACACCTCATCCACTCATCACCATATCCAAAAAACACTCTAGACGTTTTATGGCAAGTTATTGAATGAAAAGGTCTGCATCGTATAAGTCTGGAGGCGATCTGATCTCATCTTGGATGCCTGTTGTCTGAGACTGTTCTTTTTTTGCCCTCTTTTACCCATGGGTTCCAGCTTTCTTCAAGGTCCCTCACAATAATACGGGAGATTTTCCTGTTCTTTGTGGCATGTATTGCTCATGTTCTCATATTTTTCTATGGCTCTGATCTTAACCTCAATTTATGATACGTTGACAGGCTTGGGCACGGCATTACTCAACTCCATATGTTCTCTATTGCAAGAATTGGGGAGATGCAATACCAGGGCATGTGTTTCTTTTTGCCACAAGAGTGCAGAGTTGAGTCATTCAGAAATCTCTTTTTTCTTTGTGGCAGGCATGATGCTTTTAAAAGCCCGGTCCTGTAGTGCCACCTCATGGTTCGCTGTGTGAAATAGCTCTGTGGTGAAATGTGCCTGTAAACTGAAGCACACCACTCAGAAAAACAGAAATAAAACAAGTGAAATAAATCATAAACTTTCATCTGTTAATTTCATGTAAGCACCTGCATTTAACAGTTGAGTAAGAGTCGTTTAAAGTACCGGTAGTTCTTTATATTGTGGTAAAAGAAATGAAGAATAAAAATGTTTAACATCTGTTTCTGCAAAGCTGTATTTGAACTTTATGTAGATTTTAATGGGGCCCTTAGAGACCGTAATATCAGTCAATACAACTGGCTAAAATTACCAAGCTTTATATTAGAAGACCACTGTTACTGCCGACAGTTTGACTTATGTGAAAGTACTCCAGAGATGAATCGAACAGATACATGTAATGAGAGCCATCTGGGCAGCCGGCACTCTAATGAATTAATCCCACAGACCTTATCTGGCCACGAGCTGCCAGAACACACACAGTTTATTATGTGCTTACAGGGTGCCAATACTATAGTGGGCGCTCTCGTTTGGTGTTGCAGAAAAAGCAGTGTTTCATTTTCTGTGGTCCCTCTTAGTTGTCATGGATGAAAGATCGGCCGGGAATGCTAATCCAATCAAAAATAGGATATTAGTTTGGCAACAAAACAGGGGCTGTTTTTGTACTTTGTTGCTGATTAATATTATGATAAAACTATTTAATTTTGTGTCCTTTTTCTTATCTACCTTAATAACCATCAGTCAATAGTTTTAAATCAATAGTTATGTAACTTACCAATAAATGGTTGCTCAATATATTTGCAAAAGCTGGTTTTACAATTTTAAAAAGATGAAGCAATGCCTTTGGAAGTACTTAACGATTTGCTCTCATTCTCTGCAAGTGCTTTCTTCAGCATCAATATGCATGGGCTCTTAATAGATACACTCCAAAGAAAATCTGGATGGGGTATTTTAAAGCTCCTGGGGTTATGAGTGAGAATCTTCGAGACCCAAAACACTCCCAACCTTCACGACCCTCTCAACCTTGAGCATAAATCACTTCAAGATGTCTACCGAGCCACCCAATCAGAGCCAATTAGGGCTACTTACAGGCCTGTAGAGTTTGCCCTTTTCAAAAAAACACGGGGAAAGGACATGAGGGAGCTGGGGACGAAGAGGAGACTTAAAGGGAGGTTGTGAAAAGACAGAAAGTGAGACAGAGAGAGAGAGAGAATGCGTAGATATGTGTGTGAGAGGATATTGAGTTTTCTTATGAACACGCTCTCCTCTGAGCTGGGGTTTTCCAAAAAGTGTTGCAGTTGTTGCTATGTTGACTAACTTTCCATGCCGAGTGTTATGTATCTGATCATACGTGTCCAAGGCTGCGTATGCATGATTGTCTGCTCATGAAACTGTATGTGCGTGCTTTGTGCATTGGGCGGGTCGGCTGGGACCATGGGATTGATTTTACGAACAATAGGAGTAGGCTCCCTCCAGAGGGGAGTGCTAAAGAAGAACATCTGTATGGGATCAAGGCGATGGGGAGAATGGAGGAGAGTTAAAGGTGGGAGGAGAAGGAAAGGGAGGATTTTTGGCATTGGGCTCCGTGTTTTGGAAAGTACAACAACGCAGACCTCTCAGTCAATAAAGCAATCAGGTCATGCATATCGGAACTAAACGAAGAAGAGAGGAAAAGTTTCTCCAGCTCTACACAAGATTAGCGAGACTGTGTATCAAATATTCAGTTTATTGTTCCTGCAGGACATATTCTACAGTATTGTGTGTGTAAATTGTGTTTACACAGAAACATTCTTTGGGTTTCCCAGAAAATGATGTAATAACAAAAGAGGTTGAGGCCCTCAGTTATATTAACTGTTTGCTTCTGTCGACTGTGGCAGTCTGTTTTCCACAAAAAGGACTTTGTGGCTTCAAGTTTCATTCCTCTTTCTTCTTCGTCTTTTGTTTTGTGGGTGAAGTGGGACCACATTCTGTTGATGAGTGCCTGAAATACGCAGATCTCAGATCTGAGTATGTCAGTTCGAGCTACTGAGGACATGAGACTGCTGTGACCTCTATTTTGTCTTTCTGTGTTGCTCTTTCCATGAAGCTCCCTCGGTGAGAAACTGGTGCTGCCTCACCATTATGGTGCGGAAACGCTGCGACCAGGTCTGTCCCGTTTCACACGGTGTTGTGTAACAGACGTGGAAGGCAGGACACTGAGATAGCACAAGCCACAGGGTTAAGGGTGAATATAAATACATTTCCATGTTTGTATTTCACTGGTCCGGGTTCATCTCTGGGTCTGTCTGCACACTTCTGGCCTCGCAGGGCAGGGTGGATTCCTGGCTGTTAGGAAACATCACGCACGAGGAGAATGGCAGGAAACAGAAGAGGAATTTCGATGCGGGAGTGGCGATTGATGGGCAGGTCAGCAGGATGATGAGGGAGGAGAGGAGCCCATCAGGCTGAATGGAGAAGCACCGACAGTGCCATTACGCAGAAAGGGAGGATTTCTCATGGTTTCCTCCACTCCATTGGTCAAATCATTACTGATATCCGTGTCTAGGAAGTCTTTCCTGACAGACTCTCTCTGTATTCACTCTCCTAATCCACACCAACCCTATGAGGATGATGAAAAGGAAAGCAGGAAAGCCTCTCAACTTCCAGGAATGTTTGTTGATTCACTTCTTGTGGCACAGATCCCATCTTCTATCGTCCCAGATTAACTTAAATTGAGCTCTTTTGATGTGATAATATCCTTAAATGGTTTATCACAGTTGCCACTTAGAAACAATGAATATTCAAGAACATAAAAGGTTTGTAAACAGGTGTTCAGTTAAAAAGCAGAAGAATGATTCGTTAATGAAGGGCAGGTTTGTGAAAAAACTCTTAATTATTTACAGGTTTCTAAAGGAATAACAATCTTTTAGTATTCAGCATAGGATATTGTGACGTGCCACGGAACAGAAGAAGCATACCAAATAAAGGAGGATAACACCCTGGGCAGAGGGACAGATGAGGGAAAATAAGGACTGTTATTGAAAACAGCAACTTAGCCACCGGATCTCTTGCAGTGGACTCATATTCATGCATTTTAAGCACAACGTGAGCTCTTAATGTAACCAATATGAATCAAATACTTTATTGATCTCCAGAGGGAAATTCAGTCAACCCCATATTATGCCCGTTAGCGTGCACAGTCACGTGTCAGTCATGCCACTCCAGCTGGCATTAGGACCTAAACCTAAACCTCCCAAAAAAAAAACAACCCCAAACAGATCCCGGAGGGTCAGATTCACTGCTACCATGTGCTGGTTCTCGTGATGTCCTGGCAGTGCCCCCCTCACTGCACAGAGATTCTTTGTGCATTTAAACCAAAATAAGTCAAATGTTAAGATAGCGAGGCTCACTAAAGGGAGGGGAGGAAGAGATAAAAGTTAAATCCGGGAGAAATATTCCCTGCCGGGCTCGGCTAATCATGATTCCTCAGCTGTAAACAGACACGCTTCACATTCAAATAAGTGTTAACCATACTATGCAAAGATTATCTTCCACACAAACAAATTTCATGCCAGAGAAGGAGATGGATGTGAAAACATGATTAATATAACCACATATTTACGACTCTGTCCGGTCCGCTGAGGCTTTCACTCCATCATGTTGCATTATGTTAATTTGTTTTTATTTGGGCAGTTTAAAGGCTTATCCACTGTGTTACACCCCTTCATGGTGATTTTCTAAAAGTGATAATGAGAGGACATTACGAGATATTATATCAACTTTCTCTATGTTTGCTTCTTCAGTGATAGAAAGCTCAGTGGACGGATATTGCCAGTCCTGCTGTGAAGTAATCTTTACTTTTATTTTAATGGATATTTTGTAGCAAAGTTGTTTGAGTCAATTTGTTTTATTCCTTTTTCAAGTGTTTTCTTCTGTTGAAAACGTGCCGCTTATCCCAGCAAGAAATGTGAAAAAGAGCATTTGAATGACTGGAAAAAGTTAAATAAGTTTTCATCGAGGCATGTTCAAACATTTTGGACATAATGTTGTCAAGTGTGCTAATCTGACAAGTGGCTCATTCCATTATTATTATATAACATTACCATAAACTTTAAAGTTATTTTTTAGTAAGATTATTTTGATTACGCACAACAGCGCTGGTTTACCCCACAATTTATTTCAACCCATTAGCTGCAGCAGCTCTGTGGATACTTGGCTAATCTATTAGTTAATAAGCAAGTTAGCTAGCTGGCGCGCCCCACAGTCCCTCCACCTCACTTGCTGCCACGACGAGATTTTAGCAGCACTAACGACAGTAACAGAAAGTTTGTTGATCCTGCGGTGAATCAGGGCGGGGCTACTGCAGCGGCTAACTGCAGGTCTGAGAATAGTTCTTTTCAACGTGTCGTAAATAAAATGTGAATGCATTAACACATACGTGAACATTATTTTTGCCTGAGACGTGAGAAAGATTTTCATCAGCAGTGGTGATTTTTTATCAATAAAGACAACAACTCCCATGATCCAACGCTACTTCTCAACATCATCAAAGTCCGTCTTTTGTTATTGTTTTGATTGAAAGACCCCTAGTGGCAGAAATAACATGACATTACTGTGTGTTTAACCAACTTGAACAAGTATGTGATGTGAAACATACAGGGTGACCAGCAGGAGTTTCCAGACACCAGCCTGCCCTTGGCTTCACTCAGCCCCATATGGTTGCATTGTTTGACAAGCACGTCTCCAGGCAGTCCTCAAAAACCCCGCGGTGGGATTGCAGTGCTTCCAGATGTGGCCCGCCTGGATTCTTTGGAACGGCACATCTCTGTGTGAACATGAACGGTGAACACCCAGCATCACACTCTTACAGCACACCGCACATCAATTGTCACTTTCTGCTGATGTGGTGTAATTACGACATGGCATGTGTGCCTTGTGTATGATGTCAGTGCACGTGTGTTGCAGCATTTTTAAAAAGCGTGCGTACAGTACATGTAAGCGTGCATGTGTGGATGACTCACTGTTAGTCATCTGTCCAGGGACGCACAAAAACTGAGACCAAGTGTTTTGTGTGATGCCATTTGCTTTTACAGGCCTCTCAGCTATGTACACAACACAACCAAGAAGGAGGAGTGCTTCCTGTTTACCAGGTGCATCTCCAAAAATCAGAAAGGCAGACCACTGGAAACGGCTTTTATTCTACTAAAGCATCACCTGAAACTTTGAAGTGCAACCACAGCCCCCACACTGCAGAAACCGTTGCACCGCTGGCGCAACTATGCACACTTCTGTGACAGAGTTCCCAACATTTCTTTGCACCAGGAAATAAGGCTGCAGCAAAGATAAAGCTCAACAGGATGTCAGCCACCAACGTCTTGTTCTGGTACATGCTGCATATGTGCGCACAAACATACACAGGGACAAGGGAGGAGGCAGAGGGAAACGGGTTAACAGCAGGCAGTTAGAAAAGGGGTGTGGAAAGAGTCGAAAGAGAGAGAGAGGCCAAAGGAGTGGGGCCATATAAAGAGCAACAGAACACAAGCCAGCTTTATCCTGCTCGACTGTCCCAGTCACTTAGACCTCACAGGAAACTCCCAACTCCCCCGGCCCTCACACACACACACACTCATTATCACTTACCACACTTTTTTACTCTCACACAGTCCCACCGGCTGCGCTGAGTCTGACCAGAGAGGATGGCTGCGTCCATGTGGAGAATGAATGGGCTCTGGAGAAGGATGGCTGGAGTTCTGGTGCTCTTCGCTCTGTTGCTCAGCAGTGAGTACTCTAACAGTTATTCATTCAAGTATTTTATTACAACTTTGATTCCCTCTAGTGCTGCCTCTTTTCTTAGAAAGTTATCTATCCATAGAGTTTCTTACTATGTCTGGGAATTTGTTTTTGTCGCTCACATGATAGTAGTTTTACGTCATGCGGTTTGTTTACATCAACAGTGGCTTTTTACACGCGTGTTGGGGGGTTTGCTTTGATGTGTTCTGCCATGAGGTTGCACACACAGATGTAAAGAGGCATGGTTAGCTGCGGGGTGGCTGCAGACACAAAGGGTCTGCACGGGAGTGGAAAGTTGCGGTTGAGAATAATTATGCTTTACATCCTGCAGTGCATCTGGGTGGGGCTAATATGTGTTTACATGGGGATTCAAACCAAGCACAAAATAGGATCAGTTTGGTCCTGATCTGCATGATATGCATGACTGAGTAAAAAGATATTTAATGTATATATGAGTGCATGTTTAACCATACAAGTGGCCACATAAGATTCAACAGAGAGCCAAAATAGTCCCCTCCGTGCAGATCTGAACAGTAAGTGTGTGTGCGTGTGATCATGTGTGGACTCACAGGGCAGTCCACTCCAAATCAGTCTGAGGCCTGGTGCTAATTGCAGGGTGATGTATGGCTTGGATGGTGTTGCTGCCTCGCTGGTTGTAAAGCAGGACTAGCTCTAGTTCAGCCCAAAGTAACGACTTCTGCAGAGCCATTAGGGCCCCATCCACGGGCGCAGGGGCGGGAAATGTTTGGGGTGACCTTGAGTCGACGAGGAGGAGTGTTCCAGACTGATGAAAATAACTAAGGGTTTACTTTAAAAGGGAAAAAGATCATGAGATGGCGGAACATGTTCGTAGCTTGCACAATAAAAAGGCACACCACATACCGTCTGCATCAGCAGCTTAACAGATGGTAATTAGATTTACATGGAAATCTAATTACTCTGGGCACACCCCACCAATAAATTAGAGCTACGATACAGGGATGTTTTTAGACAAAAACACTAATCAGGCATGTACTTTTTGTTTGTGGCTGTTGCTGATTGAAAAACAGTAAATCTACTATCTTCTTATGTCAAGAATTAGGATTTTATTGTTTTTAGTTGTTGAAATAGGTTCTTACACTGGCACACATGTCTTGCCTCCGTTTTAGGTTTTAGCAGACAGCTTCTGATTTCTACTTTTAAGAATAACACATGGGTGTTGTCTCAAGTCTGCTGACCCATCCTCAATTCTTTACCACATCCAACAGCAGTCCTCCGATCACACAGACCTGCCACATTGTTGACACTTGTGTCCAACTGGCAATGGGGTGCGAATTTTCAGAGGCGTATGGCTCCAAAAAACAAACAAAAATGGACAACCTGTTGCTTCAGTACATGCAGTGATTTATTGCTACTATTGTTACTATGATCCTGCCAGTTGCCAGCTCTGTGTCCATCATATGCACACTTGTCTGGCTATTTCTGGTCTAGTTTTAACACATTTTGCACCACCAGCCAAGTCACAAGAGATGATCTGTCCTCATTGACTCACAGGACTGTGGCTGCAGGGGTCTTTGTGTCAGAGGTCTGACCCCCGATGACGTCATTATTCATTCAAGGACATAAACAACTTTAATGTATCATGACTCTTGATCTTTGCAAAAAGACTCTTTGTCCACTCACTCCATCCTGATACATGCACAGGTCCTGTCGTGTTGTGTCTCGCTCTCAGTGGGGAATCTGCGTCTTTAGGGGGTTTCATCAATGCTGCTTAAGATTTGGTGGCTGTGATGTCATGAGACACAGCGGGGTGAATGGGTGTGGCAGCTGATCTGAGGCCAGTCTTCAAAATATGTTTTGTAGTATGCGAGACCAGCCTGACCATAAACCTTTCAGCTCATCAGCATGTTTATGGAGTCAAATAGCATGCAATGCTGTAGATATGTAGAAAAAAATACATCTTTAAGTAGGTGTGTCACACTATACGAGTATTGACAGTAACAATTTCATGGAAGTAATTAAATAATCTGGTTGCCTTTACCATATCCTTTCTTTTTGTATGCTTTTGTAGAGTTATGGTTACAGACTTGTGTTTTTGGTTTCAAATTGGCTAAGAAAACAGACAAAATGCACAATAAACAAAGTTAAAGATGGATTTCACTGATATCAGGACTGCCCTCTTTTCAAGCATTGGGCTTGTCTAAGATAATGTGGCATCACAACATTACCTTGGCTGCAGTAAAAGTGCAGTAATTCCAGTTTTCTAAAACATGGTTAATAACTTTGGCAGCTGACAAACATCTTTGTTGACTAGAAACACTGACTCAGGCAAACAGGCGTGTTAGGATAAGTGGATGGAGGGTGGGATGCTACAGAGACTTTTGATGCATTTGATAAGTGAATGTGTTTAACTTTGTTAATCAGAGCAAACATCCTTGTCACGTTAGAGCAGACCAATCACTCTGACTCTCCTGCAAAAAGATTGAGTTTATGCTCCCACTTCCCATGGCTGTCATTCAGTAGTTATGCAGGCGTGCAAGTATGTAGCGCTGAAATGGGCATGGACTGCAATGTTGCATGATGTCATTCAACGCCTCTTAGAGTACGTTATAAGCTGTTGCTCTCTCATGATTTTGGGGGAAAACCCAAGCTTTAAATCAGCGTATTGCCACTCTCCTTCTCATGGCCCAGGGCTATTGACCAGCATTCTTTCAGTCCCAAGCTGAAGACGGTGGAGTTTGATTCACGTCATCTGCTCGAGGGTGTGGGTCTTTTTATATAAGCCTTGGCAGATAGTGGTCTTATGTCAGGCTAGGGTGTGTGTCCACTTGGGCCAAAAGTTATGGCTGAGGAGCCACGTGAGCTCGCAAAGTAATTAAACCTGGAGCCTGTGTTCTGTCAAACTGCCAACCTGCTTCAGTGATTTCTGCATGTGAGCGAGCCGGGTCAAACTACAGCTGAAAGCATTAAAATATCCAAACAAACATCGTCTGACACCATTGTCCGTTCTGTTACCTCATCTGCTAACCCACATCAGACAACCACCGTGACAAAGGGAGGACGTTAAAAATGTTCTCTCTGAATTATCTGCATTTGAAGCCAACTCCTTCCCAAAGAAAACATATTAAAGAAAACAGAACCACTGTCACCACTGACTTAATGATCAGCCATGAAAAAGGAGCTGACTTGGAGAAGTAGATCATCTAGCAACAATATTTACCTAGTGAAACAATCTTAATGAAAAGCAGAGGCTGTGTTAGCATTCAAATCTTCCTCTTCCAATTACTGCTGTTCTGGTGAGCTTATTGTTCCTTGTTCCCCTGGCACCCTGCTGCAATTTTACAGCTGTTGGTTTTTACCAGCATAGTAGAGAAAGAGAGAGAAAAAAAAAGCCCTCTCCTCCTGTTTCTCCTTCATTTTCAGCCCAGAAAATTTGGCGGGACAAGGCCGAGAAACTCCAGATATCACTGCTCAGATCAGAATTGCAGCTAATGAGCGGCCCCGAGATTACAGTGTGAATTCCAAAACAAGAACTTGGACGCGCTCTCTGCTGCTTGTGTCATCCCTGCCTTTTCACACTGGCTCACAACCCAAACTTGAGCAGCAGCTCAGTGATCCTCCTCACACTGATTGATCCAAGGTGATGTCATGCCAAACACCAGTGCAAAGCAATGGGCATGTTTAATGCATGTTGGACACCCAGTCTGGGCTGTCTTTATGGAGGGGTATACTGTTTACCCCGAGGAATAGAAGCACTTAATGAGCCTTGGCTGAGGCCTTTTGACTGCCAGAATAATTGCTCCTGGTAATTAATGTTCGGTAAAAGGCAAGTCGTTGAAGCCATGCTTTATACTTCCTAATTGAAAACACAAGACTGTGCCCTTTCGCTGAAGGTCCTGAGTCTGGACTGCATTCATGTGTGTGTTTAAAACAGCGTGCATGCACCGTATCTGGAAGGCCATCAGATTATTGCTATTATTTCTCAATCTTCCTCTCCCACTTTGGCTCCTTTGCCTCAATCATATCAGAGCCAGATTGTTGAGGTCTATAGGTTTCGATATCTTTTTACAACCTCTCCCCACACAGTCTCATGTAAAAGCAGCAGCTGGAATCGGTCCATGGACATCTGCTGTTGCAGCCCAGTGCTGGTTCTGACACACAGTAGAGAGCAGCTGGTGTTTCCAGTTTGTAATCTGCTAACAAAATGGATGGAGTGTTTTGGAATCAGGTTTTAAGTTTCACTGCCCTGCTGAAACTATTTTACTGACTAAATTAAGGGTTGAATGAAAACAATGGTCAGTAGCTGCTATCAATCATGTTACCTTTTCGTTCTCTGCTTTCGTCCTTCTCAATGGTTTTCACCAGTAACATTTTTAGTAAATCATCCTGCATAAATATTGCAGCCACAGTTAGTGTGTGTGTGATCCTGCGACAGGAGTGTTATCTGTAACCTCCAGCCGTTCACCTCTGCAGTTCCACGAGGTCACTGCAGGCCGTGTGCTGTGACAGCCGCATCCTGTCCTCGGATGTGCATGGATAACATTCCAAACCTGTTGTTAATTCCTTTTCAATTCTTTTTTTTAACCAAACGATCCTGTGTTTTGTTTAAAAACACCAGCGCGGAAAAGTCAACTTTTGCCACCCGTCTGTGCAGAAACAAAAATAGTTCTCACGTTCAGGCGGCCCGAGCGGCGCATTCATGGGATGTATTTTCTTTCTGATTGTCACTGGGGAAGCTAGTAGCCACAAAGTGGACTCAATACTCCACAAAAAACCACATTATTCTTTGTGTTTCTGTAATTGCAGGAAGGATCGTGTCTTATCTAGTGCTGAAACAAAAATTCCATTAAGTTTTTATGCCCTCTCAAATGTGCTTTTTCATTTTAAATGGGATATATCTGGGTTTTGGACAAGCAATTTTTAGACATTGCCCTTTTATATCTTATAAACTAAGTCATCCATCAGCACAGAATGATGGATTAATCAATAATTATTAATTCCCAGAATTCCCTTGAGGGTCTTTGAGACTGAAAAGAATTCCTGAGTTGAGCTGAAGGGAAATTTCTCCTTATAGGGGATGAAAAGAGAAGAGCGAGGGGAGATTTTAGGGTCTTCTGTGGACATCTGGAAGCAGAGGACATGGATAAGTAAGGAGAGGAGGGTGTGGCACATTATGACAGCCAAGGTGTTGTCTCTGCGGTTTGGGTGGAGGTCAGTTGCAAGATTTAGAGCCAAAGCTTTTCCCCCTTGCAGATGATGTCATGCACTTCACAGCTCTCTGACAGCACAGCACATACGCAGGGAGGGAAAACGCTCCCAAAGGGGACTTCCTGCAGCTGCTGTCCCCTGCTCATGCACTGACTGCACCCATTTAATCAGGTGTGACTATGTTTGTTTCTGCTGCAATTTCCCCGCTCTTCCACCGCCTTAATGAGAGCGCTGGAATGGCAGGAAGGGTGAAAGATGGCAGCTACACGTCAGGGAGAGAATGGGAGACGCTGTGACAGATGAGTGAGGCAGGGACATGCTAAGTGACTGAGAATGGGACCAGATAGCACCATTCAAAATATGCTTACCCTCTATCTTAAGTGCACATACACACACACATAATCTGTTTGGCTGCAGCTGCTGGTAAGTGAAACATAGAGGGTGATAAAGGCAGGCAGAGCATTGTGTGCAGTTAACAATCCACTCATGCAGCATGCTGATGCCTCTGTTCTCGCTGTATGAGAGCACACTGATCTTAAACAGGATCCCTACAGGGTCCAATGGCACAAAGACAGAACAGAGGTACTCAAACCTGATATAAAAACCCTTATAAAAGACGAGATGGTGCCATACAGAAAGGAAAAAGAAGGGTTTTATTTTTATAGGTCTGGCTGGAGGTTCTGCCTTGTTGATATCAGTGCTCGCACAGTATTGCTGAGATCCAAGAACGTGGAAAAAATGTTAAAAACTATTCCAATCAGACGATCATAGAATTAGATCTTAAAGCTTTTGTTTTTTGTGATTTCTGGCAATCCCAAAATATACAGTACTTCTGACTGAGAGGCTTCTAGAAACTGGATTTCAAACTGAGCACACTAGGATCAGAAAACAGACGTACGTAGTTGAGCAGTTGCAAGTGTGACGTGTTACGAAAAAAGCATTTTACTTTTGTTTTCACATGGGACACAAACCCTGTTCTCCTGCGTGAAAGTCTGGCGTTTGTTCGACCCATCCACCTCCCCTCCATCCCGTCCTGAGTGTGATATCCGGCATTTAAACTCTGCATCACCACCCATCACTACAACTACATCAGCAAGATGGCAGCAGACAGTCTAAAACATAAATATCAGTTGTATTTTGTGGTGTGGAAACTGACACATCAAATACTGATTTGTATCTGATGCCAAAGTCACTGAACAAGAGTCAGTATTTCACAAACTGAGAGTGAAAATGTGTCGTCTCTGACTGTAGGTGTGTGTTCTTGAACTCATGTTGGTGTGCCTGTTAGTGCTTTCGGGGGGGAGTTTGAAGGCTTTTCCCCAGTGAGAAGGAGTGTTAAAAAGAGGTCGTCTGGAGGGAAACAGAACCAAATGTTAAAACTCAGGATCTGGCTTTCAAAACGGCTTCATAAAGTGATGATGAGACACAGCCTCCCCCTCCGGCCTTATCATCTCTCCTTCCTGCTCCCCCCGGAGTCTCCTGTAGTCTGAAGGCCTTGAAAATATATTGTTCACCACCTGACACAGAGCTAAACCCTGGAACACGGACCACATGTCTGCATCAACAGAGACTGCAGAGAGGTTTTGTGTTTGTGTCTCTCTCAGCCTTGTAATATGATTTATGTTTAGTGTGAACCTAAAGCTGGGACTCAAGCAGTAAGTGATGATATTTGATACAGGTTTGTCAAGTCAATAATGACCATTCTTAATCCGACTCTCCATTTATAATCCACTACAGACAGTCTTGACAAACCTCCATGGGATGAAGCTTCTCTATTTATTTACCTGTCACCTCATATTTTAAGTTGTAACTGGCTGTAGGAGGTGCGTATGTCCCCTTGGTGTTTAAAGGGAAGTGCATAAAGTGCAGCTCTGTCAACCTACAGACCAACAACTCATTAGCTGCTCCACATTCCAGCAGCTTGTCAACAACAACGGTTGTGGTCTTGTAAAAAAGAAAAAAAGAGAGAGACAAAAACTTACCAGTAGCTTTGTGTGCGAAATATGTAAGCAGGCATTTGGAGCATCCATGAAATTACATTTGTCATTTTCTGGCTAAATATCTGCCTTTGTGCTGCCTTATAATTGCTGTTGATTTGTCCAACCACAGGCAAAAAAAATGCAGCAATTGAACTGTCACTCAGCATCATTGGCCCGCATCGCATCCTGTCTTTAACCTATGATCTAGTTCTTTACATCTGGCACGGCTACACACCACACACCACGTCAAAGACTGTACCACCCAGACTGAAAACTTCAAGGAGGACAGCCAGGGCGGGAAATCCACTTGAAGTAGCCCAGTAGTGAAGAGAGTCGTGCAGATCAGAACTGAACCCAGAGGTTACACAGTCTGCAGCCTCTCTAAGTCCATTAAAAGCTCTCCAGAGAGACACTGAGGTTGTGTTTATAGAGTCGGAGTGTTATGTTTCTGTGTGGTTGTGTTGAAGCTGGAGGTCCAAAGGCTTCGTGTTGATGCCGAGGGGCCTGGCTGGAGACTCACTGAGATATCTCACACAGCTGTCTTTGTCCACAATGGTGCAGCGTTATTGTGTGTAAACTTGTGACATAGTGAGTTTCAACATGTGACGGGTTTAAACGCCTAATATTTTTTGGTGTTTGACACAGACTGGGAATGACAGAGGCACTGTTCTCCCTGTTATAAGTCAGTGTAGCATCCAAATGATTCAAAAGTTGTTATTTAAGGTAACACGGCTCCATAATGTTTCTTTAAAGTGAGTAGATTGGTGTGTATGCATCATGAGAAGTCTTAGGAAATCCATATGTGTGCAGAAACTGTGTGTGCAATGTGTGTTTAAACCAGAGAACCTTTTTAATACAGTGATTTATGCTTGCATAAATAAAGGACTTCCATAAATAACCGTGCTTATTCCAGCCAGTTCTTAATACTTGACTGGTTGAAGTGCTTTAAAAACATTCCACAGATACTATTTGTTCAAATAAAATCTTTTTTCCAAAGAGGTACTCTCAGGTTAATTTAGTGATGTGGAGGCTAAACATTTGTGTCCCACATTATTACTCTTTTAAACAGAGCAGCTCAAACTGAAGGCAGTTAGCTGGAGGCTCTAACAGCACTGTTAAACATTAGTTAAACATTTATGACCACTTACACAATTTAAAATGCAGCATGTGACTAGTTTGGACAAGCCAGTTGACGCTGCTGTCGAGATCAAATGCACTGCAACAAAGAGCCATACATTACAGATCCCGCTGCATCGTGTTGTTGCTACTCAACAGCCTTTTGTTCAGGGTGCTAACATTCCCACAAGGAGCTGAGAATTTATTTCAGAGTGGGTTCAAATCAGGCTTTTTTTATAGGACTGCAAACACACACTAAGCATATAAATTCACCTCAATTATAAATATATCAGGTGATTAACTTAATAATTGAGATGGCTGTCGACAGATAGTTAAAAAGAGACAGGTTGCCATTATCTGTATATAAATTGATATATTGGTAACCATTTATAGGGCTCTCATTGAAATGCTTGGAAATTGGAAATTTCATTACAAGACATTTTTCAAAATGTTTAATTTTTATGTTGCAAATGAAGGTCAATTGAGTTCTTCTTCTTCTTCTTCTTCTTCTTCTTCTTCTTCTTCTTCTTCTTCTTCTTCTTCTTCTTCTTCTTCTTATTATTATTATACTGACTGGTCAAATGCCACAGTGTCACTATCTGTGACGTAGCCTGATCTGGAGAAATCCATATGTTTCTACGACCTCACAGAGAGGCACAGGGACCCCAGTTAAGTTAACCTGATCAAGGGTTAAGGATATTTACCTGAAATAATATTAATCTAACTTTGGACTCAAGACTTCAAAAGGTAATTCACCCTCAGGAAGCCGTTAGTTAATTTACCAAAACAATCCCTTGAATATGGGAAATACTTTCCTACTTCTCTTCGTCTTTCTACAGCACCAACCAAACGTAACCCCAAGAACATTACAGAAATGGGATCCCTCCCAGAGGATGGATGTGTAGTCAGGAGGCCGTGACCTTCTGACTGAGGCTGTTTATTTTCACAGGCTGCAGACAGTGAGAATTAGCCCATATGTGACTACTAATTAGTTAAGAGCCCCTGAGAATACATACCAGATTGGTTTGGCATCTCGGGCATGAGGTTTGGTTCACCCGGCCGAGCTGTTCACACCAACCCTCTGCCCTGACCTCATTCACAGAGATTGTGCTTTAAAAATGTAATTCCAAAGCACCATCTTCACAAGTGAGATTTAACATTTTGCGTCATCATCAGCAACATTTCCTTGAAATCCTGCAGGAATCAAAGAGGATTCAAACAATGAAAGTTAACGCTGCTGTCTAATTCAACTTGCTCTCCTGTTTTTTTGCAGGTGATGTGATGTGTCAGACTGATGCACCCACAGATGCACCTGCAACTGCAGACGCCAGTGCTGGTAGGAGCCTTGATAAACATGCAATAAGACTTGAAATGAGTGCCTTGCCCTGGTAATTTCAGTAATTCAGATTCCAGAAGTTAAATCGCTAAATATCCACCTCTGAGAT
>CAFUXE010000571.1:294584-343994 GCA_903364295.1 Serranus cabrilla | reverse complement strand
ATACAGGACTTGTATCATGTGCTTTTGGAAAGTTTTATTTTTAACATTTTTAAGAAAATAGTTCAAAAATCAGACAAACCCAAAAGCCAAAATGGGTTGAGAATGGCAAAAAGTTGTGAATATCAAAGTAACTGCATGTTCCTATTTCACCGTTTTTCTCCCCTGCCCCTAAATCAGGTGGTTCATTTTTCATTGATGTCACTTCCAAATTCTTAAAAATAGTAACCAAAGCAGCTGAAAAGTGAAGCCAATGCAGCGGTCCAAAAAATCACACTAAACAGTATAGAAAGGTGTGTTTATAGCGTGGTACTATAATTGTTTTATTCTTCTCCCTTGATGACTAATGTACAGGGGGTGGATTCTAAAAGAACTCACCTGTATATTCTTAACGTAACCTTAACCAATCTCACTGCCCATGTCTAAACCTAACCAACCTATTGAGACTATATCCATATTTTATACAATCTATGTTAATTATCCTCTGATCTGGAAGGACTGTTTATATTCTGTGTCCAACACTGAACACATTCCTCTGCCAACACTTGAGATTTTTATCAAACAATATATTTCCATGCCACTGAACACCTCACTGCTGACTCACAGTTTGTGCAAGAGATTAGTTTGCAAATAGCTGACTGAGATATTTGAATTTATTTGTACAGTGAAGACAATATCCTTGTGCACATAAAACTGCATTACTCATCAGACTCTTCCTGTAATAGGTTCGCACTCATAGAGACAATTATCTCTCAAGTCACACTAATAAAAATAAAGCCAGCAGACTAGAAGTCAGTACTACTGCATAGTCTTCATTGGGACCCAGCTTTGAACATGATAGAGATAAGAGCCATGCTGTTTGTGGTCAGGGTCTGTAGGTTTTGCTTTCAACTGTAAAAAGTTCAGGCTCTGACACACACCCACTGTTTCCTGTGTTCAACTGCACGCCTTGTATACATGCAAAATCAACACTCGGGCTAACTTTATTTGTTTATTCTGTTCAAAGAATATTAATTGTCTAACTAGCATTGTTTGCAGAACATCACATAGAGCAATGACTCAATTCCCACATTATTAGCATTGTAGAAGTTCTGTTGTCTATTAATACTCTACAAGAAAAAAGCGTCAGTTTCTTTGGGGAAGTGAAGAGGTTGTCGAAACTAGTTAAAATGCAGTCCACACTTTCTCTGAAATAACAGCTATATCTATACAACACTACAGAGCTTTAGATGGTTCATTAGCATTAACATGGACTCCGCCTGATGGTTTCTATGCGGTGGTGGTGGCACGAGTCGGGGTTGTTGTTTCTGCAAAATCATAAAGGAGTAATCAGGGCAGTGTTTGCTTGATTTATGCAACTAGGTACTCGTCACTAAGTGACCAGGCCCTCTCTTGCTTTCTAAGCCTTCTGCCCATTAACAAAAGAAAAGATTACAAAAAAGTAGGTATCTATTACACAGCAGCAGGGGGTTATCCAATAGATATGCTCATATGTAAAAGCAATATTTCTGATAATGGTGTTATAGTAAATCCTGATTATTCTTTTTTAAATTCTGCATTTGCAAATGAAATTATCCCAAATGCACATGCAACTGAGATGAATAGTTTACTAATTCTAAACACACACACACACACTTAGCTAATCACATGTAACAATGTGATGACATCTAGATTAGTATAAAATCATATTCAAACATAATAAGCAGGCTTTTTTTTTTACAGATCTAAACCAACTAGTTATTTTCAGACTTACTTATACATCCTGGAATCCCAGGTGACCACTGACTATTTTGCTCACATGTCAGGGTGCCCGCTCCTCTTATGGTATATCCAGATTTGCATCTGTAGGTCACTGTAGACTTGTATCCATGAGGGGGTCGAGAACCCTCAAACCAATCAGCATTTCTAATATCAAGATCTGGACACTCAACCTCTGCAGACAAAGAAAAATGTTAATAGAAAGTAATACAAGTGTCCAAAATAGCTATTTTCAAGGGTAGGTGATATTATCGGTCACACCTGATTTAAATGTCGAGAAAGGTTTTTAAAATTAAAAGAAAAACTTACTGGTACATGTTGGTGGATCAGGCTTAAATGTTCCATCATCCGAACATGTCAGTGATCTTGATCCGACGAGTGTATAATCTCCTACACAACTGTACTGTACAACTTCTCCATAATTTTAGGATTCTTTGCTTGGGCTGAAAATGCCATTCGCTACTGCAGATGGCCCAACACAAGTTACCACTGCAAAATAAAAATGGCTTCAGTGCTCCGTTTCTATTTGCACATATTTCAATAAGGTAATGTGCATTCATTTGGTACAAAATTGTCCCCTTTCTATACAAATAAGCCTCATTACAAGAAAAGTCCAATTTACAAACACTAGTGCAGCCAAACGCAGTAAGAGTGAAATTATTAGCGTCTTCAGAGAGCTGGTGGAAAGTGAAGCACAGTTATAAGGATGAACATAGTGGCACTCTTAGTTCCCCTACATGTTATTTTTTGAATTACATTAATTATTAATCAGGTTAATAAACAAATTGATTTCTGGCTCAAGCTGACTCTCGTGATTTCAACAGCTAATGTGCTCACATATGCTCACTGCATGAAAGTGGACTGTGTTTTTGTCTTAACTTTTGGATGTGTCATCGAACACAGAACATTAAGTAATATGAAATCAGGATTGATCGGCTGGTCAGACTCTGGAGATTTAAATGATAAATGGAGACCTGCTGTTGTACCTTGTGCATAAACATGCACTGCATCTCTCTTATCTCTGAAGACACACTTACTGTATCTTTGTGATTAAATGAGCTGAGTCGAAACCAGCACAAGTGCGTTCTACCCTCACAACCCACACTTTAACCTTCAAAACTGTGATATATATATTAGCACAATATCTTTTGTGAATAAGTCCTCATGATGGGGAAGATACCAGTTGCAAGTGATGCCCAATTCATGGTGCTATTAGCATCCACAATCCATTATTTGTAAATTTGCCACTGAGTTTTTATTTAGACATGGTTTGACATTTACAAAAGTGTTCCAAATGGCTCTGAAATATTACTGCTATTATGAATTTGAATGGGAAAAATGAACAAGTTATATTCACCCTCGCATTTGAGCATCACAGGACTCCAACTGCCTGCAGTACAAGCAATGGTTCCAGACCCTCCTGCACTCACGTAGCCAGGATCACATTCAAAAGTAACATTCGTCCCATCTGGGAATGCTTGTAAAGGAATGTCATCGCCTTTCAAACTCATGTTGTCTCCTCCTACAGGTTGGGAGCAGTTTTGAGCTATCTGCACTGCAAAATAAAAATGTCTTCTATTAGAATGGGTATAGACACTGTGTGTTAATACAAGAAATAAAAACTGAGGATTTACCTTCACACTCAGGTGGCCTGCCCTCCCAACCCTGGGCTCCACAAAGAATCTGAGATTTACCAACCAAATTGTAACTTGATAGGAAATATAAAAAAAGAAATATATTGTTTGACTTCAGACAACAAATTTAAAAAAAACGATCTGTGTTCGACATTCATTTCATGCAACACCAAACTGTATGCTCTACTAAACATCGACTTTGATTAGAGTAAATGTTTTGATTTAGAAACATGACTAACCCCTCCTTGCAAGAAATCACTAAAATGTCGCCGAACAGTATCCCTTGAGAATAATTGAAAACTCCATTTTCCACTTCTGGAAAAGAACCACAGCTCCTCCCTGAAAAAAGGAAATCGTTACATGAATTAAATTCCCCCATTGTTATGGACATTACTGGACATTATCAGTCACTTATTTATTCATCTAGCATTTATATGTTGGCAAGATGTTATTTACTAGATGGTTGAAATAACAGATTATTGCCAGTTTGAACTGGTTGTGAAATATTTCTGCTATGATGCATTTGAAAATATAATTAAGCGTTATTACTCACTTTCGCACTTGAGCCTCACTTCACTCCAAGTGCCTGTAGTACAAGTAATGGATCCAGACCCTCCTGCACTCACGTAACCAACATCACAGGCAAAAGCAACTCTGGTCCCATCTGGGAATGTTACAGCCAAAATGTCATCACCCTTTAAACTCATGTTTTCCCCTCCGTCAGGTGGGTCGCAGTCTTGAGCTATAATGAAGTAAGAGAAGGAAAGGTGAAGACTGGAAGTGAGCAGAAGATAAGGTAACACCAAACACCATCTTGTGTATAATCACACACAAGCTCATTGGCTCTGCCACTCACCTTGAGTTGTAATGGCAAGGCCAAGACTGCTCAGTAGTAGGAAGTAAGCGACAGCCATGAGTCAACAAGTCAACAAGCTTTCTGGCAAGGACAAATACAAATGTAAACAAGACAATTTAAGAAATAATTTGGTTAACATGGTTCATACTGTCTCCGTGGAAGTTATCTGTAACAGCGAGTTACATCGAACTAAAACATCAATATAGATTAAGTTTATGTTTAAATACCCAACATCGCAAATAATACATATTTAATCTTCATCAGAGTTATATGTACTGGCTTCTGGTTCATCTCTATAGATAAATAATCTTAGTCATGTCACTCAGTTGTGCAATACCAAACTGCACATTTGAAGGATTATATTGAAAGTATGTATTTTGGGAGCACACTGGCATTTAAATATTTCATCCACTAGACGGCGGCAGTTAGTGAAGGCAATATGGTCACTGACGCAATAATATAAATTCGCAATATAGATTGCAGATGGTTTTCTGGATCACCGATCACCACCAAAATCACATGTTTCTTGTACCAATACACACGTTGTCTGAAAATTTCATCCAAATCCGTGTAGTGCTTTTTGAGTTATTTTGTACACAGACAGACAGACGCTGGCGAACACATAACCTTCTTGGCAGAGGTAATGATTGAATTTTTTTTTTTAACATTTCGTCATATTTCAAGTCTTATTAAAATTACAAATCTTAACAGATTTGCTGAAAATCTCAAAGGAAAGGTCTTTGGGATTAAAGCTCTCAAAAAAACACATTATTTGGACTGTATTATTCAATGGCCATTTAAGGCAAATTATTCAGAAAGATCTCTGTAGTAATGAATGACCTTACTGTTAATTTTCTTTCAGTAAAGTAACAGAATACTCAGAACATGAGGACGATCTTAACATAATATTATTTAATTAAGTAGGCTTTGTTAAAATTGAGCTTGCTAACATAACATCAACAGAGGTAAATATAAATGGTTTAAGTATCAATGTTCTGTTTCGGCTTGTGTTGGTAGTATGCGAAAACCTCGAGTACTTTTTTTTTACTTACAACTAAATGTGAAGCATCAGCTGCTGATCCACAATGTTCAATCTGGGTTTCTTCTTCAACTGCCGACCAAACAATGATGCTTCTTATGTCCTGCGCCGAAAGTCACCAACACGCAGTAACCCCTAACCATGAACATTCAATATTGACAAAACAAAGTTCCAGTTCGATTTTTGCACTTTTATCAATGCTGAATCGGCACTTCTGCTTTGGCTTCACTTTTCAGCCCCTGAGGTTAACCAAAAACATTTCGATTAGTAAGTGGCTGGCCACAGTTTATTTTTGCTTCATCCATCTTTCAACATCTCACCGAGCTTTTTAGCGCTACCCCTAGAGGCCTGTAGATTTTCCTTGCATTGACTGGATATGTATTGTCTTTCTGTTCCTCTTGTTTTTGGGGGTTTGTATGGTTTTGAGTGATATCTGTATTTGGAGCCCGTTTGCTGTCATTGTGTTTGTTTGGCTCTCTGCAGCACCTTTTTTTATGCCTTTGTTGCAGTGGGGTTTTTTTTAATGGTGACGCTTCTGAAGCCACGGCACGATTCTCTAAATGGAAATTGTGCAATTGTAGCGTGTTTTCCGTTGTTGGCTACTATAGTTAACACACACTGAGATAAAAACAACAGCAAGTTTTATTGACATATCACACACCCCTTAGTCATGCAGATGTACAGTATATATAAAATAAATTGTGTAACAAATACAAAATCATCCTAGTATTGTTTGAGTAAACATGCGGTGAAAGATCTTTTTTTTCACCTCTTCAAATATGTAAAAATACATGTTTGTATTGATGGTGGCATTGGAAAACCATCAACTGAAAAAATAACATCAATGAACAGTTGGACAACAGTTGGAGACATTCTGATAAACATGCTGACGCACATTATGACCCAGACTCGTCACGGATCATGTGTTATCAAAGAACCTTGGTAAATAATAAAACCACAAACCAGTCTGATATGGCTTCCAGAGAACTACCGCTGTAAAATGCAGGTCACCGCGTCAACTGGGACATTCGCCTGACACGAACCCTCCTGTTCTTCTTGGCACGTTTGTGTCTCGCTTTTGAATATTCAAGCACTACACACAGAAATATCAGCAAGGATGCAAAACAACTCCAACGCAGCAATGAATACCAAAATGGCACACCTGTCCATGCCCTGAAAAACAAGGAAAAAATAATGAGCTGCTGGTTTTCCAACATTTTGTGGAACCATTTTAGGATAAATCGCTAGAAAGCATAGCCTAACCTGAAAAAAAATAGATCTTGATCAGTTTTATTGATTGGTAAAGACTGGTTGCTTGCGTCAGACAGGATTTTTCCGGTAGCTTGGCAGGAAGTCAGAGGTGGAGGTTGGACCGTGGTGGTGCTCATTCTGTCAGCACAGTCATAAATGGGTTGGCCTGATGATTCAAAATAGAGACATGGCATTGTTTATGAGTTTGTACTTTGTACAGTCACGATTTCACAACAGCCTCAAAACAAGCCTATGTGTATAATAAAGTACATATTCCTACTGTATTACAGCCCCTTTTTGTATGATTTGTATTACAAATGTTTTATTTATCAATTTTAAACTGATGGCACAACTTTTTGTTTATAGAAAAATGAGACAGCTTCTTCGAAATTTAGTGTAGTGTAGGGTGTGTGTTTTAATATGGCCACTAGGAGTCACCAAAGTAAAACCCTACACACAGGTGTTTAGACTGTATGAATAAGGCTTTAATCTATTAATACTCGTTCGTCATTCTTCATGACAGTCATTTTCACCGATAAGTCAAGGCTGAATTTGGGCAGCAACAATTAGCATATTTTGACATCAGAACTGTGCCAGTAATAGTGTTGACCCAGAGGCTACAGAGCTGCTATCATAGGAAAATGGAAAACAAATATTTTCTGTATCTCTACTATATATATGTATATATATATATATACATATATATATATGAGGAAGAAATAAAACGTGGAAAAGATAAATACATAACAAAATATGAGAGATTATTACTAAGCCTTTTCAAGTATTTTTTATTTTCTTTCTCTTTAAATTATATGTTATTAAAATATTAGTATTCTCTCTCTCTCTCTCTCTCTCTCACACACACACTATATTTTCACAATATGAATGTTCACACTTTTTGTTTATTATTACTGTTTATTTATTTATTGTTTTTATTCATTTAAATGTATAATTGTATTTATTTTATTCATTTATTTATCCGTTTTTATTGAAAGAATTTGTACTATTAACTAATTTAATTTATTCTTTGACTGCATTCATCTTTATATTTCCACATTTTTATTTTCTTAGTTTTTTTTCTGTTTTTCCACTTAAATATTTATTTGTATATTTCCACATGTTTTATTTATGAATTTAATTATTTCCCATAATATTTACACACAAACTGTTTTTTATTATTTGCTCTATAATGATAATAATAATGTGCTGTGATTTTTGGGATCCCTTCTAATTTGTTGTACATGTGGTATGAAGCATTTTGAGGGAATTGGTAAAATATTATTAACACATGCATCACAGAAATTGTTGCTTTCATATTTAAAGGAGCAGTTACATAACATTCGTTCTTACCCCGCGTATGAACGACATAGATGCAGTTTTGGTCTGCAGGCATCAGAACCTGCACGGAGAGAATATCACTCCTCTGAGTGCTTATGTCATTACTGGCAATACAGTAATACTCGCTGTCCTTTTCCACTGTGCCACAGTGCAGGTATAAGTCTGAGGAGTGGTACAGCAGGAAATCCTTGTGGTGTTTGTGTTGGTACCAGTTGTACTGAACGGAAGTCCCCCTTGTGCAACTGCAGCGCACTGTCACTGGCTGCCCCCAGCATGATGGCCTGTCCACCACAGAGCTCAAGGGCTGCAGACTCGGTTTAGAAACTGGAACTGACACATAGAAGAAAGCAATATATTTGAATTCAGTGTTTGAATGTTCAAAAGTACGTCTGGAATGTTGCGTTTTACTTACCTTCAGTGATAACCACGTTCACTGAAGTCATGGTGTCGGCATATATTGTATCAATTCCAACCCAGTACACTCCGGTGTCGTCCAATTGGAGATTTGTGACTTTCACAAACAGCCCTCCTTTTCCTCCATCCAGTATTTGAACCCTGGGAGTACTTTTAACTCTACCATCTGAATCTACCAAAATCTCGCAGGTACTTCGAGAAGGCCCTCTGCACCAGTACTTTTTACTGAACCGGAGTCTACTCGTGTCGTACGTGCAGGAAAGAATGAATTCACCTCTGATATGTGCTGTGATGCTCTTTTTATCACACTGGAGCTGGAGACTTGCTGAAAGATAAATTAGAATACAACTGCTCATCACAAACAGCAATTACACAAATACTCTCTATGTCTTTACATTTTCCAGTTACTCCAGTTAATAATGAAATTTGTACTATTAATACAATCACGGTTACTTTGAAAATGTATATTATTGAAACAGACACTGGCAAAAAGTAAACGAAATAACCAATCTATTATTTTTTTTCCGTTCTCTCAAAGGCATACAATTATAATTCACTGTTCAGACATTTTACAATAAATAAAAATAGTATCATGAGAGTAAATACAAGTTTTGAATCATAGCCTACTCACCATGGCAAAGCAAGATGAGACACAGTGCTTTCATTTTGATGTTTAAAGTTAGACTGTAAAATTTCAACTAAGATGAACACACAGGAAGCTGCAGCGTTGGACTGTGGTGATCGCAGCTTCCTGTAGGTGTTTGGGTTACCCAAATGCTTTTGGGTAAATCTTCTTCTGCATAATATTCAGTTCAGAGGTTTGAAGACCAGATTTACTTAGCATTGTTAGGGATCCTTGATTTGCAATTAAAGCATCCCAGATTATTATGGGATGGATTTAAATGTAGCACATTTATCATTCTGTGAACTCTACTTTACTGTAGTTTAACAAATACCGGTTTCAAGATTAGACATAGTTTTTAAATCAACATTGACAATTTTTGCCTATTTTCTAGGTGACAGGACTGTAAATAAGTCAGTGTTTGTTTTGGTATGGTTTCAAAGTGATGAGGACAGCTGCAGAACAACAAAAAAGGATATAGGCTCAACAGGGTGATTTTTAATTTTTTTGTTTGGCAGCTTTTTTATTTATTTATTTGTTTTAACTATTCTGTCATCAGATGGTTTGAGAAATGTTGCATAGTTGCCATAAATGTGAGAATAATCTCCCCGGGGAAACATGCCCCGCTATCCCTTTAAGTTTTGGGATGAGCCCTGAATGCTTCATATGAAAGAGTCAAGTCTGTAATTGGTTAAAACAATTCCAGCAGGTAGACTGACCTTAGAGATAAGGCCACTTATAATCATTTGCGGTATCACACTGGATTCTATCCAAAGGCGGTTTTGACAATATAATCCCTCAAACCGCTGTATAAATGAAACTATGTCAGTTTACCACAAAGCCACTAGATGTCACCATATTACTGCTGTACTGTACGGCTCCTGCTGGATGCAGGGTGCAGTGCATCGCTGTCTTCATCTGTCAACTCTGGCACAGTCAGCTGCCTCCTCTCACATGAAGTGCAGTTCAGCTTCTCGGATAAACCTGTTCCCAGTACATGTTCTTTATTATCTGTAGTTTCATCTCTATATTGTGTATACAAGCTCTATATGATATCCCTTTGCATACAGTATTGAATTTATTTTCTTTAATCTTACTGTTATTATCATCCGGCTTGCTTTGCATATTAAAGGGAAGTCTTAAACTGGTGACCTACTGAAACAGAGCTCCTCCCTACTTAGTCAAAAAAAGAAACTGCTCACCCACTACTGTACAAATAACAGTACATTTTATTTTAAGAAATGGCAGTGCAGTGATTTCAAAACAAGGCATAAGTAAAGATCTGGAGCGCTGAGTGTGTTCTGGCTCAGAACATCAGGATTTTCAGGATTCTCAGACACCCTCTCTGTTCACCACTCCCTCGTCCTCTGCCTCCATCCCTCCCCACATCCCTCCGCCACTCCTCTTCTGTGTCCTGAATGTCGTCCAACAGGCTAGACTGCCTTCCTTTGCACTCTGACGAACAGTTCTTCGTAGATGTGTATATGCATAAGTGTGTGGCCCACTCTGTTTGTGGGTGTTTCCCTCCTGGTCCCTCTGCTACGCTGTCATGCAGTGAAACACTCGGGTGACTTTAGGACCCAGTGAAAGACACGCAGGGGGCGCGGCAATATTTTTAATCTGACCACAGAACCTGTTAGCTTACTCTTGCTTCCTCTAAGACAGTTCACACGTTCCCTCACAATAGTTCCTTGATGTGACAGTTGCAATAGAGAAGTGCTCTGTGCGGCAGCAACAGAAGCGCCACAGCCCTGAACCCAAGCCTCGGCGACCCGAATCCATGACCCCTGGACGAGGACCTTTGTGTCCTGACATGCCTGTGAAAGGTGCACTATCCCAGGCAGTGTATAGCCAGCCATGGAGCAGCAGGCCTGGATACTGAGGAGCTTCCTGGCCCAGCTGGAGAGACAGGAGGCTGTGGACGAGCAGGCACCGAATGGCATTGCTGGGGAGTTTGCGGTGAGTCAACTGTTTTGTTTGAAGTGCTGTTACGCGTAGAACCGTAGATGAAACCTAGGCTGATTTCTTCCGTGGCTTTCATAACCACCTCATCTGAAGCCATGTCCTAATTTGTATGATGATACTGAACGAACAGACCATAAGTACGAGAGGGTTTTCCAGACTCACAAATCTCACAAAAGGCGTCATGTTCAGGGAAGTAACACGCTGCTGTTGTAACGCCACATTTGTGCTTCCTCTTTAAACTGATGCTTGTCATTTAATGCACATGAACAAGGAAGACCCCGAGGGAAATACATTAGAACATTTAACAACTAACTAAGATTATTCAACAAGTCTTTCACTTATTATATAAGTCTTGTATACATGCTATAACAATGCATAGCCCAAGAAAAGTCTTTCTCAGAAGTCTTGACACCCAGGATGACATCATCTGTGGGCTGCTGCCATGGTGATGAGTGACATGTCTGTGCCTGAGGACAGCACCGTGTGCCTCGCATGCTGCTCCCACCCAGACCACTCCAGAGGAAGGGGTCTATTGCATCACTTCCTTTAAGAACAAAAAGCACTCTGTGGTGTGAGACGCACAGATGGTCCGAAAAGCCGATGGCAGACTGTTCGGGACTGCCAGAACTGGTTTCCGAACAAAAAGACCAGTGTCTTAACAAATCCTGTAAGCATGGACGTGCCATGACTTTAATTTGAGTGTCAGATCTTCCACACAGTAAATTCCGGATGGAAATCCTCTCAGTTAGTAAGTCATCATGTCAGTGAAATGAGTCATAGATTCTAGTCACCCGAGGTTGAATCATGTAAAAAAGCTACGTATGACCACTGTGTGATTGGTCACAGTTCACTTGCCATCAACCCCCTTTTTTTTCTGACTCTCCTGTGAGACTGTACAACTATGAAAATACTGCAGAAAATACCAAAAACATTAATGTTATAAATGCAACACAATTGTCCTGATTTGGGTCAAAGCAGGATTGTGTTGATTACAGTTACAGTGTTATATGAAGTTCTGCACTGGGTCAAAGGATAAATGCTGATGAGGCTGAAGTAAAAAATCAAGTGCTCTTCAAGAAAAGGGCCAGAGGTCAGGCTTAATAACTGCAATAATTACTACTATCATGCATAACCATCTATGATTTAATCAAATTAATTAATTCACAATCAGAGTGCCTCGGATACTACTTTGACCACCAATTAATCCAATGGACTTCCACTAATAAAAAAAATTGACAGTTATTGCTGATTCAGTAGAAAACATGACCTTATTAATTTGCCTTTATTAAAAAATCCCTCAGAGACGATAAGACTGTTCCAAGGTTTGAAAGAAACTGATTTTTTTGTATTTGAATTTCTCATCAGCGTGCAGTTTTCGAACTTCCTTTGTCTTGTGTATCATGCTCTGACACACCTTTTATAAGCTGCGACACATGTCACATACATGAGTTGTGTATCAGCTTATTTCTGTTTTCTGTCATGATGGTGTATAATCATATAACAAGACAATCTAACACAACACCGCCATCAAATAGGAACTCAAAATAACCTGACTTAACCTCTCTGATAAAAGATAGAGCATTTAGCTTCATGAAGGTTTATTTTAACCACCAATGACACATTCACAAAGCAGCCTTTTTATCGGCTGAATAGTGTGTTCATTTGTGTGGCGTACAGGGAGAATAAAACTAAACTGTCCATCATATGACTCAAATGTTAATGTAGTAGGATTGAATTTCTTTTCTGTTTTTCAGAGGTTGAAATGCCTGTCAACTAAGTACCGCACTGACAAGACCTACCCCACCAAGACAGCAGAAAAGCAGGATAACATCAAGAAGAACCGATACAAGGACATTGTTCCCTGTAAGTTTGCCATTTATAATTCTGCTTGAGATGAGAAATGTCAGTCTACATCAGATATGATACAACGAGGCCGCTGTGACTATTTGACCTTCATGTATTTACACCTCTGGCACAATAATGCCGAAAATAAATGTGGATGGATCATAGAATCACAAGAAAATAATAGATGCGGAACACAATAATTAAAATATAAGTAGATTAAAATAAACATTTAGTCTGCTGAAATTTTGCAAAGTGATAATGATGAGCTGAAGATGTTAAATAATACTCTGTTCTCTGTTAATGTGGCCATTGTGTGCCTAATTTTGCTAACAAGATCATATTTGACTTATGTTTTATTTTATTTTATTATCATTGGACATAGAAAAAAGTACAACCATTATTCCAAAGAAGTTGGGACACTCAGAATTCAGTGTGTTTACTTAGAAACATAAAAACTCATCAGTTTTAAAATTAACCCAACTGCTCGGGAGGTTTAGCAGTATGGGGAAGGGTTAGGATTAGACCAAAAGATATTTGAGCCAAAACCTTTTACAGAAGTACTTTAGGGCCAAAATGCACGAGGCTTTATTTGAAAGGAGACATCTTTTAGTTTCTGCCGTTGCGCTTGTTTATCGTGTGGCTAAAACCCAACTGAAACTACATCTGTTCAAACACGAAGCTTATCCCTACCTGCTGACGGGCAGGTGGGTTATAAGAGGTTACATATATTGTCTGTACAGTTTTCAACTGTCACATTCTGTTTTATTTACATTATTAAACAATATCCCAACTTTCTTGGAATCAGGGTTGTACAAATTTTACCATATTTGGTTCAAATGTTAATTCCTCTCTCTTATATTCCTACTGCAATATTTGTATGAATATAGAGGTTTTACTCTGACATTAGAGTAGTTAAAATTTGATGATTTAACATATATTTTATACTTTAAATGATCGGATCCATAGCTTCACTGCTGTTTTTTTTACACAGGGGAGTAAAAAGGTAAACCAGTGACTCTTGAGTTGTGCAACATTAACGGTCTAACTACATTCTCCTCCTTTTAGTTGACCACACCAGAGTAAAACTCACCCTCACCACATCTAAAAATGACACCGAATACATCAACGCCAGTTTCATCAAGGTAAATCACCAGTGAAAGATAATCATTTATATTCCTGGAACCTATATTTGCATAAAGGGAACTAATGTGGTTTGTACAAACGTTTTACCTGCAGGGCGTGTCCGGTTCCAGGGCCTACATTGCGACCCAGGGTCCTCTGCCTCACACGGTGCTGGACTTCTTGAGGATGCTTTGGGAGTACAATGTGAAGGTGTGACATGCCTGTAATCTGTGGACACAACACTGTGTTTTAACTCTAATGTTGCTCCAAAACCATCATCATGCTTGAGATAAAATGATCACACATAATCTAAACTTTTGAACTCCCTGTCTGCAGGTCGTAGTGATGGCCTGTCGAGAGTTTGAGATGGGAAAGGTAACACTACATTTCCACTTTCACTGTGTTTCATTTATACCATTAAAACTTCTGCATTTTTTTGTGTGTCACTTAACCCTTGCTGTGGTTATAAACCACTGTGCTCAATCATTGCATTTCTTGGTTTGATGCATAGATTTAATTCATTTTTGTTGTTTTTTCAACACTGTTTGAATCAAACGGACAATGTGAAAAACTCTGTGCGTTCCTTATCTTCTTTTGCAGAAAAAGTGTGAGCGCTACTGGCCACAGAAACAAGAGCAGCCGTTTGTTTGTGACCCTTTTACAGTTTACTGTGTGAGTATTTTAATCACAGAGGCACACTTCCTATTTTGACAACCGTCCCATAACATGCGCTTACATTACAATCTCGCACTATCTTCCCACAACATCTGTGTCATACAATACTTGGTTATACTATTTATAATGCAGTATGAAAGAAACTCAAAATGGCTACCTTTTTTAAATGCAACAATAAGTACTCACGCTAAAGATGCACTACTGGCTTTCTTTTACAGGATTCAGAGGAAAATAAAGGAGATTATCTAACAAGGACATTAAGGTTGACTTATCGCAACGTAAGTAGTGTTTATACTGAACTCTCACTGTGGGAATAACTGTCAGGGTAATTCTCCTGAGACAAGCAAAAGATTATCAGCTGACAGTGTTGTTAGCTGCTACAAAGGCGAGAGGAAGTTGATGAAATCTCTTTGTGGTAGTATTTGAGATCCTGGAGACCGGATCTACTAATTGTGGTGGAAAACCTGAACCAGTGGTGGAAGCCTGAACAAATAAAGAGCATAAAGAGAGAAGCTTGTCTTTGTCTGGTTTATTAAAGCTTCTACAGAAAGGCCAATAGAAAACAGAGTCACATGGAGTCTGCATGGTCAGAAAGTACAGATTAAACAGTCACTTATACAAGCAAGGCGAGAGTCTTTGACTATTCATAGAAATAAACAATGAAAGTATCTTTCATTAAGGCTTAATAGTCTAATATATCATATCCAACTATTTCAATGAAGTGGATTATACTATGTCCAGTACAGATCCGTAGTAAAACGTCAGAATCTTCCGGACTTGTCAAGTTCTGCATAAATCATCAAAGCAACACATTGGCACAGTAGCACAGTTACAATAATTTCAGATAGAGTTTAATTCACTCGTCTCTACTATCAGAAATAAATATTAATACTTTTTTAATAATAAAAAAAATCAGAAATTGACCATTACATATAATGTAAAAAACAACTTGAAAAGGATGTTCTAAAGGAGAACTTGACCACTAAACTAATGTCTACCATAAAAGGAAAGCATTTGTCTTTGTGATCTTATTTTTAAATGTGCTCTGATAAGAGGTTTGCATTCTTAACGATCTACAATGCCTTTATTTTTGTTCCAGTTTAGCCGATCTTTGCTACAGCTGCACTATGTCAACTGGCCAGATCACGGCGTACCAGACACCATCCAGCCCATTCTGGACATGTTGCATGACATGCGTTCCTATCAAGACCATGATGACGTCCCCTTTTGCATCCACTGCAGGTCAGACTTCTCTATGGAATTTAATTAATCTTAATCCCCCTGAAGAAAAACAACCTTAGTTTCTGAAAAGCTCCTTGACTAGCTCAAATTTGATTTTTCTGTGTTTTAAATACTCATCACATCACTCTACATGGTGTTCCACAGGGCTCCATACTCGGCCCACTATTTTCACTGTACATGTACCCATGTATTTAATGACACACGTATTTATTTACGAACCCAACAGTCAGAGTATTATTTGAAATTAAATAAAGACAAGAGAGATGTTAGGGTCTGGATCAAAGAAAAAAATACATTTTACGTAGCTGTAAAACTCTCACAAAACAGGCCCAGAGGCAAAAAAAATAAATAAAAAAAGCTTGGTATCATTATTAACATTATGTGTTAGGTTTCAGAAAGCACAAAGCCTCAAATTTACATCTGACAATTTGTGCAAATTTTCACAAAAACACTTTTTCCTGCTCATCTTTAAAGTTTGCTTTGAGATATTTCATATAAATATGAATATTTTCTATTTGTTTTGCATGTCCAGTCTCTGCATGAGACAACGTTTAGAGAAGTGGCTGCATGCCGCTCTTCAGTAGAGGTGGAAAACTGAAAGTAAATGAAAACTCTTCTGATAAAGAATAGTAATATATCACTTGCACTCCAGCAGTTATTCAAAGTAAAAGTCCTTGGCTGATTTCATGTTTGTAGGGACAACATGGTCTACATATTAAGGGCGACGTGCCCCCTTTGGACTGCACCCAAGATTTTAAACTCCTTCTGTAACTCTGTGTGACTTTTAAAATACTTTCATGCATATTAAGCACAGGCACTTGATGAATAATGTTTATAACTATTATTATTATGATAATAACTGATGGTCAGAGCTTGAGATCACACTGAAGACTGTGTGTGTCCTCTACTTTTTAGAGGTTAGGCACCCCCTCCCTCTTTCTTTGAGACAGGAAGTGTGTGTAGGCAGGTAGCCAACGACCCACGAGCTGTTAAAGCGTATGTGTGGGCATTTCCCTTCTGTTTTTCCAGCACTTACACTTTGACAGATTGAAAACCCACATATACCTTTTCACTGAAACTTACACTTAACTCAAGAATCATGACTTGTCATTTCATCATACAAATCCACACACAAAACCACAGATGTGTTCTGTACTTGATTATTCAGCTCAAGAATATGTTTGTTCTGTTAATATAAATATGTAATAAATATATTTTCTGTGTGCACAAATATATATCCATTTGGCTATAGGGGGGCTAAGGGATTGGAGATAAGTTTGGTTTAGTTATGGTACTGACTACTTTAAAGGAAGAAGAATTTGTTCAAAGTGAGCTGAACAACATTAGTTTACTTCTGCTTTCTGTTGTTGTTGTTTTTTTGGAAACAACCCAATATCTGGTAAGTCAGATAAAAACTGAAATTGATTTTGCAAATACTCATGACGCACAAAAACTGAATCGCTGTACTGTTTTGGAATTTTCCACATAAATAAATGTTATTTTCAGTATATTAAAGTTTGTGTAACGTTGTAACTGATTTTTCTTTTGACTCTCAAACTTTTGAATACCAGAAAATCTCTTCTCTTCTTCATATAATAATCATATTTAAATGCCCCTCTGGTTGGAAATAAGCCGAGTGGCTAAAATGAGACTTTGTGGTTGCAGTGCTGGCTGTGGTCGGACGGGAGTCCTGTGTGTCATTGATTATACTTGGAACCTCCTGAAGAAACAGGTGAGATATTCCTGCCTCAACACTATTTAC
Organism: Serranus cabrilla; assembly: GCA_903364295.1. Classification (NCBI taxonomy): domain Eukaryota; kingdom Metazoa; phylum Chordata; class Actinopteri; order Perciformes; family Serranidae; genus Serranus; species Serranus cabrilla. The sequence goes on along the minus strand of CAFUXE010000571.1, from coordinate 326,474 downwards.
ACTCATATTAATATCATGATTAAAACTGTTTGTGTGCTTGTTTCCAGATGATCCCTCCAGATTTCAATATATACGACTTAGTCCAAAACATGAGAACCCAGAGGCCTTCAGTGGTTCAAACCAAGGTAGTTTTATTTATTTATTGTTTTCACAAAACATCACATGTAGCAAATCTTCAAACCATCAGAACAACTTTTCTGGCTAAATCTTCATGTCAGTTGCTTTGCTTTCTGAAATATCTTTTGATGATTCGTGTTGTGTGCATCATGCCCCAGGGCTGTGCCTCCTAACAGAGCAGGTTTTTGCTGTTTAACCTCAGGAACAATATGAGCTGGTGTACAGAACCATCAGGTTGCTGTTTGAGAGATATCTGCAGTCCGTGGACGCACAGACCCGCAGAAATGAGGTGAGCGAGCCGAAACACTCCCCTGTGAAGGAAGCAGATTACACAGAAACGATGGAAATGTATAAGACATGCTCCACCAACACCAACTGATAAGCGCAACCTTCACAATAAGCAAAGCAGAAACAACAGCTGTGGCAGGTTTTGTGGTTTCAGTAGCACTCTGAGTGGAAAATCAGATTATGTAGCTATGAAGTTTGTGTCAGTAAGGCTACCGCTTCACTTGACACTGTGACTGTGACAGCCTTTATATTTACATACTGTGTTATCGGACAAACTTAAGCCGTTCTATTCTTTCGCCAAAGCCACCAGACTCCTTTGACAAAAACAGTGTTTTTACTTTGAACAACACTGGAGTTGCACGTGTGCTGCTGCTTGAAGTTTTCATTTGTTGGTGTTATTGTGTGACTTTGCTGAATCCTATCTAACCCTGTAAATCACCAACGTCACATAATAACACAAACACACTGAATCCTATGTGAAAACTTCATAATCTGCAAGGTAAAAGTTGTATTTTTGTCACTGGAGTCTGGCGGCTTTGACGAGAGCATAGAGCGGCTTCAGTTCAGCTGTAGGTAACACACTGACTATGAAGAAGTAGGTCATACAACCCCACTTCAAAGAATCTGAACTACTACTGAAGCATTTATATCTGTCGAGCATTATTGCAGTACATGCAATTTTTCTCTATTTATCAAGCGCTGTGGTGATTCACATTCCTCTGCTAAACTCGCCAGGTGACAGTGGCTCCATCCGCTCTCATGCCCGACACTGGAAGCGAGCTCTCTGACCTGAGTGAGGAGATGAATCTGCTGCCACAATTCCAACACCTGCTTGATGAGGAGAGAGATGTTTTGGCTCAGTACCACACTCCCTCGCCTTCTGCTGTAGAAAATCACATTGCACCGAGAGCCAATGACATGCAGGAGCAATGGCACATACACCAAACTCTTCCAGAGGCTCTGGCCAGCAACCAGGACCTGCAGCAGGGACCCAGGGTGTCACCCAAACTGGTGCACAGCAGCCAGAGAGCCCCTGCAGTGGAGGAGGGTGATATACCGTCACTGAACCCTCCACCTTCACCTGCTGTGGCTGCAGCCATTTGTATGATGGTGGAAGACCCTTACTTTGACACTCCAATGAGCTCGCCTTCATCAGAGGAGGCACCAATGGATGCTACTGAAGGCGGCAAACAATGGACGGATAGTCCCATCTTCAGCACGCCCTCATTGTGTCTGAATGACCAGAATCTGGAGCTGAACTCTCCGGCCTCAGGTACTGTCAGGGGTCATGCTTGCGCACATGTCATTTTGTAGATATTTGCATTCATGGATGTGCATTTTGTAGGTACTGTTGAAGTTCATAGAGATGAGGAGGCACCTCCTCCTTTACCTCAGCGGACCCCTGAATCCTATGAAATGGCTGTAGAAGCAGGTTGGTGTTCTCAGTGTTGATAAAAAATCTTGAATATAAACATTAGTACACATGTTGTAGTATATAACATGTTATGATTTTGTCCAATCACTCAGATCCCCCTGAAAGATTGATGGTTATTATTCCACCCAATGCTGCTGCTGAGGCTGTCAGACAGCTGGGAGGTGAGAAAAATATCTTAAAGTCTTGAATTCTGAATGATGGTTTTCTCTTCATGAAAGAGGTCTGAATATGACTTAAACCTTTTTTTTTCAATGTACTTTAAAGTCTGAAGTCAATGTGTTAGGAGTGATTACGTTCATTAAAAACTCTTTATGTACTTTATATCACGTTCTTTCCATTGTTGTACAAGAAAGGAAAAGAAAAAAATGACTATCTCTCTTTGACTCAAAAGGCTGAAGTTAGATCCTGTGTGAAACTAAACGTCAACATTGTTATTTTAAGTTTACCTGTGAATCAACTTCTACATGTAGATGTATCACAATCTGGATCATGACTTCACCATCTTAAGGAAAAATGCCTCCCAGACACATTGAAAACTATAGATGATATGTTGCAAAATGCTGATAATGCAGAGTACACTATCCATAACAAACTATGATGCTGTTTTCCATGTTTCCAGTCAGTCCTCCGTCTCCCGTCCCGCCGCTCCCAGAGAGAACCCCAGAATCGTTTGAGTTGGCCCTCGAGCAAGGTGACTGTAAAACAATAAACACCTATTTGTAATTCCATATTCTTCACATTTCTCTGGAATCAGGGTTGTTCTTGTTCACCTTTCAGCTCCTGTGGAGCAGAGGTCAGAGGTCAAACCAGCAGCGAACCTCCACAGAATAGGAACGTCTTCAGAGTGGTTTGGTGACTCGAAGCCAGCGGCTGCTGCTGCGTCTCTGAATGAGCCCAAACCTTTTGTGAGGAGTAAGGTGAGGATGAAAACTCTTCACTGTTTGACAAACACCTCAGAATGTAACTAAGTAAATTTACTCCAGTACTATACTTAAGTACAAATTTGAGTTACTTTCACTTTACTTGAGTAATTGCATTTTATGTAACTTTATTCTTCTACTACTTTTACTCCACTACATTTAGATGATAACTTTACTTTTCATTATTATTCATTATTATAAATTGATAAAACTTGATGAAACTATATAATGGTATATTAAGTCGTTAAAATGAGCCCTATCTTGGGAAAATTAAAATGCTGCTTACATAAATACATCAATAATAATTATCCAATAATACAATTGGAATATATAAACGATCTGCAAGACGAGTACTTTTACTTTTGATACTTTAAGTTACTTTTGATGCTGGTGCTTCTGTATTTCAATAAGTTTTTGAGTGCATTACTTGTTACTTGTAGTGGAGTAATTCTGCATTGTGGTATTAGCACTTAAGTAAGGGATCTGAATATTTATTTCAACACTGATCACTTGAACCATAAATTGTGAAGTGGTGGCTATAACAAAAGGAGATTTAAAGCTCTAGCTGATGTGTCTCTGAAATCCTCCTGCTAATATCACAGCAGTTATGTAACAGCAATGTCTCTTTTCTTTGTAGAGTCTGAAAACAAAGATGACCTTCACAGGTAAGATATTTATTTAATAACTCAATGTTCAGGGCAGTGAGTATGAATATGCTCTGGCTAGGGATTAAAAGGACGATTCACCCCATTTAATAAAGATTTTAGTTTGAGAAAGTAGCCCTCTGGGTGCTTTATCCTCATAAAAAAGATTCATTTACCCCCTAAAATCAGTATCAGTCGGGCTGTGATCATGACCCATTGTTATGAAATGACTACATGTGTGTGATTTATGTCATATTTTCTTGTGATAACCTTAGTGCATACACAACATCATGATGTTACATCATTTACAACCCCAAACCTCCACCCTGTCTGTCCACCTCCGGACCCGCTGACTCCTCCACTGCTTCCTCAAAGTAAGCTCACTAAGCTGAGTGATCTCATTTTGATCTTTACTTTGAGATTATCCTCAGACAGACCCACAAACATTTCTGTCTGTCATTGAAAGACGAGTGATTTTGGTGTTCTCTTTGCTTGTGCAGCTGAGGAGAGCCTGACTCCTCCACTTCCTGACAGAACCCCAGAGTCCTTCATCCTTACAACAGAGGAGAGTGAGTACACCAGTGCCTTCTTACACACACTCACACATTTCAGCTCATGCTGCGGTTCATTTTCGGACTGAAACTCTCTTTCCCAACAGTTCACAAGAGAGCCACTCCGTGCCCGCAGCCCTTAGAAACAACACGGCGCCCGCCAGGGGTCGGTTTATCATCTGAGTGGGATGGCACCTCTCAGCCGAAGAAATTCCTTGATGTTGTCATGTGCAGGAGCAAGGCAATACAATAATAAACTCATTTTATACAGCATTTTTAAAGCAACTCAATTGCTATCAAATAACCGAAAACTGGTGGTTATGTTGTGTTGTCAGCACACACAGAAGTGACTCATTTTCCAATCTGAGTTCTTTTCTATTCATAGATGAATTAACAGTTTCCACTGAATAGAACATTAACATTTTTTCCTCCTCCAAATGTTCTCTCCAGAGCGTTCGAGCTAAAGGTTCCAGACCAGGTAAGCAGTTTTAACTCCTAAATAAAGTCCTTCTTCTCATTCTACCTGTAGTTAAAGGATCAGTCTGGCAACATTCAGGGGACAAATTACATGAAAATGAGCGAGGAAAAATAACTGATGCAGATGCTGCCGTACTGGTGTACTGCATCATATTCCATGGCGTGTATAAAAATTCAGAGCAGGCCCAGCTGAGCTTGATTTTCTGATCAGATTTATCCGATCATGAAGCATTTCCATTCAGGGCATCCATAGGGCAAGAGTTTTCACTTAATGGTTTGATGAGTATGAAAATGATTCTGAATCATATGCTTTGTGCCTTTTCATGACCCTCATGTTAGACAGGGCTCTACTAACATCATTATGAGCGAATATCTTTTGAAAGAATGGTGTTTCATCCCTCCAGTAGAGTTTCAGAGGCTTATAGAATCAATGTAAAGGCTCATTGAAGCTGTTCTGGAGGCACATGGTGACCCAACAACTTCTTCCAACACCTATCTGTTGTTTTTTTCTTTAAATTACTGCCCATCGGTCTATGTTTACATGAAAGGAACAAAAACACTCAATACTTTTAGTCTTAGCCTGTGGTATTTCACCTTGCACTTTACTTACATTTTGCAGTAGCTTGCTGGTAGCTTAGCTCCATTCATATGCATGGTGATTCAAGTAGATTCATTACTTTTTTGTCATTCTTTGTGTGGTTACAAACACTTTTGAGCCATTAGAGGAAACGCCATTGTGAAGCCATTTCTTTCACCTTTGTGTCGTGCTTTTGCAAAAGAGCGAGTGTTTCTCAGTGCTCACACAGCAACAGAACCATCATTGATACTCCTGAATAGAGAAATTGTTGCATGTTTTTTTTTTTTTGTTATATGGCTTTGCTGACCTGTGAACAAGTGGGCACTCATTGCCATTACCTCAGCTGAGTGGCATTTTGTATTATATTTTGTTGCAAACTAGATTTAGCTCTTTGTTGCTGGAGTTCAACTTCTTCCACTGAAGTGGAACTTGCACAGCTACGCTTTTGCAAGAAGTACCTTCCCCAACACTGTCCACTCCTTCCCACTGAAGATTTAACACACACTTTCAAGCTTTAAAAGGGTGTTGTAGTTTTTACCAGATATTTCTCAAGCAGAGGGACATGGTGTATTTGTTGGAGGGCTGGTTTGTCTGTGGTGCACTGAGGAGCAGGACAGTGGATGTGGGATTGACTTAATCTGAACCACATTGCTCATGCTTCTGATGATAACATAACTGTCAGTTCAATGTGTTTTTGATAACTTTTAGATAACAATGGAGGTTTCTATGAAACTTCTGCTGCACAGATAACACTTGTAAGGATCAATTTATTGCTGGTGTTCCTGGGATTTATTGACACTCCTTTCATGTAGCAGTTCATATAGAGGCCAAGAATTAGTTGTTGGCTGTATTCCACTCGTTTATCACGTTTTGCAAGATTGCATTGTGAATTTACATAAACCAGCATGCAGGTTAAAGTACCTATCTTCACCACTGGGAGGCATCTTTTACCAATACAAGAAAAAAGTTACAAAATGGTAAAATGACAGTTTTTGAGTTTGTCTTGTTCTTGATTAATCTAAAAGCGTGTGCTTATCTCTCTATATCTGTGTTTCTGTTGCAGAGCCCCTTACTGCAGTTCACCAGTTTGCTCCACCTCCTGTGGTCGTGGCTGGAGCAGGAAGTGGTGAGTTGCTTCAGACATTAGAGGGGCTGCACATCGCACAGTAGCCTCTCTCACACACTTGTATTATTAGACACATATTTTCTTGTTGTTGAATAAACACATACAAGGCTGTACCATTAAAAAGGACCAACCGCATGCATCACATAGCTGAGCCGATTAATAATAATAATACAGGCAGATTTTCTTTTGTACAAAGCCTCCTGTGACGAGCTCATGGAGGTCGTTTTAGGGCAGTTTCAAATGCAGCAGATGATTTCATTTCCTATCTGTTTCTGTGTTCATCAGCACATGTGGGGCTGCATGATGTGAACCGCAGACCCTCCCTGAACACTGAGACATCAGGAAACAAATCAGACAAAAGCAATGAGAGGGGCATGTCTCGAACACGGGTAACACAAGAGCTACACACAACTACATAAAAGGAAGGTGTGAAAGTTTAGAGAACTAAATCTGCTTTTGTTTCTTTTGTCCAGAGTCTGAAGTTTTTTAGACATAAACAAAAACGTAAGTGATGCTGCTTTATATTTAAGATCAATAAATGCACTGAAGGTTTGTCAGAAAAGCAGGAGTCACGTGTTTAATATATTTTCAGCTAAAACTGCCCCTCCACCACCTCCGTCTCAAACTGAAACCCCACCTTCCTCAAATGGTGCCTCGTCTTCAGTGTTCAAATTTGGTGGGTCATCTATGTGGAATGACATTAACACATTAAACAGTGTTACACATAATTTTTACAACACAATCTTTATTTTCCACAGGGTTTGGGAACCGTTTTGGAAAGCCAAAAGGACCCAGGAGTTACCCGGAGACCTGGGTTTGATTTTTAGAGAGTCATTATTCTCTAAAGATTAAAAAAATTGACCTATTCTTCTTATGATAATCAACATATTACATTGCATCGCTAAAGGATGTGGACAGTTGGAAGTTAATACAGGTCTTACAGGGGACCTGAAAAGCACTGAGAGCTGCTTCTCTTTGTCTCACACAGCACAGTAGCAGCCTCAGTGGAGAACAGGAAGTGCCTTGTTACCAGCTCTAACGCACTTTGTAGAGTACATCAACTGCTGATGATCAGTGCCTTGTTGAACAACACGGACATCCACTTGGACCGATGACTTGAATGTTTAATTAAAAACTCTCTATTTGCTTGAAGAGTTTTGTGAGTCTGCAGTGAGAGTTAGTGCACTTCTTCTTTTAATGCTCAAAGCAACGCAGTTAAACTTAGTGTTGAGGATATTTAGTTGTGTGTGTGTGTGTGTGTGTTTGTGCTTTTGGTACGGAACAAGAAAACGGGTAAAACATCGCGTCTTAGTAAATCACTTTTTCTATTATAAGAACAACAAACTAAACATTCAGGGTATTAGTGCAGTCATTTAGTTTAGTTTTTCTGCCTTAAATGACACACATTTGTAGTTTTTAAATGGTTTTCAAGAAAGAAGCATCATTAAAAGGATCATCAACGTTTTATAAGGATATCTTGAGGTACATTGAATGTGATGTATACTGAATATGGATATGATGCTACTGTATAGGTAAACGGTGTTACATACACCGGCTACACAAAAGTATTTATTAAAAAAAAGAATGTCTATCTCATTGTGTGTCTTTTTTCTCACTTAACTTGACTGAAACATATTGCAACCAGATTGCTACTGCTTGTTACATATTATCCAAGAAAACATCTTGGTACAAGCACAACTACTGGTGCTTGTATGTAGGTAAAATATACCTAAAGTACCAAAACTAAAAACACTAAGTACACAGATTTTCAGAATCATATATATTATATCATTGGATTCAAATTATTGATGCATTAATGTACTAATTTCTTTAATTTTGCAGCTGGTAAAGGTTGGGATACTCTAATTACCTTATACATTGCTGGGTAGTTTTAACCATAGTTATATATCATTAAAGTGGAAAGTAACTTTAAATTAATGTTGTGAAGCAAAACAAAAAAGTAGGTAGTAGTACAATATTGACTTCCAGAATGGAATGGAGTGGAGTAGAAGTATAGTTATATAGAAGTAGCCTAAAATGGAGATACTTAACTAATAAACAGGTACCATAAAAGTACTTAAGTACAGTGCTTGAGTAAATTTTACTTAATTAGAATCTACCATTATTTTCCGGTACGTTCAATTTCTGTAACGCTATCCAAAGCCGCGCCCTCTAATGCTCAGACAACACTAGTAAATCAACGCTAGGTGGCGATCGTGCTCCAAATAGAGACAAATCACCATTAAAAAATAGTAGAAGAAGAGATTGAACGCGGGCGGACGTGATGACGTAGAGCGAGGGAAATCCAAAACAGCTCACGTCCTGTCCACTCCTCTACTCTCGGACGGCGTTGAAAAGTAGAAGTGAAGTTCAGCTAAAACAGCATTTAAAAAGTAAGTGAATGTGATCTTATTTTGACTGCGGTGTGGTTCTTGGACTCATAAAGACATATTAACATGTTTCTGTAGTCGCATCATTTGACGTTAGCAGGCTAACGTTAGCTTGGAGCTCATAACAAACTCCCAAGTTAACGTCAGTTATATAACTCTTAAGTAGCGTTTTGTGTGACATTACAAGTGACAGTGAGTGAAAACCCAGAGCTTACTAAGTTAATATTAATCAAGACTCCCGTTTACTCCGTTTCCGCTGAGCAGAATGCAGAGGGCTTCCCGTTTGAAGCGTGAGCTTCAGATGCTCAGCACCGAGCCTCCGCCCGGGATAACATGCTGGCAGACCGAGGAACAGATAGACGACCTCCGGGCACGTAAGTATCATCTTTTTATAAACATTTGAAATGGGGGAGATTCTTAGCTTTCTAATTATATCAATATTGGCTTTCTAATCCAAATATCAAGCAAAATACCTAACATTACATCATGACCTATGATCATGACTGCCACGGTGCCACCAATCCAGGATATTGAGCTAAACGCCTTCAATGTGTGCAGTAAAATTTTAGGTATTTATTCAAATGAATCATCTAGACAAGTTTTTCACCATAGACTGTATACATCATACTATTGCAGTCTATGGTTTGCACAAACATACACACACACACTTGCACACATCAATCCTTGGAATAACCTTTGTGTGAGTACGTTTGCTCATCAAAATACAGTTTGAATCGAAAGTTTAAGTTGTGCATTTATTTTGGTGATGACTGATCTTGGACCAGTGTGAGGGAGTATCATGCAGAACAAAATTAGTGTGTCTAATTTACAAGCTTAAAATGTGTATTCATTATCTAATTATCTTGTGAATGGCAAGTAAATCAGACAAAAATCAAGATGTTGACATTAATCCATATTTACAGAGAAATGAGCCATTGTCACAACCAACAGATTTTAATAAAGCACTCGCACTTGTTCTCAGCAATTTTCCTCATATATGACAGGTTGAATATTTGTTTTTTCTGCTGACCATGTATTTTTCCTTTCTCTGGTTTGTAGAGATAGTGGGCGGATCAGGAACTCCATATGAAGGTGGACTCTTCACCCTGGAGATAAAGGTCCCAGAGAGGTAAATCTTCTCAAAGCTTTAACACTGATATGTTCCCGCTCCCGCTTCTAACATATAAACACTTACTGCAGTCAAGTATGACTGACCTGCTGTATTCCTCTTGTAGGTACCCATTTGAGCCTCCCAAAATGCGATTCTTGACCCCCATCTACCACCCAAACATTGACAGTTCAGGACGTATCTGCCATGACGCCCTCAAACTCCCCCCAAAGGTTGTATTGGATTATCAAGTTACTTCTGATATACATCCATCGTCCGATGTTAAATTCTGATTATTGTTATTTATTTTATTAAAATTTTCAGGGTGCCTGGAAGCCATCCCTAAACATCTCCACAGTCCTCACCTCCATTCAGCTGCTCATGTCCGAGCCCAATCCTGATGACCCTCTCATGGCTGATATAGTGAGTCACGCATAATGTTCCATACACAGATATCATACTCTCTGCTGGATTAGCATAACTTTTGCATACAATCACATTGTGTTTTGTGAATATTCTAATACAAGAATTCCAAAAAAAGAAAAAAAGTTTTGGGGGTGTATTAAAATGTCTGAAATATAAATTACACCATGCTACAAATTTGCACCTGGAAAAGAATAACATTTTCTGCAGTGTGCATTTTTGAACTTAAGACAGATGTTTTGCTAAATGTTACAGTAACTTTGTAGAAATCAGCCTGAAACACCTTTACCTCTCGTCACTTGAGGTCTTTAACTTGCAATGGAGACGATGTGAATCATGATGTTGTGACCAATTGTGTATCTCGGCCGAATACAAATTTAAAAAGACGTTAACAACTTTTGAATGCAGTCATCAGAGTTCAAACACAACAAACAGCTGTTCACGGAGAAGGCCAGGAAGTGGACACAGGAACATGCTGTTCAGAAGAACACGGTGAGTTTCTCTGGTATATGTTTGAAGCAGTTGTTTACTGTCATTCATGATTGAAACAGTTTACATCTTAAAAATAGAATATGTAACAGTGTTTCTGCTATATACATTTTGTGTATAGCTTTTATACAATTTGCTGTGCTGTGGTTGTACTCCACCTTAAGCAGCTAGCTGCCCACCAGCTAGTTGTAGTGTGAGTGTAAAGTATGAGCAGGTTTTGATGAGGGTCTTGTTCTATGTCTTAGTCTTTTATTTCTTTTGTTTATTTTTTGAGGAGAACTGTATTTCTATCCACCGTTTTATAGATCTTGTCAAACACCATTGAGGCATGGTGCCTTCAGGTACACCTTGTAAAAACGGAGGGACAAATATTTGAAAGGAAAACAAAATACCTGAGAGCCCAAATTGGCGCCATCGTTTTTAGTAAATGACATGATTATTGTAGTCACTCCCTCTTCACTGTAATGTCTTTGCACTAGCTCTGTGTACTTACATATTTTGCCCACAAGGTGGTGCTGTGGTCCCATGATAGAATGTTGTCTGCTCATTTAATACTCACTTGCAACAAAGTGATGTTTCATATGTATTCAAATGTGACCTCCACATTTTATACTATCAGTTTCTGGGATGTGAAGCAGAAAATATGAGCAATTCAGTCATCATCTCATTTATACATAATTTGTATTTTTCTTTTTTCAGGGAGTTGTGGAGGGCAACAAAGAAAATACTCCAGATCAGAAAGCTTCATCACGTAAAAGAGAGGCTTTCAGTGCTCGGCAGGAGGCAGAGGAGCCGGCAAAGAAAACCTGTGCGTAGTTTCCACCTCGCTTGATGGAGCCACCACGCCTTATGTCTTCTTGTACAGAGAAAGATTTAAATGGAGCGCTAATACCGACTTCTCTTTGTTAAGTACACATTCCTCTTCTTAATCCCCACATATTTATGTGTATAATTTTTATATTTGTGTTGTGATATTAAAGTTTATTTTGAACACTAATTCAGTGGTTGATGGTGTATACAGTATGAAGATAATAATTTTATTCAAACATATGCTTACCAGTTGTATACAAAGTATGTACATCCTAAATAGCAAGGTTGTTTTTTTTCTTTACAAACTAAGGATTTATTTCTTAATATATAAAATTATATATTTGCTGTTTATCATATAAAAAGGGAGACAAACATCATAAGGCTGTAGTGAGTCAATACCATGCTAGTTCAGAGGTAGTTACATTGTATGTACATATTGCTAGCCTACTCTAATGTCTGTAGAAAGATAGCTACATACCATTCAGTCTGTAGAACTGCGTGCCTCCTGTTGGGCAGATTTGCATATTTGAGACAAAATAATGTAAACCATATGAAACTGCGACCTGTTTCCTGTTGCATTTTGTTGCCACATAAAGAAAAAACATTCTTATAACAGCTAATACACAGTTGCAAAGAAATATATCTGACAATAACATTTCTGTGAATGAAAAATGTTAGCTTACTCTGGTAAAAAACAAAACAAAAAAAGAAATGTTCTTGTGTGTCTGAGAGTGACTCCCTTTCTTTGAAGCAGACTTTAGCAATAGGATAGAACTTATATTTAAAAAAACAAATACGATAACTCCACTTAAAATATAACCAAACAATCTGTAACCTCTAAGCTGCATGTCTCACAATCACATTTCAGTATAAACATTTACACTTAAACTCTACAGGTTCTACCTTTTCCCCCCAGGCTAAACCATTGATTTGTCTGATGCTTATATTTTCTCTCTTTTGTCATGCGAGTCCATGACTGACGCAGTCCACTGGGTAGTGTCTGAAATTGTCCTTTATTTAAACGTTGTATTGTGGTAAATAGTCTTTACCCTGAAGGGAACTTTTAATTGCAGTCTCCATTTTCAGAGGCACTTTGTTGTGTTCTCATAGACTTCTCTAGAGGACTCTACAGTCTGTGTGGACTCATTCTGAGGTGCTTGAGGGTTGAGAACCCAGAGCTGGTCTTGCTGCTGTTTAATGATGGTCCTTTAGTGTCCATAGTGTCCCAGCTATTCAGACAGCTAGCTTGGAGGCTCATGGGTGAGAGGTGAGAGAGGGAGTCATGGTAGAGTGATACAGAGGGCAAGTGTTATGAATCACATCTTGATCCAAAGTCTTCAGACATTCATCGTCAGTCAGGCTCCCTGCATCTGTCACCCTGTCTCTGTCTCTGGCTGTGGGTATCTGGCAAGGGATGAGAGGAACAGAGGAAGTGGAGGAGCAGTGGGAAAACCTGATTGGGTCCAGTTGGGGTTGGGGAGAGGACCCCCCGCTGTAAAGGGCTTCAGCATCGGCGAGTGACACCTGCGTCGACGAATCGGAGCAGGAGCTCTTCTCTGTCTCCACAGAAACCAGCGAGTCCAGGGTGCGGTCCCGGCGGAGCTGCGGGCGCGCTTTAGGGTGAGGCCAGAAGAAAAACTGGGAGTGGTCTCGTGTGAAAAGGAGGAAGAGGAGGGGGTTGAGGCAGGCTGGCAGGGGCTGGAGGAGCAGGAGAACTGATTTTAACACCTCCTCGCCCAGAGAGAGGAGACCCAGGAGGGAGCAGAGGGAGAGGAAAGCCACTGGGACATAGAGGAGCCCGTTGGTGAATATCAGCCAGGCAACATGTTTGATCATAGCGCAGTCCCACAGGCCCTCACACTCCCCCCGGAGTAACTCCCAGTACAGGCGGATGTATGAACCTGTGACTATCAGCAAGCACAGGGTGTTCATCATAATGAGCGCCAAGGGGAAGCCCAGGGAGGATGGTAGCCGAGAGGACGGGGGCGGCAGGGGTGAGGGAAGGCAGAAGGGTGAAGACCCGTACTCCCCAACTCCTACCAGTGGGAGAGAAGCGAGCATGAGGGAGAGGGTGAGGCAGAAAAGTGCACATGTGCGCACACTCCCAAGGGACGGGGACTTCCCATAGGCCCGGGCACATGTCACGCTCACGCCGCACTGCACGGCCGCCAGAGTCAGCAGCAACACACTCGCTTCAGACGCAAACACCCACACCCATCCTGTAGCCTGGCACCCAGGACCTCCCTCCCAGCGCGCACCGTGGTGACCGAACTCTCCCAGGGTTAGAGCGTCCACAAGGGCCAGGGTGCATGTGCACACGCCCGTCAGGAGGTTGGAGGCACCCATGCAGGCCACGGTGAAGCGGAGCGGCGACAGGTAGCCGGGTGAGCCGAAGAGGGAGAGCAGAAGGAGGGAGTTCCCCAGAAGAGACACCAAGGAGATGGACCACAGGCCCACACGAACCAGCCAGCTGCCCAGCAGAGACTCACAGGGACGGAAAGGACCTGAGAACACACCAATCATAGAAAAACAAACTGTGAACCGTGAACTCACATGTTGATCACATCATCACTGATGGTGTATTTTAAGTTTACCTGGAGTGGGTGTGCATTGGACACTAGTCTGTAGTTTGGATTCCTCTATTTCTAGCTGGAACTCCTCCAGGTCAGGGTCATCTGGATTAAAACATCATCAAGGTTAGCTTGTGTAAGGTTGAATGGCAGCTAATTCAGCATGTGTACACAGTATATGCATGTCAGAGTGTGTGTGGCACTGGCTTCAGGGGTTTTGGTGCAATAAAGGAGGTGATCTATCATTCTTTTGCAATGAAATAAAACCATATTTGTTCAAGATAATTGGCTCTTGTGTAAAATGAGATCATCATGACTGTTTTTCTAACAATTAAAGGTGAATAAATCAGTGATATGTCATGGTTTAATCATCTTTTGTTACACTCAGCAGTTTTTTGAGGCTATTTTCAGCTTTAAATGGAGCATGTTTGATGGTTTTAATTTCAAGTTAATTTTGGTTTATTGGTGTTGATATTTTATGCTTGCCACAGGAATGCATTGAAGGGTCACAGCTCCAGCGTAAGTGTGCGTCAGCTGCCAGGTAGCTGTGGTTTCTGTGAGGCTCTGACATGTTTCATGCGGGCTTGTGTCAATAATTCGGCAATGAGCACAGACATATGGGGCTCAGATTTCTGATTGTTACTTTACCCACAGTCCCGGTCTGTGTACCATGTGTGTTAAACGCTGTATAAATGCTTGCACGGATATGAATCTTCTTACAGTGTGTGTCGGCGTGGAGAGGGTACATGGCTACTGTCCTCTTGTGCAGGTCCTCGTCAGTGTTGCTCTGCTCTGTGTCCCACTGGCTGACTGCCTTGTAGTTATCACAAGAGCCATACACACAGCACTGGTAGGCATAAGGCATCTCTATCACCCTGTAACAAACAAATGGAGCAAAACGTATTGACAACAAACCAGGATTCCGCAGTATAATAGATGGTTTAACAATTGCACAAAGAAATAGTAGCAGAACCTTAAAGGGAAACTTTATTATTTCTCAACCTGGATCTGATTTTCCCATGTTTTTGTGACAGTTTTTGAAATTGGTCTAGTATTGTGAGAGGGCTCTAGCCACCAGACTGAAAGAGAAATTGCATTGGATCAGTTTCTGCACATTCTGAATCTCTTTGGAATAGTTTTGTGTCTCTTTTTCTCGTTTGTGTCTTTGTGGTTGTTTTATGACTCTTTTAACCCCTGGGCCTGTTCCTGGTAGGCCCTTTAAGTAATCATAACATCACTAAAAGTACTTGTTTTTGCCACTGACGTGCTCAGAGTGTAATAACAAGTTTCTGATAACGTCCTGGAAAGGACCCTGCAGCAAAATATTTCACTTAATCTGCTCTGATTGTTTGTGTCTCACTCTGAAACCTGAAAATGGGCAGCAACAGCTCCCGTTCTTTGCAACGGATGGTTGCACAAAAGCATTTACTGTACATGCACAATGCTTTTGAACTGGCTTTCTGCCAGAAGTTCTGTTTTGGACAGTGTTTTACAGTATTGCTGACATTGCCACTTGATCACCTGCCATCTCCTATGTCTTTGAAACTCACTCCCCATTTTCACTGCACCTTTCCAGGCCTTCAGGGATCTTTGCAACATGAAATAACTTGCTGCTGACAACTGCTTCCTCATTGTTGAAGTTCAGTTCAGGAATGGCTTGCAGGGATACAGTGCAATTAGGTTATTGTCAACCTTGGCTGCTCCTGGTAAATTGGAGATATTAATAGAAAACTGTGAGAGGAAGGATAATTGAAGGGATGGGAAGTGGTGCATTGTTCCTTACAGCCACAGGTTACACACCTGGGTAGGTTATCATCTCAAGTCAGTGTTTGATCAGAAGCCAAGATACAAAGTAAGAAACATTAAGTTGGAGATAATAAAAGGATGGCAACATGTTCTCTCTCCCAACTCGTCACAGACGGACACTTTGTCAGGACAAAACGCTAGTTCAATAAACATCTATAGAACTGCCACAACATCTATAATAGAGTCCACGATATCGAAACTAAAGATAAATTTGAGATGCAGCTCGGAACTTTGTGCCAAGTTGTTTTGGTCAAAACAATGATTGATTGATTAATTCATTAATTTATTAAACCCATTAAGGTGTAAATGGGCTCAGAACATGAATATTTTTCCATTGCTCCATGCAATGTTTGGGTTGATATAATTTGTTGCATACATTTGGTGGTGAATTAGGCATTTTCTTTACTTTGGAGAATGGATAGAAATTGTCAAAAATCCATCCAGAATATTACATCAATACACCAAGATTTTCAGAACAACACAGAAATATCCATAGTGATTTGGTTTCAAAAACGTTGGATATTTTGGAGATTTCCGTATTATCAGCGATTGGATGACGATCTGTTCTCTAAACTGAGAAACCCCTTATTATCTTATTAACTAACTTAACATAACTAAACATGTAAGGTAAAATAAGACTTTTGGTTTCACACGGGGCACAAACATCTGTTTCCTTGGTGATATTCATGTGTTTCTTCCTCCCACACTGACTATTTCCCACATTAACCTCCATCTTTTGACTTCCTCCTTACAGCGGACCTGCATGTGCAAAACTGCTGCTAATTGGGTCTGTGGAGCGCCACAGTTTTTTACTAGTAGGGCCACTGAACAAGCGCCTGTATTTGACTAGCTGGGAGTTGATACTGGTTTGTTTGTGTGTTACCTCATACGGGGGAAGTAGTCGGGACTGAAGGCCTCGTACAGTTCTGTGTTGCCCCTCAGCTTGAGATGAGTGAGACCCCCCAAACCTGCAACAGGTAAAGCGCTGAGACAGTTCTCAGTCAGGTCCCTGCGATACAAAGAGAGAAAATGAGAGAGAAACAGAAGAGGGCGGGTGTCAGATCAGGCCAAGTCACTGTTTACAAAATGTGTTTTCATTTCACATATCGCCGAGGGTCATCCTTGGTAACAAAAAGACCTTGTCTCCTGGAAATTTTAAACTGTTCAGACAAGGCTCTATCAGATTTCATCCAGATAACACTTCCTGTCAGATGTAGTGTATCTGCTTGTTTAGCTTCGCATACTTCAACCAGTCTTCACACAATGAAGCAGTTTGTATTGGCATGACCTGAGATGAATCTCCTGGCCACACAGAGGGCTTTTGCAAACAATAAATGCATATCAGTGTTCTCTGTAGACTCAGCCAAAGACAACAGCGTTTCTGTGGCACCCACAGTCAAGTGTGGAGTGTTTGTGTAAGGCGAAGCTCTGACATACAGCTTAACTTTAATTAAGGACGCACAAATGGGCACGAGAAGAGTGACACTGCACAAGGACGAGATGAAAGGGAGAAGAGTCTCATCTGTTTACTCACAGTTTGATCAAAGAGTGAAGCGAAGCGAAGGCATCCAGGTGGATCCACTCGATCATGTTCCAGCTCAGATCACTGACAGGAAAAAACAATCACAGTGAAGTCAAATGGACTGAAATGAATCGTAATTACACATTACATGTTGTATCTTGATCACCACTAGATGTCAGTAATAAGTCATAAGTCTGCATGGTTTGATCTTGACCCGTGCTTTCCAACTTTTTTGGCTTATAACCCTTTAAAATGAACCAATGTCTACTTGTGACCTCATCATACTATGAGGGATTTTGATACTATTTAGATGTAAAATGATGATGTATTTCATAGGAAAATGAGTTAGGAGAATTATGTTTTGTTTTTCTTCTCTCCAATCCTGATAATAATAATCACAATAATAATATAAGTGCAAATATAGTGAATCATAAAGAAATAATGCAAGACAAAATTCATAGTGCATGATAAACAGAAAATGCATTAAACAATGGTCAAATACAGAAAGAGGGACAAAAAGCTAAAGAA
This sequence comes from Serranus cabrilla, assembly GCA_903364295.1. Classification (NCBI taxonomy): domain Eukaryota; kingdom Metazoa; phylum Chordata; class Actinopteri; order Perciformes; family Serranidae; genus Serranus; species Serranus cabrilla. The sequence continues at coordinate 308,693 of CAFUXE010000571.1, read as the reverse complement.
CAACAATACAAGTTTTAACTCACTCAGCTGATCTAACTCTAAAGGAAGTTCCACAGCGTTATTTCTTAAACAATAAAAGCATAATCCCGTATTGTTTTCAGTCTAAAATGTAAAGCTGAGCCAAACCATGCAGGGATTTAACAGTGATCAACAGGATCTTAAACTGAAATGTGTTGTGAATGGAGATCAGCTGTTTCTGACAGGACTGGAGTGATGTGGTTGTGAGAGGTCTTGCTGTGTTAATCATCTGATGCATGTGGGAGAAAATAAACGGTTCAAACAAAGGTTGACTCACAGTGCTCTCAGAGAGGTGAGCTGCTGGAAGGTGCTTGACTCTATCCTCCTGATCTGGTTATGCTGTAGCCCTCTGTGAAAAAAAACATAGAACCATACATCAGTATGGATTAAAATGTGCAGGGAAACAGAAAGATTTTCATTTTGATGTTGAGCCAAAGTGACACTGGATATTTTTTGGGGCGACACCGATACAGCTGATATTCTTCCTGTACATATATCCATAAATATAGTAACTATTTCACCAGTCGGCCTCTATTCAGAGTTTTTCTCATTGGTGCACATTGGGAACATGTTCTCCGATGTAGCTCTGAAAGGATTTATCGCTCCAGCTCTAGTTTGATACATGTGTGTTGAACTACTCACATCTCTTGCAGTGCGGAGCAGTGGTAAAAGCTGGGCAGATCCTCGATCTGGTTGTAAGACAGCTCGCTACAACAATACACAAAGCACACACACACACAAAGCACACATAAACACAGTGACCAGCTGTGGATTTATAGCGTGGGAAATTATGGGGGTGACAGGATTATTTGAGTGAACAGTCGGCTCTGTGAGCAAGGCGATATAGCAGGACAATAATTTTTGGAGGGGGTGATTGGATTTCATAGCGTAGTGCTTGTACATATGATTGCTTGGGGGCACAACTCAGTTGGGTTTTGTGTATCAGTTTTTGTACCTCTAACTCCCCCCCGTGTGTGTGTGTGTGTGTGTGTGCACTCACAGCACTCTGAGGCGAGGCAGCTGCTCACATAGATCCAGAGGGAGAGCAGAGAGACCGGCCCGGGTCAGAGTCCTATAGAGAAAAGGAGAATCCTCTGATCATTGTTGAAGTGCAAGCAAGCGAAAGGATCCCCCAGTCCTGTGAGTCTAACGTGGTCGGACAGGGACCTGTGTAGGTTCGCCAAACCTGTCACTGCCTGGCATAACTAGCTTACCCCTCCTTATCCCTTCTCTGAGTGTCCCGTTTCGTTCTTTTCTCTGCTGGAATCCCAAAAACACACATATATTCTCTCTTTTTCTCTTCTTCCAGCTCATCCTTATCTCTCTCCATGGGTTGTTTTTTTCTTGTGTATTCGGACTACCAGGTTTGCGTCTCTTTCTCCAACCTTAGTGTTGTCTCACATTTGCATGTGTGGGATGGTGTGTGTGTGTGTGTGTGTGTGGATAAAGGAGAGACTCACAAAATTTCCAGGCTGGTGGTTCCTTTCAGATCGGGGAACTCTTGAATCTGGGTTGCCCCGTTGAGGGAGCTGCAGCAACAGGGAGAAAAGGCTCAGAAAACTCACTCTTTCTCTTTCTCTCTCACACACACACACACACACACATGCACACACAGACCTTGTCTAACAGCTCATTTCAGCCATCAAACTTTTCCTCCAACATCAACACAGGCTGTTTTGGCTGTCTCACAAGACATCATAAGTCACACCATTCAACATGTTCTTACAACACACTCTCTCTTACCACATCAGCACAGAGCACAGCAATACGCTAACACAACATCATTCAGTAGGCCATTACACATGTCCACTCAACTCTCACTGCTAGGGATAGAGGATGATTTAAACAGTGTTTGGGCTAACTCACTGGAATGGTTCCTACTGACCGCATACTCACAGTGTGTGCAGCTTAGGTAAGAACTGGAAAGCGGATTTTCCCACAAACTGGATGGGGTTTTCATAGAAATGACTGCAAAACAGACAGAGAAAATTGATTTGGACATATGCTGATTAATTTGTTTAGGGGAATGAATTGCACTGTACATGATGTTGACATGGAATAGCAATTATGTGTTTAGCTAATACTGTATGTGCATGTGTAGTGTAGCATTAAGCTCACATGGTTTGGAGCTGAGGGTTTCCCACGAAGGCCCTCTCAGGGATGGCTTTGATATTGTTGTTATGGAAGCCCCTGCAAATTTGAAAACATACCGTTAGTCAGACAGTTTATCAATATGTTTCTGATTTTGTGTGTGTGTGTGTGTGTGTGTTTGGAAGAGCGAGAGGCAAGTCATATGGCCTCATGTTGCACCTGCCATTGCACAGCTGAAAAACATTTTTGGATAAATGAGATGTAAACACGCACACATACGCTGTATCTGTGTCGCATATGCACGCCGCGGAACATCTGCTGAAGCTGAGGGGAAAACATGGTTTGTGTGTGTGTGTGTGTGTGCGTGCGTGCTCGTGTGTGTACGTGCAGGCGAGCGGGTGCGTGGGTGTGTAGCCAGCACCTGCTTAGGGCGAGAGAGATTGTATCCGAGTGCCACATTAAAATCACTTAACGGGATTACTTGGGATAACGCAACCATGATAGTCATGTCAGGCAGGTGTGTTGTGTGTTTGTGTGTGTACGTGTGTGTGTGTACTCACAGTTCCTGAAGCTTACTCAGTGTCCTAATGGCCACAGGGAACTCCTGCAGATCATTGTAGTTTAAATCCCTGAGAGAGAAGTAAACAGTCGTGATTAAATCATAAAAGTCCAGGGCATGATGTAGCTTATATTTCTCTGCAATCATGATTCAACCATATATGATATTCTGCGTTTCCATGTGTGAGAAAGTGTGCCTGATTGCATATGTATGCGCAGCCATTTCCTCTTCACTCTGAGAGGCTGACAGCTGTAGAGTGTGAAGTTTGGATTTGACCTTTGACCTTTGCTGCTCTGACCTGATTATTTAGGTCTGTCTCTGATTAGTTTCCGAGGAAACGCTGTATCAAAACAACCGTTGCTACAGTGTAGTTGACACAGCTCATACGCAGGTGGCAGGAAAAGGAGTTTTACTGTATTTCTCGTCTGTATATGAGAGTGTAATGTAGATTTACTTGTGTGTATGGGAAAAGGATGTAGTAGATCTTGAAATAGTAATAAAAATGTCAATAATTAATTACTTATTGTACAATAAAACAGGCATTAATATGTTTGTTTACAAAATATAATCTATAAATAAATAGACCTAAAGAATAACTAACTAATTATTATCTCTGTCAGGTGCAGGCGAGCTTGGCGGCAGGATCTTATTTGTGTTTATTTAAGTTATTCGCACAAGATGCACCAATTAATATGTCTCTCTGTTATCAAACGTAGCCGAAAAACCACTATATCTGCAAACCAAACCAACACGGTCATGTCTGAATAAATAATATCACCCAGATGTGCACAAAGTTAGGTGAATTTCTTTGCTTTCTCCAGGAGCCGTGTCTGTGCAGGAGAACTGCTCAAAATACACAGGTTATTCTGTGGTTTAATTGCAAAAAATAGATCAAAAGTATTCCGAAATTATTCTGATGTTTAGATAAAGTCTGAATTCATGCTTTGTTAAATCTGTCTGCAAGACGACAAGCAGAAAACAAATAAAAATGTTGTTTTCTCAGTGGAGTTCAGGACTATTAAGGCTATGCTGACTGCTGTGTGAACCCAAACTAAACTGGCATTGCTGTGATTTAAGTGCAATAGATACATCAAAAGGATGCTAGCATAAATACATACATGTGTAAAAGTTCATGCTTTGTCGGGTCTGTCTGCAAGACAACAAGCAACCAACTTTTTTAAAAGGCTTGTTTTCTAAATCGATCAAAGCTACAGCAGGAGGTTTCAATGTCTGCCAGAAATCTGCACGAGTTAACTTTTTTAATGGGCAATGTAAAGAAGATGACTTCAATAAATAATAATCCTTCAATATATAGTTTGTATTAGAACAGGGATTTAAAAAAACAACATAAAACAGTCAAATGATAAAATATCGCTCTTGTCCTCCATAGTAGTGTGGATGTTGCATGTGCATATGTCCTGTGCCATATTAAGGCATGTGCTGGTATGCATGCTGCCTTTGAAGTTTCTTCGCCATCCAGGTCAGAGGATATCTAAAAGTCATAGCCAACTGGATTTGTTTTTATTCTTTTCAAGTGTGAGACAGCAGAAATGCCTTTGAAGTACCTCTAGATATGTATGTGTGTTTTCCCCCCAAGTATAAGTGGATGTTGTGAAATGTCCGTCTGTGTCTGCTCCGTCTTGTTTGCATATGCAGTTATGTTTTCCAGCAGTCCCCTGGACGGCTCCTCGTAGTAATGATTTTATAATACACACTTGGGGTTGAGGGGGGGAGTAGTTGTGGCGATGCAGATGGTCTCTCGTATTTCTCATAAGCGAGGCCGCTGTGAGAGATTAACCCCTCATACCAGTGCAATCCCCACGTCAATGACACCTGTCATCTTATCCCGCTGAATCATCTGTCTCTCCTCACCGCTGACGGCCCAAACACTTTAACACACACTATTCTGGTCCAGAGAGCTCCATCCCTCTTTTTCTCATTCTCTAGTTTCCCTTTAAGCATGGCTCCCCTGACTTAGGACCCCGTTCCCTCACATTTCCCAGCATGGATAATGGCTTTAAAGTTGAGTGTTAAGCTCGCCATACGCTTGAGTCCACAGGCAGAAACAGTTGCTTATCTGCACACACACACATGTGCCCACACACGCTTGTAAAAAGCAACGCATAATTTTTTACACTTCAACAGGTTGTTAAGCAGCGTGCCAGAAACCGTGTTTTCATCAGACCACCGTGAATTTTTGCAGGAGACGCAGTTGCAGCGTCTCCATTTCTCTCGCTTTCTTTCTCCACCTCTTTCATAAGGCTGTGTCAGTTTCCTGCGGTTTCCATATTGGTATGTGGTTAGGATCTAGTTATCCGAGCTACGGCACGTACTCTCCAACAACCCTCCTGAGCCATTTTTGACCTCAGCGCTGCTAAGCAATTACTTTTACAAAACACAGAGGAATCTGTTGATGCTACTTCAAGGTAATCAAAGAGGAGCGTTTCATCTTCACATTCCTGCCGTTCATTTGTTGGTTGCGGTTTTGAGAAACGTTCAAGCACCTGCTGAAATTACCAGGACATTAATCATTATGACTTGATGATTTAGCGCTGCACTTCATTATTCTTTGGCAAACTTGGTACATGAGGATTTATAAAAACATATTAATTTGAAGTGCTCCAAGTAACACCAAACACAAAAAGAAACTAGGCGAGTTAATGGATTGGTTGGTTATAGGAACTTCTTGAGGTTGTTTTTCAGGGAGTTCTTCATAAATCTGAGTTATTCCAAGTATAGTTTAATGTGGGAAAGACTACCGGACAGAGTGAATGTTGATACTTGCTGATCCTCTGTCATCACAATGTCGGCGTCAGTGTTTGGGGAAACAGAGTAGGTACTCATTTGGCTCTATGAAATGAAATCACTATTGTGTGTGTTTGTGTGTGTGCATGGGTGTGTTCGTGCGTCTCAGGAACATAATAATTCTTCATGAGACAGTTAATCCACGATACAAATATGTTATGATTCAAATCGATGAGATAAAAATGAGTGCGATACAATTTTTAAACAGCAGAGGGCGCTATTTTTGACTCTTTTTTTTTTTACTCTTCGCAGGTGACGCTGCACGCCCACATTTCTCCACCACTGTATACTGTTACACATGCTGTTCCAGTATAAAATACCTATTAAAATCTAAACTTTTACTTTTTTTTCCTAAACTTAACCACTTAGTTGTTTTTCTTCCTGAACCTAACTAAGTCGTTTTTGCACCTAAACCAATTACAAACTGCCTGTCCTGTAGTGCTGTGCACCCACAGAGAATCCTACATGGAAGATCTCGAAACTGAGGATGCACCATCCTGTTTCAAATCAAATGTGGCAACATTTTGGCTTCCTAATAAGCGGAGGAGAGCGGAGAATCATAAGCAGTGTCCAGTGGCCATGATCAGCTCTGACAGGCCAAGGCTTAGTTTGTTTATTGAAGAGATTTTCTTTTATTTGTATTATTCATTTATTTATTTGATTTGGGATTTGTTTTTCATTTAATCATTTTTTTTTGTTATGAAGGACGAAAAAACGAGAAGTAGAAGAAGAGCAGTTTCAAGGAAATATGCATTGTTTTGCATATTAAAAAAAAGAAAAGATGAGAGAAAATCTCATCATGGACCCAGTATCATGAGTGTGTTATTACATCCCTAGTGTGTTGGTGTGATAGTAAAAATATCGTGTGTGATTATGTGTGATTGACTGATACTCACAGTGTCTCCAGACTGTGTAAACCTTCGAAACTTCTCGCGCCCATGCTCTGGATCTGGTTATTATGGAGATGCCTGGAAAAGGGCCACACAATATTGAAAAAAATGACTTTCTCAATAAATGTTTCCACACTGCAATCATCACCGCCCTGTTCGAAGTCAACGGAACAAATCATTTCTCTGGTAAATTGAGAAAGCCAGACTCAGGAGAGTTTTTTTAAGTAAACAAATCAAGATGTCACTTACAGTACGACGAGGGCGGAGAGGTTGGTGAATGCGTAGTCTGGGATGTGTGTGATCTGGTTGAGGGCCAGGGTCATGGCCTGCAGGGAGGGCAGAGAGTCCAGCGCCGTCACGGGGATCTCTGTGAGGGAGTTGTCGTCCAGCCACAGGTGTCTCAGGGAGCGCACCCCTCTGAAGGCCCCGGGAGGAACCTCAGACAGCAGGTTAGCATCAAGACGCCTGCAGGGTGAGAGGAACTGAGCTTAGCGAGATAATCACCAAGTCTAAGTACAGTGTGTTTGCTTTACGTGCGTGTGTGTGCGTGCATTAGCGGCTGTGTGTCGTGGCAGTGAAACACTTTGGCTTACAGGAAGGTTATTATGAGAATTACACATCTTTTATTCCCCGTCTTTCATCTCCGCTGCTGCAGCGTCTCAGAAGCTCCTCATTATGATTTATTCCCATGCTAAATAAGCCATGTCTAGCTCCACCAGCACAGACACGTATGAAATGTAAGATGAGGAAAACGCAGATACAAACATGTAGGAACGGTCGGCGTGTTTTATTCTATGCCTGGAAAACGCTGGGAGGAGGGAGGAACGCTTAAAGACTCATCTTCGTCTCTTTCTCCCTCCTCCATTCTTTCCGTTGGAGTCCCGCTGTCGCCATCAGTCAGACACACACATATGCACTCACGCATGCACTTTCATCTATGAAACATGCGCAACCTAACAAAACCTTTGTCCTCTCTCTCCCTCTGTGTCTGAGTGTGGACTGTGACACACACACACACAACCCCATGTCAATGCACACATGCACACACACCATCCATAGTGATGAATGATCCCCTCAGGGCAGAGTTGACAAGCTGAGACCACTTCCTCTCGCTATTCTTCTTTCTTTTGGCCCTTCACAATCTCCTTTTTCCTCCCCGCGGCCTCCCTCTCACACTCGCATTTTGTTTCCTACATCTTCATTGATGCACTCCCAGCCGCCGCCGCCGCGAACCCCCTTTGCGTCTCACTCCTTAACTCTTGTTGGTCTTTCAAACATCCTCCCTTATCAATCTTCCACTGTGGCTCTTTGATTTTGGCGCTGCAGCTCCTCCTCAGCCTCCTCGCTCCTCAGAGGCTTCACCAAACAAACAGCATCATCAAAGTGAAATCTGAACTTGAACTCTGAACCCTGGGCTTTTCTCCCCAGGGAAATTTTCCATCAGGAGAGGCAACTGTATACACTGGCAGATGCTCACACACAGGCACACAGGGAAACACCCTCCGGCATGCATGTAAAAACACACCAGTGTGTGTACGCACATGCACGAACGGCTTCGAGAAATTTTCATCTTGCCTACTTCCTGAGCGTGCGCTCATTTTCTTCGGTGCTAAACATCGTCCTTGTGCATCCTGTGCACTCCGACTGTGGACATTGTTTGTCCCTGACCCTAATCGCAGGATGAAAGCTGCGGAAGACCCTTCAACTTTCTGGTTTATTCTCCAGGGCAAAATAATAATTGCTCCTCTGGGTGGACCTGCCAGGTCTCCAGAAGGTCCAGACAGAACCAGGAATGTTCCACAGAAGCCAATAAAGCAGCAACTATTTCCTGTCCGTCACATCAAAGTCTGAGGTACGATTACGGGAGAGAGGAATAGAGACAGAAAGAGAAAGTTCTCTTAAATGATCCAGAAGATCTGTGGAGAGGACCTGCCTCCTCTCCTCTCGTTCAATTCTCCAGATGTCCAACTGTTTATACAGCGAGGGACTTGGAGGAGAACGTTTCACTGCCAATCGAGTCAAATCTATAAAAGCCAGGGTCACGTTGATTAGCGTGGCTTGTGGAAGTCATCAGGAGTGATTATACTGCTTAACCTGTGAGCTGGGAGCCAGAAATACTCTGTGTTCTTATGATGACGCCGAACTAAACAACAGCACCCAACACTGGGGAGGGAAGCAACGACTAATCTCTGTACGATACTATCACAACACTTTCTCATCAATATGATGTTGTCACGATGATTCTGCGTTAATAAATACAAACATCACGATATCTATGTAACTTAAGGAGAAAAAATATCCAGATAAAGGCACCAAAACAGGATTATTTTATATATTCATTCAGTCAGTTTCACAGAATTTGATTACTGTAAAGAAGAAACTTACAAAATCTAAAAAGTCTAAGCATAGTCTATTTTTAACACACACACTGACTGAAACTTGTACCATCACTGCAATGTAAAATAGCCATTAACTGCCAGAAAGTTCTGACAAGTTCTGAGGTTAAAATGTTTAAAGGAAGGAAAAACTCTGCCTCGTTCAAATGTTTTCAACTAGTGTTAATTAAGTTAACAGAAAACAAAAAAAAAAAACTCTCCTATGCTGTCTGAGCTGTTTATTCTTACTCTAAAGTGGTGATGCAGTTTAGATCGCCTGCATGTTTTAATCATCAGTGACGGCGATATATTCCTCTATCAGTTTTTTATCCCACTCCTACTCAACACTGTGTTATAATTAGCTATTTCCAAACAGCGGGACTAATTTCTTGTCTCTGTTTCAAGAGGATTCATGTACGAGATTAAGATTTATTTTCGATGAAAGCCTCCTTTATACATTTATACCAATTTAAACTTAATGCGCTGTCTCTCTCTTTTTCTACCTGGTGTGTTTTATGTCAGCGAGAGGCGCCGACAAGCTTCACTCTCCAAAGCCTTTCCAGTAATCTCTCTCCGCTGGGCTTATCATTACTGTAATGACAAGGTGCGTGTCTATACACTGGCTCTGTGTGTGTGTGTGTGTGTGTGTGTGAGTTTTTCATTACTTGAGAGCATCTCTATGGGAAGAAATTGAGAGACCACACACACACACACTTGTGCACTCACATAGACACAGACTGAAAACAGACATTATAATGAAGTTACGCTCACACCGCGACAGTCTGTGGATGCCTGTAGGTACAATACGTGTGTAGGTGTGTGTGTGTGTGTGTGTGGAGGGAGAGCAGGCCTGTTTAATACCAGACAGGGAAACGTTGTAGGTGGTACATGTGCACGCCCCTCCTATGTTACAACTCCGGCAATTTGAGTGTGTGTGATAAAGGGAACGGCTTTATGGATATTTACGGAGAATTATTAATTTGGAACGAAAAGCATGTGGAGTACGTGTGCGGTATAAGTTAAGAGAGACGGGAGAGGGGTGAGGAATTACAGATGAGGTGGTTCACGTGCACCCGCCCGAACATTCACCCCAACACACACACATACACACACACACACACATACACACGTACACTGACCCCACAGATGAGACAATTATGCCACCAAACAGTCTCATTAGCCAGGGGGATAGCGGTGTGGGTGGTGGGAGAAGAACGGAGGAGAGGAGCGGAGGAGGAAGAGAGGGGGAATTGATGGAAAATGGGGTTGTTTCACAGCTCATTGGAGATGCTCTCCCTGGCCTGCAGTGTCTGCTGTTTCCCTCATGGCTTCCAGATGCTACCATGAACTGCACCGACACAGCGAGGCTGAGACTCCTACCGTCAGGAGGAGCGACTGGGGGTACGGTCTGTAATATGTCAGCGGTACTCTATACCTGCACTGTGGTTACAGTTGAGATGTGTGGGTGGGTGGCCAGGGGATGTTTTATTCCCTGCTAGATGAGCTAGAGCAGCATGATTAGTGTGTGTGTGTGTGAGAGAGAGGGACACTCACAGGGACAGTAGGTTGGGTAGGTCCCATGGAGCATCATCAGGAAGTCTCTCCAGCTGGTTGTTTTGTAGCATCCTGGAAGACAAACACACACACACACACACACATCGTTCAGCTGTAGGTGATAGAGTGTGCGCGGCGTGCGCGAGGACACGCCGAGCAGAACAAATAATTCCATCGTGAGGGAAATCTGACACAAGGAGGAAAGGGCCAGTGAAAGCTTGAAGAGAAGCAGAGAGTGAAGGGCAGGAGGAAAGAGAAAGAGGAGCTCCTTGGGTGGGCTGCTGATGTCATTCTCAGAAGAATGGAGCAAAAAGCGAAGAGGAAGTGGGGAGCAAACAATATCCCTCTCTCTCTTTCTCTGTCTCTCTCTCTCTCTCTCCCTCTTTCTTTAAAGTTTTTATCATCTGACGTTTGCGCACGAGGCGTACAGTCTCTCTGCGGTGGTATTATGTCTTTATCGGGGCATCACGGTGCCTCAACAGTCGGCCTTTGTGAGTCAGTGAGTGTAAGGACGCTCGTCTCAGTTAAACAGCTTAGCTCACAGAGGAGTTATTATAGTTTAACAATCTAGAATCATTCTTATGCCTCGACTGCCAAGTACAACACCATTTTTAAAGCAGACATATTATGAATAACTGCTGGGTACATTTATGTATCTTCAGGAGGGCTGCAATGGTCTGAATATTTTACAGCACGATAAGTGCTTCAGAAAATATCACAGTTTCATACTATACTGTATCACACAATTATTCTTCTTATTATTATTATAGGCTAAAATTACCTGCAAAGTAAAAATGACGGTAGGGTTTGTTAATGGTTGCACAGTACTTAATGTAATTGAAACTTTAAACCATTTTTTAATGGAAATATGTGAAAAATTTCTTTAAACAAATAAAGGCGAATATTTTTTTCAATACTGTGATACCTTCAGAAATGTTGCTGCAACTCTACAGGCACTAAAATAAAGCTAAATATACCCAAATACAGACAGACGGTATAAAAAAATAAAGTGTTTTTAGCTCTCTTATTGAATACTTTTCTTCCAAACTGTCTAATTTTTTATGTAGCAAAACAAGGTCAGTTGAGCTATTATTATTATTATTATTATTATTTATATTATAATACTGATTGTTCAGATGCCGTAGTGTCACTGTGTCACTGTGTCTGTGATGTAGCCTGATCCTCTACAACCTCACAGAGAGGCACGAGGACTGGAATAAAGGGTTAAAACACGTAAACATGTTTAAGTAGAAACCCCAAAATACATGCATGAACCTGAAAATAAGGATAATACATCCCCTTTAATCTAAATCATCCATTTATCTATCTATCTATTTCTTTACTTTGTTATGAGTCAGTATGAATTCTGTGTGTCTCAGATACATATTTTGCTACATTTCTTTACATAACTCGGTGTGTCGCATGCTTTCACGGTGTCGTGTATTCCCCAATAGTCTCCTGATACAATAATTGCTTCAGTGTTGAAAAAATGGCCCTCAGGTTTTGAGAGGATCAGGGGGAATGTTTCCACTGGGACGATGATGCCATGATAAATACATCGAATTGAGTCTTTTCCTGTTTCAGAGAAATTCCCTACGGGGAGCTTCGCTGTACTCCTCTCTGGGTTCATAACCTCCTGTGTGTGTGTGTGTGTGTGTGTGTGAGAGAGAGAGGCAGCAGGGACCTTGCAGTTACCCTACATAAGGTCAGCAGCCCATTTGTGTTTGACACGGCTTGACTTTAACTAATATATTGAGGAAGGAAACCAACAGCTCAGCTGCTCTGGGGTCACAGAGACCGTCCGGAGTTTTCTCCGTGTTGTGGTGTGTGTGGAGCATGAGAGCTTGCAGACGTGTATGAATTCAGGATATGTGCGTCCTTCTGCAGTAATGACATAATAGCCCAGGATTCATGGCTGCTTCTTTCTGTCTCGGTGAGTTTCACAACACAAGGTGAAAGAAGATCAACTTGTGGGCCTGGTAATCCCCCAGATTCCCTCAAATTACAAACCACAATCCTCCAGCTAAGTTTATGTTCTGTGGCAGGGCTTCGCTAACTTTTCTCAGCAAGGGTCCGAAAGGAATTGATTTGGCCGCCAAGGCTCGTGAAAACCTCTTTAATACCCTTGTCTTGCACCCAGTAGAAATATGGCAGCAACTCATTAGCCGCCGCGATCACACGTCAGAAAGTGCCACGTTTTTTATAGTTGCTTTGCACTTTTCTGTGATTTAATAGTTCACGGCAGCGCGAACAGTTGGTGGCCGTGGATCATAAGGCTACGAACACACCATGAGGAACGGGGTGTTGAGAATGCAGCTTTGAATGGCTTTTCTAAGTTTTGTCACTTGCTGTAATCTCTGTGGGTGGTGTGACTGGGAGGTCCCTGTGTTACACCTGTGTGTGTGTGTGTGTTTGTATGTGTGCATGCTCGCAACTGAAACAGGGCTTGTTTGGGAATGAAGGAACCACCCCATAAACTTTAACTACAGTTAATGATGCGTGGCCTGTGTGTTTTATTCGGGGCGGGAGCACAGCTCTATTCCCCCAGAATGCTGGAGTGGAACAACCCGCCCGGGATGAGGACTGAACCACGCGAGTGCGACAGGGTGGGAAGGTGGAGAGAGAGGTTACTTACAGGACTTTGAGGTTGTGGAGACCCTGGAGAGCGTGGCCTGAGATATACCTCAGCTGATTCCCTGAGATCCGCCTAGGAGAGAAACACAGAGATCAAAAGCGAAAAATGAAATATAAGCACATGCAGAAAAAGTTTTACAAGTCTCTTAAGAGAGGTTTTGCCTTTTGCATTATTCTACATTTTTGGATTGAGCTGTGATATGACTTCATTCTCGAGTTCCTGCCTCGGGGTTACTGCTGGGGCAGTATGCAAATAACAATATTCGATTCCCTTCAGTGTGGTTGCTATTGGCCCAAAGCACACCCTGAAACCTTAACCAATCCTGGGAGCTCTGATGAGTGAGTAAAGGCTGAATTGAATGAGACTGAGACTGGGTCAACAAGTGCAGCCTGAGAGCATATTTGCTTGTGCGCATGTGTTTATATGTGTGTGTGTATATGGTAAGGTGTACACTATATACGTGCACATGTGTGTGTGTGTGCAGTGGGAATGCTATTTTCCATGTCCTTGAGGTAAATTGGGCCTGTTATATGAGGGGCCTTGAGGACAGCGAGGGAGAGAAACCACACACATTCACACAAGCAATCCAATCAGTTTGTTTATCAAACACAGCACCTAATGGTCATTTGTGAGTGTGTATGAGATGTCCAAATAAATAACATTCAGTCCAGCAGCGCAACTCTCAAGGTCACGAGCTGGAAGCGCAGTTTAAACACAGATTTGGTCTTCACAGCTCAAGACCACCCACTTTTATTAAACACACACACACACACGCTCAAAGTTACTCACTGGCATCCTCCTGCTCACACTGTGCGCCACAGGTGACATTTGCCTGACATTTCAGTCTTATGCTAAGCAGCCCGCCTCTGGCTGAGCTGTCCCCTCAGTGCCAGGGTACTGAAATATTGATATAGCGCTCTGCTTGGCTTTCCAAGCCACTATCATCCAGATGGTAATGGACGAGAGCTCGCAGCAAACTCTCTCTGACATCTGATACTCATGTCAACATGTCTCAGTCTTATTACTGTGCAGTGGCAAACCACACAACCCCAGCCGTGCCTGCCAAATCTCACACACGGCCGGTCAGAGCTCTTTGTCAAGCTCCTATTTATCATCTCGGGTATGGAGTCATAGGAGGGCCATAAAGAAGAATACATGTGGTAAAAGAACAGGAAAAAAAAA
>CAFUXE010000571.1:282299-294579 GCA_903364295.1 Serranus cabrilla | reverse complement strand
TAAAATAATATCCATTTTCATTTATTTTAATATTGATTTGTTTGTTTATTTCTTTTTATATATGTTTTTTTTATTTTAAATATATATTCTATTTTATGTTTTATTCTCCATACTGTATATCTTTGCTTTTTTAAATTTAAATGTATTTACTTTTACTTTTTTGAAATATAATTTCTCTTTTTTCCCCTTATTTCTTTGGTTTTTCTCTACTGTTTTTTTTTTTTAAAATAAAAATAAAGTAAAAATTAATAAAATAATAATAATTAAAACAAATTAAAACATAAATTAATATTTATTTCAAATATTTAAATATATATCTAAACTGAATTAATGAACAAATAAATGAAAATGTTTTTAATAATATATTTTGTATTTATACTTGCACATTTATTTATTATTTAATGTATTTATCTTTATATTTTTTAATTGTTTCATTTTTTATGTATTCTTTATATTTCCATAAAAAATAAATGAATATTTATTTAAAATATTTAAATAAATATCTAAACAGAATTAATGAACAAATAAATGAAAATGTTTTGAAAAATATATTTTGTCTTTATACTTCCACATTTATTTATTATTTAATGTATTTATCTTTATATTTTTTAATTGTTTCATTTTTTAGGTATTCTTTATATTTCCACATTTATTTTCTTATTCTTTTACACATTTTTTCTTATTTGGGACACTCCTATGACTCCATTCGCAGACACACACTCACACGTAGAAGCAGACCCACATCGGCAGACTAGAATAGAAAACGGACTGATCGTTATCTGGGCTATTGTGGTGCCTTTTAGTCATGCCTCTCAAACCTCAGTCAAAACGTATTCACACAGACAGACCTGAAGACAGAGATGACAGGGAGTCGATTTGCAGTAACTGCGCCTCTTTGACCCCATAAATTCCAACACTCGTTCTTATTTCAAGATAAAGGAGTTCAATTTGCTTTCGGATCTGATGTTCTCTCATAAAGAAACCTGTATACTGCCCATTTCCTGTCCCTCAGCGGACGATAGGTCTGCTACTTCAATACCATTTCAGTTTCCGCTATTGCACAAGCCAGTCACTGGGGACCATTTCAATAGCTACTTTTCCAGAGGTAACTGTTTCAAAAGGCCTCGCTGAGGTCCTGACACCAGTGAAATAGATCTAAGCCTATTTCTGCAAAGACCCCTAAGTGCCTTCTTTTGGTTCCTGTTCAAATGCAGTGATTAGTTACAGACGCATTGGACGGAAAAAAGATATAGGTAGCACCAAAGAAAAATAAATGTCTTTTCAGTGGGGGGATGAGGTGGGCCAGTAATTTAGAGTTTTAGAAAACAAACATTGTAGTTAAGGCCATGGTATGATGTGCACGTCCTACTGCCAACCAGCCTTTCTCTATTAGCTGCACCATTGGAGCCAAAACAGCATTAGAGTGGAATCATGCTTCTTTTTTTTTTGCCGGCTTCATTTGTCAAATGGATAATTATGTCGAAAGTGAAGATGGATATTGAAAAAGGAAAGAAATGTTCAGACGTTCTTGATAGACATCAACAGAACACCGGCAGTTGCCATTGACCAAGTGTTTCCATGATATCAGTGTGTGTGTTTATGTGTGTACGTGTGTGTGTAAATGATCGTACGTATGAGTGAATGTTCCGCACTTAGCCTCCGAGTCGTTCCACATCAATCTCATTCTAATGAAAGGCGCCTTGCTCTTGTCAAACCGTGGCTCCAACTGTTTTTTCTTTTAATTTGATTTGGGGATGGTTCGGATTTTTCTTGGCCCCGTGGACTGCGCTGATAAAAAATTCCACCTCAGCATAATTCAGCTCTATTGACGTGATTCATAGATGATAAAAAACAAAAATGGAGGCCGGTGTGTAGTTCAAACGTATGGCAGAGAGGTGGGAGGGGTTTGAAACAAAGGTGAGAGCGCCCTGCTATCACAGCTGATCAGGGAGGGCGTCACTGAAGCAAACCAACTGCTGATTATCCCATGTATCACCATGTCCTATTGCCTCAAAATAATAAACAAAAAAGACGGAATAAAGAGCGAGACGGCAGCGACAGCATCGTATTTTGGGATACTATCTCAGGTAGTGATAGGACACCATAGTGGCAGCATGACCAGGACGGTCGATAGGAGTCGATGATGAAAGAAGAAAGCGAGGTCTTATCACAGAGAGGCTGGTGTGTGTGTGTGTGTGTCTGTAAGTACATATGCCTGTGTGACCTTTTTCACCCTCCGTCCATCAATAGAAATGTTATCCCTCCTTCTGTTCGGAGGTCCAGCCTGAGGGTCAACCACTTAACCTGGCGTTAACCTCTGAAATTACTGGAGTAAAATATAGACATGTGGAAAACAGTGTGTGTGCGTGTGTGTGTGGGTGGGCGGGCATGTGTCTCTGGAGGGAAAGAGACATGCAGACAAAACCAATGTTGGCAACGCTAAAAGGAAAAGTTTTAATTGACCTAGATAGTCCCAGCTGCGTGGTGCACCTGGAGCATCAAGACAGCCAATGCTGCGAAGCCTGAACCCTCACCTACGGTACACTCCTGGCCTATCAGCAGACAATCTTATCACGGAGAGGAAAACAAGCAGGCAGCGCTGGCCTCCACTCGCCACTTCTCTCCTCTTACATTTGGATTTCATTTGAGTTATAGTCGGAGAGCACCTGAGAGGACTCTCATTCCAGAGTGGATAACGGGAGCGAGCAAAACATATTTCACACACTTTGACGTAGACGGCAGGCTGATCTCATGAGTGCTTCCTATGCAAAGCTGAACATTACGGGTTTCTTGGTTGTAAAATGAAATCTAACATAGAGCTCATGGTGAAGTAGTTAAGGGTTGAGTTTTCTTGCTGTGTTTGTATAGTAACTATTTCAAAGGTCGGCCGCCATGAAGCCCTTTTTGGTTACATCCCCAATGTTGCACTCTCTGGTGTTTCACAGGGTATTTTGAATAAGATCGCCTCCACCAGTGTAGGTAGAAGTGATTTATACATATTTAACAATCTGCTTGTGAAATTTCATTTATGTACATGGAGATTTAAATGTCTAATAACAAGATGAAAGTAAGTAAGAACGCTTGGGCAACATTCGGCGATTTTAAAAAGTGAGTCTGTTTTTTCACTTTATTGTGACAGAAGAGACAGAAGTTCAGTCCAGGTGTGTTGATAGCTATGGTTGACAACAGTGATATCACTGCTTTACAGTGAGGAGATGGAAGTGACAAAAATATCGCAGGGCTAACTCACTGGCATTAGCGTCCTTTCGCCAACTCTGGTGAACCCAAAGCTAACGTACATGTTTAAACCGATATACAGCTTGATAGATAAGAAGTTAGACTCTAGTGTCACACCACTTAATTAATTGGAAACATAACATGATCATTTATATTAGTATTTAAGTTGAAAGTTGATAGGATGTTGCCAAAAGACGGCCAACTTGGGATACAGTGAAGTCTTATCTGATTTTCCTGACCTTAAACAAGTAGTTTTGGTGCCTAAACCTAACAAAATAAATCCATTTTACAATGTAACAAGTCTTATTTTGTAGGATGCCATATGAGTTCCCTGTAGGAAATTCATCCATCAAAGAGTGAGGGTTTTTTTTCACTTTAAATGGGCTGATTTCACATATTCAGGAGGTGAGTGATGGCTGCAGATAATGAGATGCATGAGACTCAAAGCAAACAGCTGATTATTATGGGACTCCAAGGAAAAAGGCGGAGAGTGAAATCAGATCTCCGGATGCACAAACAGCACCGACTTTGATACAGATGATCGTCTTCGAAACTTCTTTCCAGGAAGTTTTTTTTTTTTAGGGCGACAGTTTCCCTTGAAACACCTTCTGCTACGTTACAATTAGATCCCAAATAGGTGGTGCATCTTTGATATTAGAGCGGAGCATTTGATGAGAGGGGATGTCTTTGATATGTCAGGTAGATGAGTAACCGGTCTTTGGGCACCGCTGCCCTCTCATTAATGCATAGACATGCAGTCTGCCTCTCTTCATGCACCGTCTGACTGACAGGGGTGCGTGCAGGTTTTTGTGTTTGAATTAAGTGCAGATTCACTGATCAAAGCGCTAAATGAAGGCTTAATGAGAGGGATCTGAGATCAATTGAATAAAGTTTAGAAATAAGGAGTTGCAGGCAGAGAAAGGGCTGCAGGGACGGGCAATTATGCTTCTTATTATCAATATCAATGCCGCAACGAATCAAAGGGAGGTTCGCTACCTGCTTTGTGCATTAATTTAATCATGTCATTTGAGGTTCAAAGGGATTAGCTGCGTGTACTTTGATACTATAGTACTATATGTATGAGTGGTGCTACAGAAGGACACTCATAACATTTTATTCCCTCTTCTCCCTGTAGAGTGAAACAGGATGAAAGCTGGGACTTCTTGCCATAAGCAGATTTGTGTTGGTTTCTCAGAACGTGCAGAGGGCCAAAAGGGGGAAAAAGGAGAGAAATTATCAAAGGTAGTGACTGCAGCTTGCAATAGCCTGCAGTAAAATGGAGATGGGGGGCTGTAGAAGTGAATTGGAAAGGAAGGAGATAGAGTGAAGGAGGGCAGGGAGGGAGGTAGAGCCGAACATCAAACAATTTATCACTCTACCAGTCACAACACGCCTGGCCCTCGCCTCTCCCTGTGCTACCAACAAGTGCTGTGGACCCACATCAAACGCTCTCGCTCCTCAGTCGACCGTGTTTGTGTTTAGAGCCTCGGTTTGTTTTTCTAAGCGCCATAACTTGTTGTAATTATAACGTGTTTACCATAACCTGCTCCGCTTCATGTCGCTAAACCTCCGAGACGGGAGTGGATGTCAGAAATGTGCTTCTCCTAGCCTTGGATCATCATCAGCGTCTCAGCACATTTCCAGAAATGGTCAGCAGGCTATAAAAATTGGCTTTAGGGCAGGAACATCCTCCTTGGAAGAGTTACAAAGCAACACAACGTCTCCATAAAGTGTCAGAACATGAGAGCGATACAGAGGAAGCGAGATCAACGGGGCTGTAAAACACTGGGAGGATTGTCTCTGGACAAACACTGCAGATGGAGCCGCATCCAAGACCCCCACCCCCTTTGTTCCCCGATGCAGGCAAATGTCAGCATCGATGTTCAGCATCACTCTGCGCTGTGTGGTTCTGATTATTACGCCATCGGCTATATTTGACCTTTAGCATTTTTACGACAGCAAAAGTTGAGATCAGTAATTCAATACGCGACAATAAATCATAGTCATGAATTTAATTCTCCAACTTCGAGGTGTCGCAAAAACTTCATAGCTCGGCTCTCGTTCTGCTCGTCAGATCCAGTTTGACTGCGGCTCAAAGTCAACCGAACGGGTATCCAGCTAACCTTTTGCTTTCATCATCATTAGCTCATGCCTCACAGGCTGCAGCTGCAAGAATTAGCAAAGAAAACAGCGGACTGTTCAAACACCCCGTGCAGACACACACACACACACACACGTCAGGCTTCAGAAGTAAAAGAATCAGGTGAAGGCTGACATTCACACACTGTCACACCCTTAGGGCATATCTGTGAGCAGCCTTTGTCAAACGAGAGACTTAGCCGAGTTCTGCTGAGTGGTCAAATCAGATATCGGCCAGGTCGAGCGAAAAATGTTCCAAAAGTTTTGTTACGGCGTGTGTGCTTTCATCATTCCTACGAGAGTGAAACCAATACCTTGTACTCTGTGAAGCCCCGACTAAACCGCCTGTAGCACAGATTATAGGAGGCAGGGAATGTGGCCTAGAGGCAAAGACTTGTTTTATTTTTATTTTAACATATTGTTTAATTTGTCACAAGCCAAGAAAAGTATAAAATAATCTTTTTCGCCGTTTAACTCATTTAGCGTGTTGGCACCGATGGCGAAACATTTCCAATGATACACAACCGTACCTATACCTAATTCTATTTCACAAGAAAAACATAAATCTTTGCTTGTTTCATTTTCCCCCTATCCTGTCCTGGAGTTTTCCTATAATGTGATGTTTGTCTTGGCTCACGCCTGCGTCTACGTGTGTACTGCTCCTGCTGAGCTGTCCAGCTGAAACAAAGTCAAGGGGGGGGCAAGAAAGCAGCGGCTTGGATGCTGAGCACAGAACCTGCTCTCTAAACACTTTAAGGACCATATATTCGCTCTCTGAGTGAATATCAGGTTGCCTTCGCCTCCCTCTTTTGTGCAGCCATCCCAGGATCTTCTAGCGTATTGCTGCAGGCAGTTTCTTGGTAGGAGAGATCAGAGGCAGGCCAGAGTCATCAATCCCCATCACTGAGGTCTGAGCGTATCAGCGGCTCGACAGGCACTGACTGTTTCTTGTCATGCGCGAGTTGTGACGACGGAGTTTTATTAATTGAATGTGAGCTGAATGATTTTGTACTCACAGTTCTGATAACAGGTGCAGTCGGTGGAAGGCTCTGGGCTGGATCTCGCTGATGTTGTTCATGCTCAGATCCCTGGAGAGAGGAAATAGAGAGCATCAGTATCAGTCAATGTACGCCTTATCAATGCTAGTGGCATGTAAATTTACAAATGTTTAGAATGCGGTTTTCACATGGCGATCAATCATGAAGAGAGGGGAGTAGTGCGCAGAGAGAGGTTAGAGGGTGAGGTAGAGAGGTTGGAGGACGAGAGGGAGGAGAAGGGAGATGGAGAAGAGAAATTTTCCCCAATGAATCATTGTTGGGCAGCTGTAATTTCCTCCTCGTCCCAGTGACTCTTTCTCTTTTCCAGATGTCTCACTCTACCTTCTCTCAGATTTGACCCCGCAGTCTCCCTCCATATCTATCTCCCTCTCCTCTTCTTTTTTTCCTGCTCAGGTTTCTCAGGAGACCACCGCCTTCCCCCTTTGTTCAGGGCTGCAGCATAGACACACTCCATTTCTCTGCCTCTCTGACACACTCTGACGTGAGAGGGTGTGCTGCGGGGTGAGTGTTGACGCAGCTGCGTTGCGGTCAAAGAGGGAGAGGCGCAGGATGCTCGAATACATGCACACACATTCAACACACACGTAAGCGAGTTTTTTAACACTTGGGATAGAGGACAACGTATGTGTCAGCCTCTGGTAGAAAACATATATAACCTGGTGGCCCCAGTCATGTAAGGTCATCTCTTTGATAAACACAATGAAAGCAAAGAGGTGCTACGTCACCCCTTCTTTGCTTTCACAGCCCTTGGGGTCTCGCATGAGTCTTCAGGAGTGAAGCTTGTATGTGCGTGTGTGGTTGTGTGTGTATGACACTAACCATTGCTCATAAAGCCAGACCACCGGGCTAGCAAGTGTAAACTGTGCTCTCAGAAGCCCTTTGCAGTTGGGAGTTTTGACACACTGGCTGTTTGTTTGTGAAGTCAGCCAAGCTGACGGGGGGCTGGATGAATCTATCCGCAGGCGTGATCTATATTCAGCTTCAAGGGAGATGTGGAAAGAAACACTGCATGGCAATACTGTGGTTCACCAGTTTGGGCTTTTGAGTAGCCTGTCATATTTAGCAGTTGTGACAAGACAAACTCACAGTTTGGTGCCCCGTCAAGGATAACAGTTAACATCAGGCGGTCAGGATGTGGACTCCCACTGTCACTTCGGGTGAGGAAGTGTGTTCTCGCCGTGTCCCGAACTTGCAACGTTAACCGTTTGCTATTAGATTTTGTAGGTCAGATAATTATGGTATGTAGCGCTCTTGCAGCCTCTGCTGACATTGAATATTTTCCTTATGAAAGCATAATTTTGGCATGTTGGTTTTCCTGCATGGGAATTTCCTGTTACACATGCCCCCTCCTGGGAGGTCTGACTGCAGAGAGAGGGCTTCAAGGTGTTACTCAGGGACACATTCGCAGGGTGGATGCTTTCGATCAGTGCTGAGGTCTCTAATGACATTACTTTTGTCTGCAACAGAACATCAAGGGCATTATTATCCCATGTCACCATCTCCGACCTTACCTTGGCTGTGACTACATGCCCCTGTCGTGTCTGCACGTTGTGTTCTGACCGAGGTTATACACATTACTGCTGCAGAGAGTGGTAATGCATATTGAAAGCTGATGGTGATGCATCATAAAAAGAAAGCAAAGCGCTAATAAAAGAGGAGAAAAAGGAGGCCGGAAGCCAGAGTGCATGATGCAGGTGTGCAAACATTCAGAAAAGCTTTGTGAAGGATAAACACGTTGCAGTTGTGCAGCCATGTTTGTTTACCAAACTCCAAAGGGCGTCTTTAAATATTACAGCCTGGTTAACTTATCCATAGACAAGTCTCAAGTCTTTGCACTCAAGTCCTGCACAAGTTTTAAGCTAGTCACTTTACCAAACATAATGCCATTTTAAGAACAGAGTAATGCAATATTAAATTTTTAAAATCATGAATGCTTCTTAAATGTTATATTTATTTGTCCGACTGAACTTTATCATTAAAATTTTAGTGCAGATGTTGTACTTTCATAGACTTTAGCATGATTTGGTGGAAGGTTATTAAAGTATTTTCAAGTCAAAATTGAAATTAAAAGTCATAGGTTGAGTTGCAAGCCTTTGTGGTTAGTCAGGTCCAGCATGAAGTCATCAGATTTGTGACATGAGTCCAAGTCTTGAGCCTCGACTCATCTTATCAGTTTATGTATAAAATGTCACATTTATAAGTTAAAGACACATTAAAAGTGTTCTTTTAAGTGCTAATTAGCTCCTCAAACTGTAATGCAGCTCAAAGGATACCTTTCTTTATTATCAACAAATGGAATGATTCAGTACATTTAAGCAAATTAACACGTAATAATGTTGCAGTTTATTACTTTTTTCCCACCACTGCGGCTGGCTTCAGGTCTGCTGCTCAACAAAAGCTCTGTGGTGATGTCATGTGAGTTATATACTTCATGTTTGTCCTCACTTTTGGAACAATCTGCTCAGGCTCCAGGCGGTAATTTGGGAATGAATGCAACAAGTGTAATGCACTACTGCTTGATTAAAGTCAGGGGTAAATATAAGTGATAACAAAGTTGCCATGGCGATGACACAGCCAGCAGTAACGGCAAACCAATTGACATAATCAAGGGCGGGTGACATCACATATAAGGCAGGAAGCACACAATCACCTCATGGGGCCTCGTGAACAATACACATACACACCTTAATCCTATTCATTGTCTGTGTACTAATATTCCTCTGAGAAAAATATTTATTGGAACATTCTGGAGGGGATCATTAACGCATAGCAACACACACACACATGCAGGCTCACACACAGACACACACACACGTCACCCGGCTTCTGGGGATGCGCCCACGGATGGAGACAACTCTCCATTATCTGGTCCTGATTAAATAAGCCATAAACAAACGTTGTGTGAAGTCCATAACAGCGGCCTCACTCAGACAGAATAAACACGCAGCAGTGGAGAGAGAAAATGTTTAAAAATAAAGACGCACAGTGGTGAGTCATGGGGAAAGGTTGAACGCGGCTCAGCTCTGCTGTGCTCTCCAACCAGCTCATTGGGAAGCCGGAGAGAGAGAGAGACATTTCTGCTGTGCAGGCCAAGGCCTCCGCTGACAACTTGACGTATCGTTGGAAGGCGCTGCGCTATGGCTTGTTTTTAAAATCAAATAACAGCTGTGGCTTTTTTAAACCATGATAATTATGATTGATGACTACCACATGTGCATTGTGTCGGCTGGCGCTGTGACGTGCAGATATTTTCAGCGCAAATAAACGGCCGCAAAAGAAATGAGAAAAGGGGAGCGCTTAAAGATTTCGCAGCGTATGGGAGTTTCACAATTAGAACTGGGGTTTCTGCGCCCCCATTTTATGGGCACCTCAAATGTTGGTGTGTAGGAGAGAGAGAGAGGGAGAGACTGCAAGTATGTGTGTCAGTATCTGTGTGTGCAGTGCAATATTTCTTCCATTTATAGGTGACTGCGGTGTGTGTGGTAAGATGTCTGCCGCTCATTTTCACACCCCTATTGTTTCCAGTGAGCCTGCAGATGTGGTGGGTGCAGTCTCTGGTCGTGCTTTCACCACATCATACATGGTCGCTGCCAGGGCATGGAAACAGTTTGCTGTGTGGGTCCATCTGCGTGTGTGTGAGGGACAGCATGGAAGCTCGTGTGGTTTCTTTTCTTTATTTTTCATGAGAGTATTCAGAGGGGAAGCGTCCTGCCCTATCTTGGCCATCGCGGCGTCAAGAGAGCAGGACAACACATCTCTCAACCGACAGAGGCACACGGGCCATCCGCTCCCCTCTGATCTCCGTCTGCCGCTGAATGACGAACTAAAGACTCCTGAGCTGTACTCGGAGCAGAGGATGCAGACATGGAGACCCATGCTCATCCCTCAACAAACACACTCCCAAATGTGCCTCTTAACTGTTCTTTTTATCCCCCTTTGCTCTGAACCTGCAGAATGACTGACAAAGCCCCCAGTGATCTCTCTCCCCGTTTCCCTGGGGAGGAATTACATTTTCATGTGCGTGCATGTAATTCCCTGCTCCTAAGCACAGTAGCGTGTGTGAAATTGCGGCCAGTGTTGCAGCAACTTGAGAAAGTAGGAAGAAATGGGACATTTTCCATTCCCATTCCCTCCATCGTTCCGTGATTTGCAGATACACAATGTGCTCTGATAGATCGTTTATTCTTTCCTCTCCAAAGTGTGTGAGTGTGTGTACGCTTGTGTGCATGTGAATGTAAGAGAGGAAGGTTTGGCATGGGAAGAAAGGTAAAGCGCTGGATATTTGACTGCTTTATGCTGTGATTGATAGAGGAACCAAGGCAAGGAGCTTGTCTTAAGGGGGGAACGGAAGCATGAAGAAGCAGAGGTACATTTCCATTCATCAGCCTTGGCCCTTTCTCTCCCTCTCTTATGCCACTCTATCGCTCACACTCGCTCTTTCTCTCCCCATCTCTGTTTCGAATTTCAACCAGAGCGTGGGGTTACACAGTCCGGTAGTTACAATAATGTGTTTTATCATATTTCCTCCTCGCCGTCAACAGAACTACTGAAGTATGTTATCGGCTGTGTGATCAAAGGCGGTGTGTGTGTGTGTGTGTGGGTGTGAATGTGCCCCTAGCTCTGTTGTAGCCAATTTCAAAGCTGAAGCATTTCTGACAAGAGTTGGTTGATTTGGCACAAAACAACTGACCACATCATATGAAAAAAACACCCCTGTTTATGTTTAAAGAGACACACACACACACACGCTACATCCACAGGCACTCACACACACTCCAGGCTCCGGGTGGCTTTTGTGGGGTGGATGGCGGACCACCCTGGTGGGTGAATGTACCCTCAGAACGGGGCAGATGCGATCAGCAGTCAGGTGTCTGTTTTTATCGTCAGTGGTGAAATGTGTCAGTCAGACAAAGCTGTGCGAGAGCGGGCTGAGGGGAGATGACTCGATACATTTCACTTTGGAGAATTCCATTGTCTGAAAGTTAAAAAAAAACTGCATGGAAAAGTTTCTGGCATGTTGCTCGAGCATGAAATTGCATGCAGGTACGGTGCAAAACAAGGCAGCAAAAGCATGTAAACAAGCAGGCTTACATGGTTGCCCTTGAGAAGGACTCTTACACAAAATCACTCCATACCCCGAGGTCTTCCCTCTCACTTCCTCTCTCTCCCTCTTTCTTCTTGCCTCCCGGCCTGCCGATCCCTTTCTCACTCACTCAGGTGAAGACTCTCACCAAACAAACAGCCAATAATGGCGGTAAGCTCTGCCTCTTTGAAGGCGGCTTATCTGTGAGGAACATTAGAGTAATAGATCTTTAGTGGAAATCAACAACCAGAGCCTTTCCCCCGAGGGCAGGAGTTCTGCGTTCGGGTGCTGGAGCCACACCTTGGCTGTCTTTTACAGTAACTATGACAGTAATGTCTTCAGTCGGATTCAGCCAGTCTGATCCTCTCCGCTTAGTGCTTTGAAACAGTTAAGGCCATGATGAAAGAGGATCTTTTATTCCACACAATGCAACTGGTAGTCAATGCTCGGGCGCCGCCTTAAAGAGGGCCTAAATGGTTGTGTGCATTAGTGTGCGTGCGTGTGTGTGTGTGTGAGAGCGGGAGCAGAATGTGTGTGCGTATACGATGTGTGAGGGTGAGGTCTAAGTGTGTTAGCTTTTTTCTATCTGAATAGACTGACTGCTTTGGCATTCAGTTTCTCTCGTGGTCACACATGAGCTTGCACACACACACACACACACACACAGGCATGCACACACACACAAAGAGTCAGAAAGGAGGGTACAATGCTGTCCTCCCCTCCTCCTTCCTCTAAAGATGTGTTTTTTTCTCTCTCTCTCTCT
>CAFUXE010000571.1:265707-277942 GCA_903364295.1 Serranus cabrilla | reverse complement strand
AAGAGACCAGAGGAAACAGGTGAGGAAAGGAGAATAGGTGGGAGAGGAAGGAGAGGGAGGGTAGTAGTGTAGTTGAGGCGGCGGGGGGCGACCATAGACGTCTGGAGCCAGGACACTGATGCTGGATCTGATAGCTGCTGTATAGAGAACCCTCCACTGACAGCACACACACACACACACTGTTCTCTTTTTTTCTGCAATTCTCTTATTTTTGTCCTCTTATTATCCTCCTCCCCCTGTTACCCTCACAGTTTCTCTCTCGCTCAGACACGATGTTTACAGTGTGACCCCCGGTCGCTCGTGATAGGAATCATTCCATCAACATAATGGCTAAACGACACGCACACGACTGTTACAGTCACGGCCACCGTACAGGGGCAGGATGTGGTCCCCGGCATGTGTATGAACACCGTGTGTGTGTGTGTGATCTTACAATATTCATTTCAAAGTCACCAATTTCTAATCGTCACCTTTCTCCTCATCAGTTTTCGCTCCTTTTCTTCATCATCCCGCTCTCCGTTTTTCTTACACTTTTGCTTCACCTCCACTTGCTCGGAAAAAAAGTCCTCCTTCCACACTCTGGGTGGTCTTCACACACACACACACACATGGACACACACACGCATGCACGCTCACTCACACACTCCTTGGTTTTCCTCTGTCTGGTAATGCGCTCGCTGTGGTTTCCTGGCCTCGGCCAAAACACCGTTAGAAGTTCACCGCACTCACCGCTACCACAAAGCATCACCTAATCGCTGCTCAACTGCAGTCACAGACCAGCCCTGGACCCACACACTCTTTTCCTCTTACACACCCATGCACACACCGATGACCGCTGAAGGAAGTGTGAGATGTGTGAACATAAGCACCTGGCAACCTTAGAAACAGTCCGTGTACAGTGTATCACTCCAGAATCCTTTTCAGCAGGATTAAATCTGCTGTGAGTTTGCACTATCAGAGGGAGGGCGGCTGACTGATTCATCTGCTCCCGGCTAACATTTGTGACAGACACGTACTTATTGTGTCACTGTGAAGCCATCTCTTATGACTAGTCGCTAGCTCGCAGCTACACATAAAACAGCTCCGATACCCCGTGTGCAAACTGTACGCCGTGTTCTCAAACTCACATTAACACACATGCACACACACTCACGCAGACACACACCCTTGGGCACTGTCTTTCCTCTCTAATCTGATATCAAAGAGAAGGTCTTTCAAAGCGTCTCACATGACAGCTCATTTCATGCGTTGCCCACGGAAATGATTATTGTCATAAATCTCTACCCACTCTGCTCCGAGTTGCTCGGAGCACCTTTGCCTCTGAATAGTTAAATTCCTTTGCAGTATTCACCTCAGTGTGGTGATACAATAGGTGTTGCTGATTAGTATTACACTATGTTTCTGCCTTTATGCAGTCGGGGCATCCAGATGTGCAGAAAACACAAGAAAACAGCCATGCATATAGCCTGGATTGCCCTCTGTGCCTCTATAGCATGAACAGTTGCGCTCACTTTGAAGAGTTCTCCGATGACACGGGTGAATGATGTCATATACTTTCACAGCGTTGTGTGGATGTGGTTTGTAATGTGGACTGTTCCCAAGCAAATCCCTGTGACCTCGGCAGCCTACAGTGTGTGCTGGGAGGCTAATCCAGCCTCCTCAGCACAGCGGGGCGTGCTGGACACTTCCACAGATCCTGCTGGAGTTTGGGCCAGCTCTCCGCTGTTGTAACCTTTTATACTCCAGGACGAAATGAGAAACTGTAGCCTGCTGTGCAGAGTTCTGGGATGTGTGTGTGTGTGTGTGAGCATGTGGGCAGGGTGAGGAAGGGGAGGTTGTTTTGTTTGTGTTTGATGATTTTTATCAGCAAGGCCAAAGAGAAATCCGTGATTCTCTTATCTTAATTTGTTGCGGCATCTCTCCTGCTGTCCTACATTTCCCCTTCTTCTCCCCGCTGCAGTGATGTGTATGTATTTATGTATGTGTGTGTGTGTGTGTGGGTCACTGTGTGTGTGGGCGTGTGCGGTTGGTCTCTGAGTTTATTTATCTTATTCTAAATCAGCCCTCAAACTCACTAATTGGTCCAGTTCCACTGTTAGGTAACGAGGGGAAATGAGCAATTACTCTTGTGTTTGTAGGGAACGAGTGTTTGTGTGTATTTATATATGTGTGTGTGTGTGTGTGTGTGGCTGGAGTGAAGCAGTTAAGAGCAGTGTATACTTCAACGGAGGGAGGTCATCAGTGTTTTTAGTGGGAGACTGAGAGGCTCAACACAGATTGTCAGTATAAATGTGTGACATGCGCCAACCGTCTGATGTTCTCACAGGTAGAGTGATTCCTGGATGGAGTTAGAGAGCGTACTCCATAAACTCTACATGTGTTTTAACTCTCAAACAATCACAGTGACATCTGGCCGGCGCAGGCTCCCATGACAGCTGAAGAGTCGGGCATCACTCAAGCAGTCTTTTATGTGTCTCTTTTAGAGTCGTTTGCTGCATAAACTGTTGATCTTTCCGTCCCTCCCTCTCAGTGCCGTCCCTCCACTCATGTCATACTTGCAGAGCCCCTAGTGAGCAACTGCTCTATCACACCCTGTTTCCTGGATTTGACTTCTATCAGTTCAATATCAGTTATCACAAAGTGTCTCTAATCTGTCCTCGGAGGCTTACGCAGTGAAGCAATTTGAAAAATCTGGCTTTAAGCCACAGCAGGGTGGTGTAAGAAACGGCTCGGTGTTTTAACATCAAATAAATCGAAAGCTTCTCTTATTCCTCTTTTTTCTAACTCCTGGTGGTGAAGTGGACTTAATTCCTGCAGCTCATTATGATAAAAACACTAATGATTTCTTATTTTGTGCCACTTCTCCTGCCAGCCTTTCAAACACATACTTTAACACAAGGACCGGAAAAAAAAAGGTCCTTCAAAGAAGCATTTTTCTCACTTTATCAAGCAAAAGAAAACAGAGAATTAAATGATTTCTTTTCCAAATCACATGCCAGTCATTGCAGTGTTTTTTTCACTCTGCTATCAAACAACAGCCAGATACAGATTAGTGACATAAAACTGCTCATTACACATTTAAACATCTGTTCAAACGCTTCCTCTTTCACACACACAAACACTTGCTTGTGTCATGTGCTTGCAGCTTGCACGCACGCAGATACACTTGTATAGATGTACACAAAGGCATACACACGCACACACACACACACACACACATACTCTCACGCTGCGTCTCCAGTTGGCGCTCAGAAACCTGATACTGAAAGAAGTGGTCCAGTAATTTTACCATAGTGGTCAACACACACATACACACACACTCTCACACACACACATGTTCCCTCTCGGCCCTGTCCGTTTTTATGTGCATGCGGGTTCTGCTGCTGTTTCCTCGTCACACATCCAGGCGGCTGTTGCCTTCTGCTCTATTTTTAAAAGAGGAATCCCGGCTTGAATTGCTTTTTTGATCAAGACATCATTTAGCACTCCTGACTGGCAAGCAAGCTTTTATTTTTTATATGAAACAAGTTGTCATGATGAAGTTTGGGGTTCAAGGAGATTAAAAACACAAGAACAGGATGATAGAGATGAAGAAAAGAGTCAGGACACAGTGAGAGGCCTGGACTAGATAACACACCCAGGAAGTCCCTCACAGTAAGATCTGGTACTCACAGGTAGGTGGTGAGGGGGCTGAGGTTAGTCGGCACAGATGATAGTCCCAACTCTGAGCAGTCCACCATGATGAAGATCCCATCTTCCTCACACTGGCACGGAGAGGGGCACAGCGCTGCGGCCGGCCCCGGTCTGTCCTGGACCCGTCCGTACCCCCACACTCCGGGGGCGGACCCCCAAACTCCTCCAGCCGCGCAGAGAAGCAGAAGCACAGGCAGCATGTCTGACTGTCCACCTGTCTGCAGCTACACCTGTACAGATTTCTGTCCCGTCACACTCTCTCTTCTCGTCCTCTCGCTGATGTTTGAAGAGTCAGCTTTGATCAAGTGAGGACGCTCCAGTGGCTCTTTCCAAACACTCCTCTTCAAAAACTGCCTTTTTCTCCTGTGCAGGTTGTTCACACTGAAAATCTGTCACAACTTGTATCTCCTCATCTCTCTCTGTGTCTCAGTCCCCGCTTCATCCCCAGGGGTTCACTTGGTCGTAGCTTCTTGCCCCTCTTCCCTCTCACTCTGCCCTCTTTTCTTCTTTCTCACCGTCTTCCTCCCCCAAACACAGTCACTCTTTCTCCCTCTCTCTCTTTCTCTCACTCCTTGTATATATCTCTTGCTCTCTCTGTCTCTCTCTCCTTACCTATTGTAGAATGAGCGCATGAGTTGTGAATGAGCCACCCTCATTGGCCCACAATTTAGGGATGGGCTGGAGCATCTCCGGAAAGTAGGAGGGGCCCGCGATTCTCAAACTCTTCCCTCTCTTGCTCCCTCTCTTCCTTTCCCCCTGTTTTACTTTGCCTGGAAGCTCAATGTGAAGAGAACGAGTGTGTGTTTGGTTTGAGGAAGGGAAAAGAGGAGGAGGAGGAGGAGGGTGGCAGTGCAGTACAGTGGTGTGAGACAGGATTTCTCCTTGTGGGACCTTATGAATGGAGCAAGTAGAAAATGAGATACAGTGTTTATAGCTGGGAAAAAAGGAGTAAAAAGCAAGTTGTGGAGGATAAGAAAGAGTGTTTGGCTGTGTGAGAGAGATGCAGAGGGTCAGAGTGTGTGACTGGGAGTGACTGTTTGGAGGAAATTGGAATTCTGACACTTCAGCACCCCTCAGTCCCCAGAAAGAGCCAAATCCAGTGTCTCGTAAGTCACACCTTCTCAGGTTTCTGCTGCTGGAATGTCGCGATCGCACACATGCACAAACACAAGCTCGCATGCACACACGCACATGGGACACCCATAGAAAATAACAGATTATGAGTGACCGGCGCAAAGGAGCTCGCATATCCATTTCACGTACACACACTCCGGTCTATAGAGAGGAGAGTGTGGATTTGTGAAGAAGTGTCAGCTGCCTCGGGCTAAAGCCGATCTGTATTTCACAGTCTGTGTGCTCACTGGCGCTTTTTACACAGAATCTTGAAAATAATCTCATCCGAGCTTCCTTTCTTTCATTACAATGCTTAAAGTTAAATCTGAGGCCAAGTGAGGGCTGTATACATCTGGTCAAAACTCTATAAATTTGTCAACAACTAAGCTTTACATGCCGTGCACCTGTACGTGCAGGATGTTGTGTAACCGCCTAATGATGTTTTCTATAATTACAACAAATCAAAGACAGAAAAACTGGCTTGCTATTCAAAGCAGAGCCGACATTTTTTCGTGTTGAATCTCAGGCGTATCTCCCAGCAGCAAGTCCTGAGCAGTAAAAAGCTGCAGTAGGGAGGGGAGATCATTTATTTATTTTTTTCAATAGGAGAGAATATTACAATTAAACACTTGTTTGATGTTTGCGACGCTTTGGGAGAGATGTGAGAAAGTTCACATTAAATCACACCTCGTAACTCAAGTTTCGGTGATTTTCATGTTTTACGAGCGGGATTACATGGTCGTCCTTGAGTTGATAAAATCTGACAACCCCTTGGGCTCGTAAAATCTTTTCAAACTCCCCCGGATTAATTTAAAACTGCTTTGGAGTCAGTGTGGAAAATAAAGGCTGTTCTCTTAGTTCCTAGAAAGCTGAAGCTCGAGGCTTTTATTAGACAGCAGCAGTATCTTCTCTATCTATGCAGAGAAAACACTCGCATGCAAACAGCAAACCAAAGATGCATTGTGCAAATTTATGATGCAAAACTTGCCTTGAAAGTTGCATTGAAACTGGGCCTAGAAAGAGTGATGCCGTGCTGTTTGGAAACTATACAGTACTAAATGTCTTTGCACCCAGTTTGAGTTTGTCTGACCAGTCTGTCCGTCTCTCTCTTCTGTCTTTCTTTCTCCACCATTCTCTGTAGGCTGAATAGTTTCTCATTAATTAATTAACATTCCTATGCCACTGTGTTTTCTGAGGGGCCTTTGTTATGTCCCCACAAAAACTCTTTCAGAGCTGTTATTCACATAGTCTCTCTCTCCCTCTCTCTCTCTCTCTCTCTCTCTCCCTCTTTGTAATGGAATGTGCGTTGTTGCTCTCTCTGTCTATTGTCAGTTTAAAAACTTTTTCATGTGATGTTTTATGCGCTCTCAGATGCAAACAGGCAGATTTACAGACACCTTGCGTGATCTTCCAGTACACCCAACACTCATTCCCATGGGCACACAGTGCACGTAGACAAAAACATGCACATGCTCTTCATACACCTGCAAACTCTTCCACTCCCTGGGCGCTCTGTCATCTTTTTAAATGCTCTTTAATTGTCTGGCCCTAGGGGAGCCCTAAAACACACGTACTGTAAAAAACCTGCATGTCTGGTCTCCTACCTGTCTTTCTCTACCTCTACCTCTCTTTCTCTTTCTATGTTTTCCACATTTCCTTCTTCTCTTCAATCACAGATATGCAGACAGCCAGGCACGGCGCTTATCACGTTGGGAGAAGTCGGCTACATGTTTGCTCAAATTGCACCTGTTCGGAAAATGTGAAAAGGTTAAATAAAATACAGTGTAAGCAAGATTTATCTTATGGGCAACTTCATCTGATTTGATTTCATTTTGAAAAGACATGCTTAATCTGAGCATGTAGCTAGTACACATTTCTATGTACTTGTGAAAACTATTTAGTACTTAGGTATTAAACCCACAGCCGTGGTGGTGTATTTCTGAAGGCTGTTTTCATTCACTGTTCATACCAAAAAAGTGTTATGCACTATAATAAACCCACATGATTGTGAACCGTGAGCCAGGTCAGCAGTGCTGCCTCAAAAAAGTCAGGTGAGCTAGTATAAAGAGTGTAAAAGTCCACATCAGGAGGACTTTTACACAGGAAACCACTGTTTGTGTCCCATGTTACGTAAAGTACATAAATACTTTATGTTAGATATGTAACAAATGCAGTAATTTTAACCCAAATCACACTTGTTTCTTGAATCCAACAATCTAACCAATAGTTTTGTTGCTTAAACAGATTTGGCAAAAAAGAGCTCTTGCAGCTGGACATTTGTAGGATAATGCACGAAAAATGGTGCATGACTTTTCCTAAGCTATCACATGAACCGTTGTACGAGGATAGATGCTGCTAATGATCTCCTTACCCTATGGTATCAGTAACTCAGCATGCCTTCTTCTTCATAAAATTACACGATACTGTGGAAGGTGACAAAACTTTTAACTCTTCCTTTTAAGATAAACCGGCCAATTAACGTGCATCGAATGACTTGACATTCCATGATGTGTGTTATTTTTCAGTGTGACTTAGATTAATTAGCTCTGTGTGTCACTGATGTTTAGATCACACATTTTTTAGATAGGAGGCAGGGGGGAGGGGTGGCCTGGGGTGAATGAATGGCTCAAACACACACACACACAGTTGTTAGCATGTGTGCAGACATTTGTACATGCCACTGAAAAAGTATGCATGCGCTCGTATTCTCCCTCTCTCTCCGTCTTTCTCACACTCGCTCCCTCGCTCACACACGCTATCAAACAGTCTGCATCAGATCAAAGCCAGAGCTCCCTCCCCTCCCCTCTCCTCCCCCATCCTCCCTTTCTCTCTCTCTGGGCTGTAAACACTATCCAAGCAACGGCAGCCTTGAAGACACAAAGACAAGTAGCTACCTGACACCTGACACTAACTTGAGAGCACTCACCGTGGTCTACCTGGGAATAAAATACATACACACACACACAGGGCTACCTGAGCTCCTTGCAGCAAGAAGAGTCCATTCAGGGAGAGAACAGAGAAAGTAGCCGTGCAATCAACCCCCCCAGCACACACACACACACTCCAACCTACCTCACACACACCCCCCTGCCCCATCCCCCTTTGCACATCCAACACCTACAAGTACTCGTCCAATCTAAGTCAGAT
The DNA here is from genome assembly GCA_903364295.1 of Serranus cabrilla. Classification (NCBI taxonomy): domain Eukaryota; kingdom Metazoa; phylum Chordata; class Actinopteri; order Perciformes; family Serranidae; genus Serranus; species Serranus cabrilla. The sequence continues at coordinate 269,989 of CAFUXE010000571.1, read as the reverse complement.
AAAAGTCGACTGAGGTGAGTCTGTTTGTGCACACTTGCATGCAGATGTCAGCAGATGCATGTGCTCGCAAATGTGCCTGTGCCTGTGTTTGTGCAACTGAAGGCTAACTCAGGTATACTCAGCGGAAGCAAGTGAGACGCCGTGGGTCGCCAGTGGCGGCAACCTAGGTGTGTACTCTGGCTTTTCATGTGAAACCACCTGAAAGCCAACAAAAGGTCCCTCTCCTTCCCTCCATCCCTCCCCCCGTCCCTCTCTTCCTCCCTGCATCTCACAGTACAAAGGAAAGAAATGAATGAAAGAAAGAGCAGCGGCGGAAGGGGGATGAGGTAAGGGGATGAGGATGCAAGGGTGGGGCAGGGTGGGTGGAGAGGAGGGGGTGCAGGAGAGTGGGCAGTGGAAGTATTTTCCTGTGTTTGTCATGCCTTTGGGACAATAGTAGGGCCCCGGGACGTGGTTAGTCATGGAGTTCAGCAGAGCAATCCATCACAGGCTGCTAAAAGCTCCTCACCTCAGCTGGAGGGTCAGAGGTTTGTCTGTCTCGCGTAACACACCTCCAGGAGTGTTACTGATATAGCAGATTTATTTTGATGCCTTACAGCAGCACTTACACAGGACAGGATACAAAACTATTCACAACAATGCATGACACATCAGCAAGAAGTTCATGTTAGATAAACAGAAAGAAATGGCAAAAAACTATTACCCCTTTCCACCGAAATTAGCTTAAAATTAGCAAAATTAGTTTCAAAAACACACTAAAATAGGAGACAAAGTATGCAGGTTAGTTATTAGTATTCTTTTGTGCAATTGTTCTGTTATTTATTCAGTCTTTTAAAGTCAATGGCGACTAATTTGGAACAAAGTTTGAGCGCTGCTTGGATTTCAAAAAGGCAGACTTTGTGGCTGAGTCTATGAAGAGTTGTTGTGTCATAGTTTCCCGCCGGAAAAGGTTAAAAAATGAATGTTTTGACCTGTGTGTCATGTTTCCATCACTGCCAATGAGAGCTGGAGCTGATGCTAACATCAGCATGCTAACATGCTCACAGTGTCCATGCTAACATATTGATGTGTAGACAGCACAATGTTTCCAATGTTCCCCATGTTAGTTTAGTATGTTAGCATTTGCTAACTAGCACTAAACACAAAGAGCTTGAAGAGACCGTCATTAGTGTTGCAGCTATTTGGTCGTAAACCAAAACATTGGACTGATTGTGCTAGAGGACGTGTGTGTGTGTGTGTGTGTATATATATATATTTATGTTTTGGTTTGATTTCTTTGGTGCAATAACTTTCAACGAACATAAGAGGGAGCCGCTCCGACACTACACACTGTTGACTTTACACAGGAGCAAATAACTTCAGGTGGAGAAAATAAGCAGTGACAAGACACAATGTAATTTATTTCTCCCTGTAGTGATGATTTACATTTGGAAATTACTTTTGAAAAACTGTTTTTGAGCAGCTTGGATATATTTCAGTATGTTCTGTACCATTGGAGATTGATTTTATTGAATTATTACTATAATATTCTGCAGCAGGATATTATTGCACCATGCCATCTTCAGTGGCACCCAAGCTAAATAATGTATTAAATCCAGAGCATTTTATATGTAAATATATCCTTGTTGGGTAAATAAAAGACCCCCCTAAAAAGTGATCCTCAGAGGGTAGCTCACTTTAAATGCACTACACACAAACACTTTCCCGTCCATTAAGACGTCTCTGTCATGAGACAAAGCTTTCTTGTGTTTTGATCTCCCCTCTGCTTGTTTTCTCTGCAGTGACAGTGTGATATACGAGGGTTAATATGATGAAATAGGCTGACTAAAGCCGACAGGTCTGCACCTGTACGCTGCCAAAGAAAGACGCTGCACTTCGTTTGATGCTATTCTGAGCGACGCCAGTGGCTCTGCAATCACAGGGTGTGTGTGTGTGTGTGTGTGTGTGTTTTTGAGTCTGTAGGTGCGTGAGTTTGTCTGTGTGACTTACACCTGTAAATACTATCTATAAAAAGTTGATTAATCTAGAAATAAGTAGTGATCACGATGGCAAAGACTGCTTTATGATGCCTCTGTGTGAGTGTGTGTGTGTCTGCAGCAGTGTGTGCACTTGTGCATGCATGTGTGTGTGAGTGATGAATGTTTGTGCCGTCGTACTCGGTTCTGCTTGATAGTATCAGCCTTGTCAGTGCGGAGGGAGACTGATGAGGAATGTTAACAGTGACTGAAAGTATTGGACGGCCTCCATAGAGTCCCATTCATGCAGAACCGAGATAGGACTGGCAGGAGACTCAACACAATGTAGTGAGAGATGAAGAGACGGAGCCTTATTATTGCAGGTTTCACACTCCAGTCAGAGAATTCCAGTCCTCTGAAAAGTGCACGGCAGCAGTTGAAAGATTGCAGCTTTAAAAACAGAAATTAGGCACCTGGGAAGAATGAAACATATCATCACTGAGAGCATGATTACAATAATCTGATTAAATCATGTCATTATACTGCCTGAGCTGCTCTTTACGGGCTCCAGAGGAGACCTTTCAGTTGGCTGATGAAATGGCGCCATCTTCAGCTTAAAGACAGAACAGCAGCAGGTCAGGAACAAACAACCAGGGTCCTGTTACATACAGTGAGTTAACCAAATAATGCTTATTAAATTATTTTTTCTGTTGATTCAGTCTCATAAAGCTAATTCGATACAGTTTCCCAGCGTACATCACCAAAATCACTGAGCTTGAACTTTGTTGAGACAGAATCAACTGAAAATAAGTCTAAAGACTAAAAACTTTATGATAAATTAAAGCCTGTGTTTAGTTACACAAGGTGTGTTCTTTCTAAAGGTTTTTAGATAAATGTTCTGTTGAATCCACAGGCAACACATTAAACTGGACACTGATATAAACAACAGCTCCTTAAAGAGTATATTTATTATATCTATTCATTAATGTATAATGTAGGAAAATGTTTTCTGTCATTTGTCTTTGGTGAAAAAAAAAAATCTAATATTTTGCTAATAATCCAACTGGCATTTTGAAATGCCGCAGTAGAAAGAGCACATTATAAAATCTACAGTGAATGATAACTGAAATACATGAACAGGGGTGCAGAAACTCCAACATTTAGTCATTTTTGTCACTGGTGTAGAGGAGGGGTGCCCACTCCTGGTCCTCGAGGTCCACTATCCTGCATGTTTTAGATGTTTCCCTCTTCCAACACACCTGATTCAAATGATCAGGATCGTTATCAGGCTTCTGCAGAGCTTGATGATGAGCTGATCATTTGAATCCCCTCAGAGTTGTCATGGAGACGGACCTTTACTTTTGAGAGTAGAGACGTTGTTTTCTGGCTGTAAATAAGTGTTTTTATACCGTGAAGTTGGACATTTTTACATGAGGGTCAATGTAATTTGCTCCATTCTGCAGCCTGCCCCTAGTGGCCAGTCGAGGAATTGCAGTTTTTTGTCACTTCCACACAGGTTTCAGTGCCCCGTGCTGGAGGTCGCCGCTTGGTTTGCACGTCTGCATGTAGGTGCTTCAGTTTTTGGGACCTGGTATCGTGAATGCTGGCTCATTGTTTCACACTTGAACAGAACGGCGCCATCCTTAATGTTTTTAATAACGTTTGTGCGTTTCCTGCTTTGCTGTGAAAGTCGTCAGTGATTAGCTGACTGGAAGTGTATTTCATACAAAGACAGTCATCAGTTTCTGTGTTGAAGTTTTAACTGATTCCACAGAAGTCATTCAAGTTCACCACTATTAAAATTACCTCTAAACACTGAACTGGGAACTGTATGACGAGTTTCCCTTCCTCTAAAATATGCAAGATCTCATGTTAAGTTTGTTACTTTTAGATTGTCAGTCTAACTTCCAGTAAATCACAACTATTTAATGGAGCCTAAAGAGTAAATCAGCACTTAACCATATCACAGAAAAGCCTTCATCGGTTGTTTCTTTGTGGTTTTCCTCTTGCCAGTATATCATCTCTGCCATAGGCCTGAATCTCTTTTTGCTGAGGAGGCAGTTTAGAGTGCAGTTTGATCCGGGTCTTTCCTTCGGAAGCATCGTAGACAGAAGTTGATAGAGATTATTGCGCAGCCTGGAGAGCCCCTTCCAACTTCCACTCTATCAGGTTACAGTGTGTTGTGAAATTGTGGCAGTCAAAATTCAAGCATACTTAGCAAAAAAATACACGTGTTTAAAGCTATTCTCGTTTTTCATTCTAATCAATAAATCAGTTTAAATCCTGATTATAATCACTGTGATTCAGTGTTGTAAAACAATAAAACA
>CAFUXE010000571.1:226324-244156 GCA_903364295.1 Serranus cabrilla | reverse complement strand
GGACAGAGAAAGAAGAGATAATGGGAGCAGGAGAAAGACGATGGTCAGCAGGGAGTCGAGGAGTCCCCCTGAGCTCTAGAAAAGTTTCTCCTGCTATGTCCATTGAGCCAAAATGGCGGCGAGCGGAGTGCAGCGTGGCAACTGACGACGATAGACACATTTACAGGAGGAAGATCATGATGAAGGACAGAGAAGAGGGCGAGAGGAACCGGAGGAGAAAGATTACAGGGCTGTGAAAAAGATGGGAAGAGGTGTCGCAGGATAAAAAAGAAAAATACCTGGAGCCTGTACGTGAGCGGCGGGCTGGGCCGGAGGACTGGAGGAGAAGAGGGCCGTGATGGCGGGAAGAAGGGAAAAGAGAGGAGTAGAGCACACCCTCTGAGAGCTACACCCCCTTCCCACAATCCCCTCCTACTGGCGTGAGTGCGTCTGTCCGTACACAGGGTGACAGAGGGACGTCTGCTCTCACACAGCCCTAAAATACATACACAGAAAACACACACAAGCCACAGTATCAACCACGCTGAGCACAACAGAAAGAGACTCACAATAGACTCCGGTTACTTGCAGTTGCGTCTGACCAAAACGGAGACAAACACACAGACGGCGGACACTTCCAAACACAAACATACACATAATCAATTCGCCAGCCTTTGGATCGCCCTCTGCTCTGCCCTGTGCTGTGTTTGCCTCGGTCCGCCTGCCCACTTTGGCACTGCTGCCAAGAGGGAAGGGGAGAAAAAGGAGGGGAGGAGGTGGAGGGGGGGTTTAGAGACAGAAAGAGGAAGGGAGGGACATGCTGTAGCGAGAGAGAGAGAGAGAGAGAGAGGAGGAACAGAAAGAGGAGGAGTCTGAAAAAAAGAGTTAAGAAAGAGAGTGAGACACAGACAGACAACAAAAAGAAAGAGAAGAAACTGTCGAGAGCAGACGCGGTGACACAAAACAGCGGGACAGCAGCTGGCAGCACTCTGAGAATTTGTATGTTAATCATCCAACACCCAAAACACGCCTCTCACCTTGTACTGTACTTATTCTGTCCTGCGGCGACAGACAGACGGCGAGAGACACAAGCACTTCTGCCATATTGTTCCATGTCACCATGTTTTTAGCGGCCAAACTCGCCCGAGATTCGAACTCTAAACTGGTGTCATTCGCGGTCAAGTTCTCTCGCCTCAAAGAGGAGTCTGCCCCTTTTTTTCGACATCTTAATTCTGCCTGCTTTCCTCCGCGTCTCCCTCCATCCTCCTGCAAATTCGTCCTCTCCCTCCATCGGGGATAATATCTGCCCTCCTCGGTGGGAGGGGTTTAAGGGAGTTCAGCTAAATGAATCAATGAGCAAAGGAGGGTGGATATTTCAGAGAATGTCACTTTTTTTTCTCCTCTCTCCAGCCGTTGGCATCTTTCCCAGGTCTCCCTTTGCGTTCTCACACCAGCAAGACAGTTGAACACCAATGCAGATCTTGGATCAGTGAGCTGTCGCCTCTAGATGACCCCAATCATTAGGAGAGAAAACATAAATCCATCTGTTCATAAATGGCCGACCTTCTCTATAGCCCGCTCACGAGCCAATCACCGGCGTTTGAGCGGGTATCCCGAGCCGAGCCAACCAATCGGAGCTCTCCTCCGGGCTGATGTCATTTTCAAAATGCAGAGTGCAACTCCAAAAAAACAGGAATACTTTTTTCAATCGCAAACACTTTTTTCCTCCTCTTTTAAAACTTACTTCGACCGGTTGGACACGTGAAAAAAAATCTTGTTTTGTCTGTTGTGCATGAAACAGTTAATTCCTCGCTGCAGCTGCTGTAATACCTGAATTATTGAGTCCTCAAACTGACCAAACACACACACACACACACGGACACACACACAGTTTTGGAGGGTTCTCCCAGTCCTCAAACACTCACCGCGGAGACAAAACAGACCACAATAGTCCAGCTTCTCTGCTTAAACTCCACATGAGTCTTTTCTCGAAGATAGGACAATGGACACACACACTCACACACACACACATATTCATACTGTACACAGGCGCACACACACACATGTGGTGCGAACAATCCGGTTCTTCCATGGAGGCTCAGATTCAGCCAGCAGGTTGGACAGCCCCTCAACCTGACGTCACGTCTCCTTTGTTGTTTATGCATTTATTTCTCTCCTCAGCTGAACTCTCTGAACCCAAAGTCCCCCTGTCTCCTCCCCTCCCGTCCTGTCCTCCAGCTCTACACTTACCCCCTGCCAATGAAGACGGGCAAATACAGTATGGCTTTAACAAGGAAAAAGAAAAAAAAGAGGGAGAGAGAGAGACAGACAGAGAGAGGAGAGAGACGGGGAGAAGGAGAGAAAAGAGCTCAGATGTCTCTCTCACTTTTTCTTTTCCTCCTTTTCTTCTTCGATCGCTCCCTGTGTCTCTTCCTGCTTGGCTTGTAAAAGTTTCAGCTGCATGGCGGGTCGGCCTCTTTTGGCAGCCGTCCAACTCTTGACTCTCCTGTCCCCTTGCAAGAGAGAGAAGGAGGGGAGGACAAATATAGTCACAGCTAGACTGTAATGTACAGTTGCAGCAGCAGCAGATGTACTCTGAATGCACGGCAACCATTTTTTTTTTATAGCAGGAAGAGAGAGGTTTGTGACTTTCCTGCAGCATTTATAATAAGCTGCAGTGAAGCAGCAGCCGTGTAAAATACGAGCTAATCGCAGCCACAGACGTCAAGCTGAGTTTCAAACGGCCGTGCCACAGTTGGGATGTTAGTTTGCCTTTAACTGAGTGTGACAGCTGAGTCTGATAACAGTGTGTTTTGGTGCTCACACCCAGTTCACACAGGGACACACTCACTTTGTTATCTCGCCTGGTATCGTTAACACAAGCAGCTCAGTTGCCTGTGTGCGCAGGCAGATTTACACATGCACACGAGAACATTTGAAACGCCAAATATTTACATTATTTTCGGAGATAAAGCTAAGTGGGCCCTCTGTTTCATTACATAAGTACACGCACACACACATGAACACTGTTACTGATTTACTCACTCCAACCTGCTGCACAGGGGTTTTATTACTGTCATGTTAGAGGTAGTTTAGCAGGAAATATGGCTTTAGATCATATAGTAATTATTTTTCTCTAAACTGTAATTTCCTTATAATGCTGGACTAATTGGAGCATTCACTTTTTAGTAAATCCATAATTAATAAGGTTTTATTTCACTATTTCTCACTCTGCTATGAAGTGACCTTAATAAAATATATATAATAAACTTTCTGTTATGATAGTGATAGTAAATGTGGCATAACTGTTATATGCAGTCAGCTGATATGCCCACATTTTTACTGAGGGGCTAAAACTACTGTAAATGTTGCTGTGTTGAGATATTATATGAAAATGCATTTTTATAAATTCAGTAACTAACAACAACTAATGTATAGTATACAACAATAACAAAAGCAATAAAAGTGTGTGTGCATTAAGTTATTAATTAATTGAATTTTTTTTTTAAAGAAGAATTTTCTGGGGAAAATAAATTTTGGCACAAATGCTGTTGTCTTGCCAGCAATAATATAATAATATTTACATTTATTTAATATCTTTTTTTTTTTTAGATATTGTGCAAAGTATTTAACAAAGAATACATTTTAATTTAAAATGTGCTCTTATTTCTATCCAGTAAGAAATCACGTGTCAGAGGCCTAATATTATTATTTTTTATTTTTATTTTTTTTCTACGGGACAAGAGCAGCCTTCACTGATCAGTTCAGCTAATAAAAACCCAAATTAACAAAACGAACCTGAGGCAAATGTGTGATATATAAATAAAACTAGCTTGATTTAATTAAAGTGATAGCACTTGTTCACTCAATACTTTTAAGAGTCCTGACACGAGGAATAATCAGACCCCGTAAATATATATTCGCTAAATAATGTTGGCCCATTAACTTAAATCATTTTACAACTTGGAAAAAAGGTTAGAATTTTGAAAACAAACCATTTTTAAGTAGACAAAGTAAGTAAAATACATGATAGCTAAACTGTGCTTACCTGGCTTTGCTAGCTGCTGAAGGACGAAACAAGACTCTTAATTGGGAACATCTACATAACATAATAATGCACGTGACAATTAAATCCATATAGGTTCATGGTACCGGCGCGTGGCCTCCAGCTGTTCAACAGGTGGACTGATGCAGTTGTTGCTCTGCTCTGATTGGCTCGTGGACAGGGAGCCGTAACCAATAGTAATTAAATATGAGATGTGGCGCGAGGGTGGCCGGGCCTATCTGAAAATTGTAGAAGTAAAAGCTTGGCAGGTGTTACTGTAAACTGAGCACAATACATGTTAACTGGGATTATTCTTTTTATTTCTTTTATTTCCTGTAATATTTAATGCAGCACCTTGTTCACTAACAGAGGTCAGGAATAGTCAAATTAAAGGCTTAAAGTTAAAGCAATCAGTTGTAACAGTATAACAGAATATATAATTTTTTAAATGATTAAATACATTAATAAAAAACATGGTTGCCCTTCCCCTGGGGCTCTGGCTAATCTGCCATCTTGTGTTTGAAATATTTTATTTATAGTTGGACCCTCATCATGGCATCCAAATAAGCAAACTTCCTTTTTTTTCCAGCTTTCCAATGCAAACAAGCATACATCAACGCTCTTAATATCAAAGTTTATTTAATATCTGTAAAGTAATCGATTATCAACGGAAGAAGTTGTCCTAACATCTCAGTACAGCGAGAGCTAAACCACCATGTTGAGGAGATTTCGCTCTAGAAAGATGAGGCGCGCCATCTAGTGGCCAACTTGCGTAAGTGCATTTTATGAACTGCAATGGAAAAGTTGAAGCGTAATACTACTTTTTTTGCTGATAATTTCTTAATATTCCATCTCATTTCCTCTCAAGTGTGCACATTATCTAATGTAAGATGCTAATTGTATTTCTGAGCTCTGATGTATAAACTAAAACTCTAATATATGGGATATTTTGAGACATATTTAGCATTATTTGCCATTCTCTCAACATAAATGAGTATAAAAGACTGCCAGTATTTGTATTTTAAAGTTGAAGAAGATACAAGAAGTAAAGTAAAGATAAGAGGAGGAAAAAAGAGGGAAAAAAGTCTTCAGTTTAGTGAGTTATCAGCTCAAGATTAAGATTAGATATTCTCTGTGTCTGTAAGGCTTTGGACAGTCATGATTAAACTGTGATCAAAGTGTCAAATGTCAACATAAAGCCGGGCAAAGGTGATGACGACGGCTCATATGTGGGAAAGACAGAGAAGAGTGAAGCGGGAGGCAGCACTGGAATGACCATTAGATGTCTCATTCTTTGTTTCCAGTACGAAGCAGCCGAAACACTCTGGAGACTGAAATGAATAATCCTAAAGAGGCTGGCTGGTCTCTGAGTGAGCGAGACAGAGGTGGAAAGTATTGAATGATAAGAGACTGACGTTTATTATCCCAATGTACTTTCTGTATTTGCACAGTAATAAAAAAAAAGGAGGACTTCTTTATGATTAATCCCAATGCCCAGATGCATTATATCCATTGTTGCTGCATTTAAAAGTCCTTTTTTAACTTCTGTTTGCTTTTTTTAAAGGGAAATAAATGAGCTACCTCGAACTACCTGATCTCCACTGATGCCGCAGACCTCACTGGGGAAGGGCAGACACTTTGTAAAGGCAGGCTGAGGTACAGACATGTTTGTACATGTCAAAGAGAAACCAAAGAAATCCAACTGATGTTAGGCAATCTGTCATCTGCTGTATATTTCACTCCGAGGCACTCATTCATCACCAGGCCATAGTGATCTGATAGGTAAGTCTTCATCCCCAGGGTAATCATCTTTGATCACTTTTGTTTCTGTATTAAGCAGTGAGGGAAAGTAACTAAGTACATTTATTCAAGTACAGCACAATTTTTAGGTACTTTACTTGAGTATTTTGGTTTTATTGTACTTTTTACTTCCACTCCAATACATTTTAGAGGCAAATATTGTACTTTTTACTCCACTACATCTAGCTGACAAGTTACTTTTTTAGGTCAAGATTTAACATGAAAACATGATCAATTTAAAGTGATAAATACCTCATAAGAGATTATTAAGTAGTTAAAATTAGCCCTATCATTATAAAATTAAAACACTGCTTACATAAATGCATCTATACAAATAATTGATGATATATTTAGAATATAATATATATCAATCTGAGTTTTACTTTTGATACTTTAAGTACATTTTGTTGCTTGTAGTCGAGTAATTTAGTAAAGCAAGATTATTCCAACTTTATGGGCAACCGTGTATTTACCATGTCAGCTACTAGTGCCCTGCAACACCCAAGATTTAGTATGTCCCTATACATGGTATGCAGCCAAATAATCCAAGATGTGTTACTGCCTCTGGTCAAATTTTGCACTATGCTATGCAAGGCGCAATGTTGTGACAAAATAGGATCCCCAGTTTTATGCATATTGCCTGCAAAAGTACATACTTTGCTGCAGTATTTATCAAAAATATGTAGAAAAAGCATGCTCTTCAATATACATGATTGTGGTAATACTGCCCCCCAGTGGCCATATACAGGAACAACGTCAGGCCAATTGGTGCACACAGGGCAACACAATATTCTTATAAATATTGGGGTGATTTTTGGAAGTTGATTAATTGAGATTTCTCCATCCGACCTCCATCTGATTTGACTCCAGGTAACTCCTGCAGGATTCCAGCTCAGCCTCTAATCTGCATGCTAACATAAACAGGAGCTTATTGTCAGCAGTCGAGGGGCATGTTGAGAATAAGAGGGGTTAAGTCTCTTTGTCAGTCTCGTGACATTTCGTTCAGAGGCCATTACATCTCCTTTTACAATAGAGTCACTGTTATGTGTCGGCTGCAATCGCAGGGCCTTTTCCTCTAATCACTCTCACCTTGTCACTATGGGAGCGTAATACTGTAGGTGGTGTAAATTATTAACCAGGGCTGACCCGAGCCTGTTTGGATCCCTGAGCAGCTTTGACAACTCTTCGCCCCCCCCAAGTCTCCCAGCACATCGATATGAATTGTGTGATATGTGACATCATAACAGGGGACTTACAACAGACGATTGTTCTTATGTGATGAATGTGGATATATAATTAATACAGAATATATTTGAATAATTATTGGAGTGATGAAAATAATGGTCTGATGAAGGCTGAAGTTGACATCATGTTTCCCGTCATGGTAGAAAGCTTTTATGTATATTTTTATATTATAATTGGATCAAACACATTAATCTATTAAAATGTAATATGAGAATAAAATTCAAATAATCAAGATCGTTTAGCTACATTTTGACATTTCTTGAAGATGGTGCCATAAGATTAGGTATAAAATCAAACCCACTCCACGCCCTTATCATATCATGTTATATTGTGTTTAAATAATGTATATTTCCAGTTTAATTAGCACCTGTTGGCTACTTGGTGGCCTGGAGCTGTGGCCCAGTTGATTAAGAAGCTTTGATTTCTGCAATTTCATATTTTTCACAGATGGTTATGGAGGTTTGATTCCCTGCCCCAGTGGTTCTCAACCTTTTTGGCCTTTGACCCTTAAAAAAAAATCAAAGTGCTATTAAAAAGCACCTAAAGTGTGCTACACAGTGACAAATACTTTGTGCACAACAAATGTGGACTCTTTATCCTGCATTTATACAACCCTGATTCCAAAAAAGTTGGGGCGCCCTGAAAAAGGTGAAAAAATAGTGTGCAATGATTAGTATTTTTGTGACCTGCATTCAATTAAATATAGTGCACATAACGTTTTTAAAATACACGGTTGCCCATAAAGTTGTTTGGAAGAGATTAATTAATAAAGTTTTGAGAATATATTCACTTTATCTGTCAAGAATAAATGACACTGTCGCCATCATTTCATGGAAAGAGGTTAAAAAGATTTTATTCCAACTTTATGGGCGACCGTGTCCATACACTTATTTTGAATTTGATGCTCTTTTTTTTTAAAATCAGGGGTAGTTGTTAATTTTTGTCCATTTAAACTGTTACTTGGGCTTTATTATTTTGTTTATTGTGATTTTCTGAATGTTCTGTATATCTTATATTCATGAGTATGTTAAGGTTTCTTAGAAGGATTCTAGTTATGATGTGTAGCTTATATTTACTGGGCATATATTTACTTTTTTCAGCGTGTATAACATGCTGCTGTAAGATAAAAATGTCCAAATTTGGGATCAGTAAAGTACATCTGTCTATCCGTGTGAGTAATTTTACTTTTAATACCTGAAGCAAATGCTGATAATTAGTCTACTTAAGTAGCATTTTGAATGCATGACTTTAGCTTGTAATAAAGTACGTTTCGTACTTTTTCCTCCAATATCAGCAATGGTGGAAAGTACGTTTACTCAAGTACTTAAGTACACTTTTAGTCACTTGTACTTCTACTCCTCTACATTTTGAGGTAAATATTGTACTCTTTACTCCACTACATTTAGCTGACAGGTTTAGTTAATATTCAGGTCAAGATTTCTTTTTAATTAAACCTCATAACAGTATATATTAAAAAAATAATTAAAACGCTGATTAGATAAATGCATCAATTATAATAATCCAATAATATATTTGGGATTTACATAACATTTTACTTTTGATACTTTATGTACATACTTTTGTACTTTTACTTAAGTACGTGTTGAATGCAGGACTTTTACTCGTCGCGGATTAATTTGCAGTGAGGAATTAGGACTTTTACTTTAGTAAAGGATCTAAATACATTTTCCACCACCATCTTACAGTGAAAGATGAGTATCAGCGGGGGGAAACAGTCACAGGAGCAGAATACCTTTCTTCTTTTTTAAATAAACCATAAAGTGCCTGCGTCCCCTATCCCCCTCTCTCTCCCACCAGTGGTGTCATGGGCGGAGTTTGCGTTGGGACCCACAAAACTTTTGCGTGTGCGCGTGTTTCGACGCCACGCCTCTGTGCGTTTTCCTCCGCGCGTTGATTTCATACCAAACTCATACTTGGCATTCCGCCTTTTTCTGTCAAACACGATTATTTTTCTACTGAGGAAATACTCAAAGCAGAAAAACCGCCCCAGAAACAAAGTTTTACGTGGCGGAGTGTGTGGCTGTAGCAGCGGGGCAGCAGAGCCATTGTAAGGTAAGTGCGCTCTCAGATACTTCTTTGTTGTGTGCTGCAACTTTCACGCTGCGGCAGCTGCTGCTTCGCGTCGTGTGTGCTTGAAGTTTTGGGATATTTGACATATTTCGCATTTTCCCGCTGCCGCTTTGCTGAATCAGAGCCTCTTGTGTTAAGCAAGGAGTTCCTCTTTTATTTACTCAACATCCCAATCTGTGTTTGCAGTCACTTTTTAGGCGTCCCTCGGACTTTAGTTTGGAGTTTGTTGAGGTATTATTAGCCCGCAAGCTAACAAACTAGCATGCCAACTCGAGTGTGTTATCAGTGGTTTGTTTGTGAAATAGCACCGAAATGTACAAAATAGCACCCCTTCGTACACTTTAAAGAGTTTCTACGGTATTTTAACAACTACTAGGCCTAGTTACGTGTAAGTTTTCCCACACTTTTGATCTCAGGCAGTTTTTGCTAACTCACAGTTGGCTAAACGGCTTCCAGCCGTTGAGTATGATTTCGGTTTTCCCTCGTACATGCTAACAGATGAGATTCCTTTCTTGTTGTTGTGAAAGTGTCACCAACATGTGAGACTGGTCTTACTTGTTCAACAGACAAGTCAGATGAGAAAAGGCACCTTTGTTAGTCTCCAGCACAACTATACTCCCTGAAATACACAACTGGTGTCCGATGTGGCCTGTAGATGTTCTTATGAGGTGCTTAAAGCTTGATTGATTTGCTGTCTAAAACTTACAAAGCTCATTAGCATAAGTAGTAGAAGTCAGCTGAGGTGGCCATGTAATCTGAATACAATATACAAATACTGTGATGAGATTTAGCTTGGTTAATCATAATGCCACTGTTCCCATTGGAGCAGAAGCAGCCCGTCATGTGCATGTGTCTTGTTAGTGTTTGCTGAGCTCATAGCTTTATTTAGCTCAATGCTTTGCTGGCTCCTCACTGCACTAAACATCTGACCTTTTGGCCACTGGGAGCTATATTGAAACTGGCAGGGCTGCTTCATATGCCTTCAGTGCATAATGTCCTAACTTTGCATTAACCACACTACTCTGGTAAATGACAAAGCTCTGGCAGTGATGCCTCAGTTGCATGATTTCCCAAATCCTAGCCAGCTGTAACCTTACACTCAGGTTTGATTTATGTATATACACTCACTGGCTTCTTTAAAGGAGATGCTACATTCCACAAAAATGCAGATGATTGTGTTCAGATTTTGTAAAATTGATGTTAAAATGAGTGATGGTGTTGTACTGCACTACATTATAGAGATGCACTGATCCAACTGGTTTCATCCCGATACTGATACTGATACCTGGACTTTGGGTATCGGATCAGCTGATATAAAGGACCAATCCAATACCAATTGACAAGCTCTATGCCTCATTGAGTGACAGGCCTCATTCTTTTGTCGAAGGCAACATCAGGCATCAGACTCAATTGTTATTTTGTATTAGAATAATAAATTGTGCCCCTTGAAGTGGGGGGAAAACATCTAAAATGAACAGGAAATGCAAATGAGCTGTAAACCTTTGAGATGGGTTGGGATAAGCAGCAGAAATAAACATATAGTTAAACTAGAAAAAGCACTTGGAGAGTGCAGATCTCTGCCAACGCCATGTCTTAACATGCAATCTTAATTAATATGAAATATAATGTGTATGGATTCACTGGGTTCTTCCTTGACATTTGCTGCACCCTTCCAGTAATCCTGCTGACAGACAAATAAATTAAACCCAAAACATGACTTCCATGGTGAAGGTAATTAATACCTATATGACAGTGCAATTTAAAACCTAAGGTTGTACAATGCGATACTATCTACTGACAGTAATGTGTATCAATTGCACCAATGTTTGAGTTAATTGAAGTGATTTGGTCAGTTTATGCTGACTGTGACCTGAGGAAATATGAATATAGTATTATATTTTGGGTGATTTCACAAATGCTGGAATAAAACGTTTTTTCGTTTCTTTTTTCACCATCTGACCTATGCATCTGCATTTTTCAAACAGCCAATAGAAATAATTTTTTCCCTTTGAATTGTCCTGTGATTGGCCAGAGGCTCCTGTCACAGACACAGAGCCAACAATATAATTTTAATTACTGCTGCTGAAAGGTTATTATGACATTTTCTGCCCAAAGATCTGAAAAACAACAACAAAATGTCCATGCCCCAGCTTAAATCATCTTGTGACCCTAAGTACATTTACTCAAGTAATGTACTTAAGTACAATTGAGTATTTTCACATATGTAACTTTATACTTCACTTCATTTTAAGGCCAAATATGTACGTTTTACTCAACTACATGAGCTGAAGTAACTTTCCAGGTTAAGATTTAACGTGAAAAAATTCAATCAATTTAAAATGGTTTTGTATGTTTAGAAATTAAACCACATAAAGGGTATATTAAGTTGCTAAAATTAGCCCTACCTGGACATCAGTAAAGTAACGCTTACATAAATGCATCAAAAATAGTAAAACAATAACATTTAGAATATATATAATGATCTGAGTGCAGCTTTTCTGCATAAGTACTTTACTCATTTTGATACTTGCACTTTTACTTCAGTACGTTTTGAATACAGTACTTGTGGTGGAGTAATTCTGCAATGTGGTGTTAGTACTTTTACTGAACTAAGGGACCTGAATACTTCTTCCACCACTGATCAGCAATCATGCATCGTAAAATGCAGTGTCAGGTTGATAAAACAACAATCAGAATATATTTTCTTGCTGATGAAAGACCCGGGGCGTCTCGAGGAACTCATTCAGAAAATTAGGGTCGATCCGTTCCGACTTCTCACACAGTAAAACTTTCAAGTCCCCTTGAATCGCACAATGTTCTTTCAGGCATTGCTCTTTCCTAACCATCTCACCAGGGCCTGTCTGATCGTTATGGCAACAGCACAGTCCCGTCAGCAGTGATTGAAACTGGGAAGGCCCTGTGCAGAGTGTGTCCAATAAGCCCACCACAGCAGGGGAAGCTATTTCAACCACACTGATCCTCTGTGGTTCTCCTGTGGCAGGGACCATGTTAGCCACACTCTGGAAAACATTACACACCAGGCAGCATTCATGTTGCATATGGGTGCCTGTGTTTGAAAAGACTTGGAGCATCCTCAACAATAACAAAAGAATGTGTAATTTCCTCATGTGGCCTAAAGTTGCAGCCTTCTGGGAAGTTCATATGCCATAAGTACTGTCTTTAAAGTAGTTTCTCAAGGACAGTTATCTAAAGGAGATTGACTATCTGGTCTAACCCTCACTAACTGGTGTAACCGTGAGCCTGACCAGCTGGGAGTGTCTTCATTAACCTTGGCTAGTGTCTTAAATGTAAATTTACAAGCTCTTAATGTTTTGCCATTTTGCTTGTCAGGTCTTTAACCCTGAATGCCAGGGCTATTAATACACCCTGCGCCCATGGAGGCGGTAAACAACCTCAGATGAATCTGATCTTGCGCTCAGGGAGGTGTGGAGACATTTGAAGTCCAAGAAATCTGTCGGCATTCTCGGCAGCCGCAAAGTTAATCCCGGTCCCGTCCATCCATCACAATGTGCGAGACAAAATGCGCCACCGCACTGACCTTCCTGTCTCTTGGCCTCATTCATAAAACTATCAGGTTCTATTTTATATTTGTGGGCATGTACACATTTCATTTTATGCTCTTGTGTGTGAGAAGTTTATAGGCAAGAACAACATTTTTTTAATTGGTCAGCATCGTTAATATTGTCACTAGTAAGGCTCAGTGGTGGCATACAAGGGCTGCAAGTCTTGATCATTTTCATTGTCTATTAATCTGCTTATGTATTTTTCACTTAATTGTCAACAAAATGTCTGAAAATAGTGAAAACAGCCCATTCTGTTATAATTGAATTACTGATGGTGCTGGTGAAAGTTGAGCCAGCTCAACTTTGACGCCCATCACGCAGCAACACGTGTCTGGCAGTAGTTTGTAGCTTCAGGTTTCTGACTTCTATTAAAAATGACTTGTTGCCTTGTCACAAGTGGTCTGAACCGGGCTTTAGTTTCTAATACGGCAGGGTGTTAGTCTTTACTTTGATTTTGTGCTTGTAGTTGTAAATCAAACTTTCTAACTTTATCACAAGTGGTTCAGTGCTGCGTTGGTATGTGCTGCTTCTCCACGTCTCACTCCAAACAACAGATTTTATAAGCTGCCCTGTTTCAGTTTCAGTGCACCCTAACATGATTATTTTATGGATGGGATTTAAACTTGCTTGAAATGCCCCTTTAATTGTTTTTAAATTCCTGCTCTTTAGTTGTTTGAAGATACAGAAAGTTTCTGTAACCACAAAACTTTATCTTGTTTGTTATTACTTGTACGCCGTCTATAAACCGAAGAGTTTGTATATGTTGCTTTAATGGATGATTTAAAGCTGCACTGTGTTTTCAAAACATCCAGGCGACGGCTGCGTTAATTTCGTTAAACTTCTCTGATTGCGATGACTTTTTGTCTAAATTCATCAGCTGTCTAAACAAATATTGCTCTCTGCTTTCACACTGTGGTAGGTATTTTTGGTGTAATGCTTTTTTAATGTGGAAAGAAACCTGGATTCAGCACAAGCACAAAGATGATTAACCAAGATATTGTTACATTTAACAAACTTAGCAGCCAGACAGGGTTAAATTAGAACCAAATAGCAGTCCATCATGTGCACATATCAGACCTCCTTTACATGGCTCTTGTTTTAAAAAGAGTTTAGCAACTAATTATGGCTAACATCTCCAAGCAACAGTTGTCTTTTCAAGTGAGAAGGCTGCTTGTGTGTGAAATCAAGCACCCACTGTTAAATGTGGTACTAATTCCAAGTATTAACTGTAAAATCTTGCCCTGTGTTTCAGGCGTGTTGGGGCCAGGAGCCGTCATCATTGCGTCGGAGTGGAGTTGCCGTGGCAGCCCTGACGGGGCGCAGGAGGAGGAGGAGGGTGGCAATGGAGAAGCAGCGGGAGACGGGTCGGACCGTGGGTTGGACGGCGACCCTGAGGGCGTGTGGAGTCCTGACATTGAGCAGAGCTTTCATGAGGCTCTGGCCATCTACCCTCCCTGCGGCAGGAGGAAGATCATTCTTTCAGACGAGGGGAAGATGTATGGTGAGGACCGGGACATTGATGTCCTAACCATCTTATCCACCTTTGTTTATAGTGATGTCTGGCTTAAATTACAATATACTTTATGACAACCTTTGGGAATTAGGGAATGGGACTGGGAAAGCCACTTATTATTGTAAACAAGTCATTGGTTAGCCTATATTTACTGTAAGTTAAGTTAACTTTAAATTGGAAAGTAGAGCTAGGATAGAATCTAGTTATTCATTTTTCTTTCGCTTGGTTAAGAAAAATGTTAAAAATCCATCTTTCTTGTTTGAACTTTAATCAGGCTAATGTGTAGTAAAGTCCCTTTCTGGAAGCTGTATACATAATTATTAGATTATTAGGTATAATGGCCAAAATTGCCCATATGCACACACTCTGTCAGATATAAGTTGTCCAAGGAAGCGCTGCAAAGTCCTTGACTTGAGTGAGTGATTAATTGTTCCTGTGAAGACTTCTTTACTTTGTGCCCAGGTGATCTGCCTGCAGGTATTTCAGGAAAAGGCTACAGCCAAAGGGCATCCAGTACTGACAGGGTCAAAGGTTAAAGCAGGTTGAACTTTCAGGTTGGGTGAGAGTTAACTCCAGTGTTGTGTTTGTGTTCAGGAAAGCTGTAGAGCTCCTCTTGTCATCATTTGTTTTGGCTGGGGGTTGGCATCATGGTTACTACGGTTATGTAGTTCCAATTAGTTTAAATTTTATTTGTGACTTGTAATTTAATTCCCGCCTGCAGCAGCCGGCATCACACATGTGTGGACATGCGAGTGTGTTTTGTGAGGGAAATGAGATGTGTGTGTGATCCCATGCGACAGAAAGGGAAAGTTTGTTTCAACGTTGCAGCATTTTCTCCTTTTGTGGAAGTGTGGGCTCACTGGGTTGACCACCCCCACTTCCTTCTGAATAAACAAGAATAGTCCCACTGGTACACACAGTCACACGTTGGACAGCTACACTGACACTGAACATAATCCCCACTGCTCTGTCATCTTCAAACCAGCCCCAAACTTTGACTGCCTCTCACTACAATACTGTGAGATACTTCTGGAACTATTTGGTTTAAAAAAAAATTGCATACTCTGCTGTTATTTGTGAGTCAAAAGGGGATTGAAAACTAACCCTTTGGCACCCACATCACACTATGATCAAATTCCCTTCAGTGAGTCCCATCCTACATTATAAAATCCTGCACTAGGTTACAAACAGAGCATTTTCTTTACTTACTTTAAATGTACCTTTTGAATCTTGTGTGTGCCTGCTTCTGATCACACCTGAGCAGTGTTACAGGAATGTTACTACATGTCCTAAATTGGCAGATAGTCAGTGTGTTGGCAGAGCATCTATGGATTACTGTTCATGTCTGAAAGTAGCTCAAGTGGACAAATATGAATATCACGCAAAGGCAGTCAGAAACATTCAGCAACCATTTCACTCAACTGGAACAGGCAAGGTCAGAAAATTAGATCGCAGCTGTTAAAACCCAGAAAAATCACATTTATATTAATATATGTAAGATTTTTTATAACATGCTGAATCCCAGACGAGTTAGTCATGTATCTCAATGCATCTGAGTATGTAACTCCTCCACTAAACTAGGCCAGGCACATTTGAGCCTCAGTCTCAGGTGCTCTCAGTCATATGTAACTACCATGATGTCACCCTGGATTATGGTGTCAAGCATGTATTCCCAAATTGGGATAATCATTAGAGAGCTCACTTACACTCACAGGGTGACACAGATAAAACAGAGGCTGCTAATTTATATATTTTAGCATCCTCATTTTGTGTTCAGCACAGTTTCTTTTCCTTTATTTATTTATTAACTGCAAAATACTGCCTGCAGTGTGAAGAATAAGCCACATTTTAAATCATCTTAGTGCTGCTTGCAGTTACATTTGCTGTATATTTGTTTTGGAATCCTTAATATCTTCACTAGCAATTAAAGTGTAAAATTAAAAACTATGTATTTATTTATAAAATGTAAACATAAGAGGATTAAATTAAAAGCTAGACTTTTGTTTTATGTAAGCAAATTGTGATTCATGGACTTGTGTACAGTTCCTGCAGAACCTGTTGGAAATAAATCTGATGAGTAGCTTTCACTTTGCGAGGCAGTAAAAGTTCACTCGAGTCCAAACTTTACTTCCAGTCGTTTGACAAATCCAGGCCCTGGTGAACAAAGTATATTAAATCTGTTTTGGGATGTGGTTACATTTCTTCTGGGCTGCTGCTCATTTACAGATGGGGGTAACTCAAGTCTGGTCAAACAAAGAGGAAGTCAAATCCATATTTTGCAGGGCTTCGTGTGGCCCTGCAGTGAGAGGAGCAGACTCCCCTGCTTGATTTTTGCAAGACAGCTTGCCGATCTTGTCATTTTGGCAGAAATCTCCAGCTGTCTTTAATTGTGCAAACCCATTACAATAATGACCAAATTTATTGTTTAGTTTGGGTTCATGTCAGCTATGAAAAAATGCTTGATTGATGTGCCAGATGAGGAGAAACGGAGAGATACATTTACATAAGATTGAATGTTTTTTCAACAAGCATAGTTACTTGTAAAGAAACTTTATCTTGCAGTCCATTAACATATTTCCCAACTGATCATTTTAAGATGTTATTTACACAAAACAAAGAAGATAAAGTGTTTAACCTTATGTGGAGCAGTGGAAGTCTGCAGGAAAGTGCATGTGTCCTGTTTTGGGAATAGGAGCAGACTGCTGGGCCTGAGTCAGACCCGTCTGTTGATTTTGGGGAATTCTGTGTTCTGGTAACTCCACAGAGCTGATGTGACTCAGCCTGATGTGACCTAAGTCTCTACAGCATCTCACCACTTCCCAGAAAGAAAGACGGTGATGTCGATGCTGTTCGTGTGTACGTGATTAAATGATTTAAGCTGTGGGATCAGTGTGTGAGGCTTCATTTGGTCACCTTTATCTTTAGCCTCTGTCTAATTCTGACATCTGCAGCAGGGTGAACAGTGAGTTGCTCACCATTTGCGATTTGCAGTTGCTGGGGGAGGCAGAGACATAAAGAGCTGACCGTGCAGTCTGCAGCAACCACATTTTGGAAGTCTGTTAACTACATGATGACCTCTCCTTTCTTTTTCCCTCCATTCCCGCCACTTGTCCATCTGCTCCGGAGCTTTGGCATCAGATTTAGCTATTTCTCAATGGCAAATTAATGCACGCTGTCCTTAAGGGGAAGATCACACAGCCACAGACAATCAAAGCTTGACAGTCCATGTAATTGTGTGTGTATCTGTGTGTGTGTGTGGGGGGGTGCTGTAGCCTCACCATCATCTCACACTTTAAGTGCAGTTGCATTAAACTTTCATAATATTCTGGTTTAAAAGGTAAAAGCTTTCCATGTCTTTTCAATACGTCAACATTCATTTGACTGGGGGGTGTCAACTGCCACAGAGGATTTCAATTCAATTTAGGGGATGATACAATTTATATTAGGGCTGAAACGATTCCTCGAGTTATTCGAGTAATTCGATTACTAAAATGCGTCGAGGCAAATTTCTCTGACTCGATGCTTCGTTTAAGCCACTTCCGCTTTTGATGCCTACATGTCCGCGCAAAGTGCGG
>CAFUXE010000571.1:187998-207343 GCA_903364295.1 Serranus cabrilla | reverse complement strand
TGTGTGTGTGTGTGTGTGTGTGTGTCACTTCCCCATTTGGCAATATCCCCTCCGGATAAATTCCACAAACGTTAGCTGCCGTGATTAATTGTGAGAAAAAGTACGCTGTGATGTTTATGATTTTTGTGTTGTTAATGTCTCGCATCTTCAAAGAAAACATTCTTCTTCGCCAGATTTGTGACTTTGCTGTAATGTTTCAAATAAACCAATAGGAGACCTCGGTTCAGCGGCGAGGATGACTAATCATTAAAGCATTAGCTCGACATGTTCTGTCATTATGCTCGGGCCGTGCCAAGTTTCTTTCTTGGTTAGTTTGTGCCATAGCTTGAATAGCGTGCTTTGTACACAAACACACACACACACACACAAAGCCAAAAAAGCAAAGTAAAAATAAAGACGCATAAATCAGACCTAATTACGTTAGATAAAGTGTTCGCGTCGTCAGATTGGTGCAGACAGGTTTAACGGGTGCTGCGTACACACAAAGATCTCCTGTGAGAAAGTTCCCCACTGTGCCAGCAGCTTCCTCACAAACACTGCTCGGTTTTGTCTCCAATGACAGATATCACGTTACTTCGGTTTGTGCAGCCACTTGTTGCCTTCAGCACAAACCGAGGAGGAGAAAAGTATGCAGGCTTTTCGTCAGGTCAAATTCCTGCATCTTGGTTTTCAGGAAACTTCTTTGAAAACTGTCCGAGTGTAAAGTGGGCTACCTACTTTCTTTGTTTTTTCTCTGTGACCTAGATTTTTTGCAACACTCAGGAACAGCTTTAAATCACTGAATCACCTGTTTGTCTCTGACAGCTTCGCCAGGACTTCTTATGATGTGTCACGTGTGTTTCTTTCAGCTAAATACTCAGAGGAGTCAAACTCTGAAGGCTAGAAACATTGGAGGAAGATACATCAGCTCCTCGGGCACATGGGACCAGCAGATCAGCACGGCCAGCTGGCCTCAGGGTCCCAATGGGGGGCTGAAATCTGCTCGCAGTGACCCTGCCTTGGCTCGTACCTTTTCAGTTTTTTCTGCACCTGCACCTGCACCCATGGTAATGAGTTATTTTAAAGATAAAATCTTTGAAACGGCTAAATATTGTCATACAAGACCTCCATCTAACGTACTGTATAATCACTGCTCTTCTCTTAGAGAGCCAAAGGGCAGGTCCAGAGCCAGCAGAGCCTCCAGACTCGGGTAAATAGACAAAGCACCTATTCAATGACCAACGGCAATCAGATGACCTCCAGCCAGACGGGCTTCGGCCGGCCGCCCTCTGCCGTGTCTCAGACTGAGGGCAAGATGGGCACCATCAGGACGTCCAAAATAGAGCAGCAGTCAGCGTGAGTTCACCCTGTTCCCTGGTGTTTTATTATGATATCAGGCATGAAGAAGGCTGGAGCTGGGAATACAATATACTTCATGATACAGGGGTTAATATGTTGCCATGTTTATACGTCATATTCATATTTTATGCCACATTAATGTCATATTAAGGTCATAAAGTAATAAAGAATGCACTATTTTTTGGCACTTTCTTGCAACAAATACATAAAAAGATGAATGGCATTATAATATTTAAGGTTTTTATACTAAATACACATTCAAAATCAAATTTTATTTGTTAAATGTTTTATTTGAAATCTGATCCGAATCTTAAACTATTTAGATTACTGTTATTCTAGTGATTCATTCATAGATAAATCTAGTTTCTCCCACCTCCAAAAAAAAAAATAGAAAAGGAATGATTCTTTTGAGTTGTATTTTTCTTCCCTTGTTTGCTTGTAAAAAAAAAAAAAGTTTATCTAATCTGTGACTCAAAAAACCGTCATGACCCAACTTTATGTGCAATCTGTCTAAAAAAAAACCTTTGCATTTAAGCTATTAATTAAAAAATAAAACAGTCTTTTGCAGAATCACAAAACATGATGTTGCGATACTGAAATGTATCCATATTTTTATACCCCTAACAGAGATTCTTATAATGATAATACTTGTGTTTATACTTATGTTCCTTTCATAATCCTATTTAATATTAGACCAAAAAATAGGTGGTATATGTAATTAAGTATAAACATATAAAAGCAATAAAAAAACATAAAAGATAAGATAATTATAAGAGGAGTTTTAATATATTTAAGGGTTTACCTGTAGCCTTTCTTGCTAGCTGCTTGAAGCCATTAATTCGTCTTGATTTTCCCAGGTATTATGTGACAAAAGAGCAATCATCTTATTATCTTTTCAATGCATGAGAAACTACTTCCTGTCATCTAACTTCCAACCCTCTTTTCTGTTCCTGTCCCTGTTCCTGCAGCGTGAACAGCATGGTGAACATGGCCAACATGCCGGACATCACCCTGAAGGAGGCCATCGAGTTCCTGTCTCAAGACGAGGAGAACTACCAGCAGTGTGGAGCCACCTTCATCCAGCACACCACCTTCAAAGAGGAGCGTGCCAAACAGGAGGTCCGAGCTCACACACACACACACACACATATCGTACAGACACGTGTTGTGTGAGGGGCTGTCTTGTTGTCTTAAAGTGGTGATTTAGTGCGAGCGCTCAGTGGAGACCTCTGTGTAACCTGCCTTAAGGCAGAGGGAGGAGAAACCATATATCACACACTTGGCTGCTGGTTGTGTTTGTAACATACAGTGTTGAAAATACATTGCCACGCCTCTAAGTGTCACATTCCCCTTCACACTTCTGCGTCACAGGTTTACCAACAAGGAGGCATCCCCGCTCTGGTGACCCTGCTGCGGAGCCCCAACGCCGGGGTGAGCCAGGCTGCTGCCGGCGCTCTGAGGAACCTGGTGTTCAAAGACCAGGACAACAAGCTGGAGGTCCAGCATTGTGGCGGTATCGCTAAAGCCCTGCAGCTGCTGAAGGAGACAGACTCTACTGAGACCCAGAAACAAATCACTGGTAGGACGTTTTTATTGGGACAGGGGGGCACAATATTGGCGTTACTAAAAAAGTGTATGTTTTATATTACATGTATTACGTTATGTCTTCAGTTAGGTTTGTCTGTTTGATTATGGAAAAACTACTGACCGATTTTCATGAATCATGGTGAAAGGATGTAGCATGGGCCAAGGAAAAATCCATTCGATTTTAAAGTAGAACCAAATCACTGGGGCATTTTGGCACTTGCTTCCTAAAGACCTTCTTGTTTGCAAAATAAATAGGATACAATTAAGACAAAATATAATTGGTCTTGTATAAGAAGAAGCTGTCAGTTATGCTTACAATTCCTGTATTTACTCAGTTGAGAAGGACATAATAAATAAGATAAGATATTCCTTTATTAGTCCCACAATGGGAACCTTTCCGAAAATATAAAGAAGCATCAATAAAGTAGCAATAAATAAAAACAAGCAATATTAAATAAATAACTAGAAGGGAACTGGGAGACGGCAGACCCATGTTGTATCTTAAAATGTTTACAAAAATGAAAAAATGTAGTTGGTTTTTCCTCGGCCGTTGCTACAGACTTCACCAAGTTGTATGAAAATTGAGCCGGCAGTTTTTCTGTAATCCTGAAGACAAACTAACCAACTGACTTGAAGACATAAGCTCCCTGGTGGAGGCAATAATAATAATAATCATGCAGTTAATATCATATATGTCGTGGTAAACCACATATTTAAAGGGGAAAACAAGAACTATTATCCCTCCTTATTGCACCATATTTACATGCAATAACCATTTAACCATTGCTAAATATTTCTATACAATCACTAAACAAACTCATCCCTTCTCTTACATGTAGGGCTGCTGTGGAACCTTTCCTCCGCCGACGAGCTGAAGCCGGAGCTTATAGCCACCGCGCTGCCCGCCCTGACTGAGAACGTGGTGGTGCCGTTCACCTGCTGGTCAGAAACCAGCACCAACAACAACATCCACCCTGACGTCTTCTACAGCGCCACAGGGTGCCTGCGGTGAGGAACCTTTCATTGATCAATGCCTCTGATGGTTGGTAGGTAGATTTTAGATGTCAATACCAATAAAGTTTTGAAATTATTCTTCTCAAAAGTATTTATTCTTGCCAGATATCTTATGGTTCCAGCTTCTGAAATTCAAGGATTTGCTGCTTTTTATTTGTTTTATGTCATTATAAACTAAATATCTTTGGGTTTGAGGTAAAAAAACAAGACGTTTCACAAGGACTTTTTCAATATTTTCTACAGATAAAACAGATGAATCAAAAAATGGTTGATGGATTTATTGGTATTTGCATCCTTATTAACAGACAAGGAGTCTGTTTCTCTTAGTCGGCAGTTATGTGATGAAATGGCATTAAACAATAGCGATCATTGTATCTGCTAATACCCGCACAGCTTCCTCGTGCCTAATCTCTAAGATCGAGTTTGCTAACAGGGTGTGATGCTGCGGGTTACATGTTGAGGCACTCACAGCTCTGCGTCTGTTGTTCTAATCTGGACATGTTCGTTTCTCCCTTTGGATTTAAATGAATGATCGAAATGTGTGCAGGAACCTGAGCTGTGCCCAGCAGAAGGAGAGGCAGGCCATGAGAGACTGCCGCGGCCTCATTGACTCCCTCATGAGTTACGTTCAGTCCTGTGTGGCCGAGGAAAACCCTGATGACAAGGTAAACTTGGCCAATTTACAGATTTTCTCTGTTTTATAACTGCAAATTGCTGGATTTTGGATTATTTGTTGGACAAAACAAGCAAGTTAAAGACCTCTTTTTGGGCTTAAGAATAATTTGACAGTCATTTTCACAATTACAGACACTTTATAGAATTAATAAACAATGAATCAAGGAAACAATCGTTACTGTACGAGCTACAAAGAGCCTTTTGTGATTTAAAGGGTTCCTTTACTGGCCCGATAACAAGGATTTTATTTCTGTTTATTAGGCTGCACGTTTTTTTCTGGCTTACAGCTTTGCTATTTCTTCCACATGGTCCCTTTAACATTGAATTGTGGATGCACACTTGCAATACAAGTACACACTTGCACACATGTGTAAACGCACACATGTATTAGATAAATACTGCAGGCAGAGTCAGCATGTGCATATATTTGCTGTAGCCCGTCTGCTTCAAGGTTGGACGTGTTGTGCGTGGTTATTTGAGTTACTGTTTCCTTTCTATCATCTTGCACCAGTCTGGCTGTTCTCTTCTGGATGTTTTTGCATTAAAATCCCAGTAGATCACCTTTCTTCCTCATTCTGGTGCTCGCTTTAAACTCCAGTCTTCACCATGTCTACAGGCCTTAATGCATTGAGTTGCTGCCATGTGATTGGCTGTTGAACAGGTGTACATATTTAAGTATAGAGTGAGTGTACGTGTACCTGCTCATTAGTGGAAGTATTGGGTGTGTACTCTGTTTACACAGGCTTCTTCTAATGAAGTGGTGCAGTGTGACTGGCATTGTCTGTCTGTGTGAGAATATATGATGTGTCAGCTCTTATATGTGACATGATAATGATATTATATTATTTTAGAAAGTACAGTTTTGGTCTGACTTGCTGAGTGTCTCTTATGAATAATAGAAGTAGATGGCAGCTTGTGTTACTGAGTCCGACTGAGAGTGAACCTGGGTGGTGGTTCTCTTGAGAGTTGTAGAACGATTAACCACGAATGGGGTCTTTCCTTTTCCAGCAAATAAGAGGTGCTCATTTTATTTTTGCAGCTGGGAAACTTGCAAACAAGAATCATCATATCATGAATTACTGGATTTGTTGTAACAGTGAATGACTTCTCTCCTCTCCTTTAGTCTGTGGAGAACTGTGCCTGCATCCTCCATAACTTGACCTTCCAGCTGGAGAAAGAGGCCCCTGAGTGCTTCAGCAAGTATTTACCTAAGACAGAAGGGAAATCTGGGAGTAAGAAAAGCCCAACAACTGGATGCTTCAGCCCCAAGAGCAGCAAGGTTCAAAAGGAGGTGAGCATCACCTGTCGCATCTCATCCTGTTTGTTGGGAAATGATGACAGGCCTTTAATCCAAGCCTCATCCCCTTTTTCTCCACAGTTTTCATTTGATGCGCTTCGGGCAATGCCGGACGAGAGCACCCCAGCAGGTGTGAATTGGTTGAGCCACCCCAAAGCCATGCAGACCTACCTGTCTCTGCTGGGCTCGTCCCAGAAAGATGCCACCCTGGAAGCCTCCTGTGGCGCCCTGCAGAACCTCACGGCCAGCCAGGGACTGGTGAGTACCAAGAACTGTGTGTGTAGAGAAAAGCAACAGAGACAGAGAGATGATGTGAATAGTGACACAGCAGCATAACTCACAATAACAACTGACTGGTTTTCCGAGAAAGGGTGGAGTTTTGTTTTCAGGAATTTGGATGTTGAGAAAGAATGAAAAATAAAAAAAAAGGGAAAGTTAGAGGCATGCAAATTTAAATGATTGCACAACCAGCTGGGTTTGGTATCACAAAGCAGATATGCACAGCTACAATTCATGTGTTTTCCTTCTGCACTGTGTTTGCTTCCTCTCCAGGGGTCCAGTGTCATGAGTCAGCTGCTGGTTCAAAAGCTGGGCGCTATGATGCACATGCCGACTCTTTTAAAGACTTCCAACAAGAACCTGCAGAAGACTGCCATGTCCCTGCTGGGTAACATGTCTCGGACCAGCAGTTTGCAGACCTCCATGGGTAAGAAAAGCATGAAAAGATGATGTTTGTTTTACACAAACTTAGTGTAGAGTTAGTGGATGTAAAGCTGATTTACTGTCTGTTTCTGTAGCGAAGCAGATTCTGCCCGAGCTCTCCGGCCTCCTCACCTCCGGCCCCCGACAGATGGGAAACTCTGACGAGACTGTAGCCACGGCTTACAGCACAGCGCGGAGTCTGATCATGGCCGACCCCGACGTCAGCAAGAAGTTCATCACCAGTGAGCTGGTGTCATCAGTGGCTGATCTCAGCGAGGACCAGTGAGTTTTTGTTTATTCAGATTCAGCTTAAAGGCAAATGTTTGACAAGCACACTTCTGAAGAGTGCTGCACAAATAAACTTTCACCCAAATTCTAAAAAACATCACATTTCTTTTAAACCTCTAATGATGAAATGGTGCCATTCAGACAAATTTCACCTTTATTCTGGGTGTTTTGTTTTTCTTTTTTAGATTTTTCTGAGCTTTCAGCCTTCAGTAACACAATGGTGATAAATGACATTTTGTTTTCAGTGCTCACAGCAGTTAAAAAACATCTAAAATATCAACAGCAACACCTCTTTCCAGAAAAAATCTGTCTACTTTTTGCATTTTTTTGTTAATTGTCATTTTTAAAAAGTGGTCGACATAATAGGTCACTGAATATCTCACACCGAATTGTACAAGTGGAATAAGAAAAACAACAGAATACATGAATAACAATAAAAAAAACAGCATAAAATAATAACATAAAAATCTGTAATATATATCTAAAAACACAAGTTTAGTGAGTGAGAATGGCTTATTCTGACTTTGGTGAACCTCTCTTTATTATTAACTTAAGAAACTGCAGCATTTCTTGGATATACTTTTAAATGAAAGTTTGTTGTGTGGAGAGAAGGTAGCAGAAGTGATTCACTGGGCTTCAGTCTGACATAGTTTGTGGCGTCTGGAGAGACATCAAAGATGACTATGAACAGGTCAGAAAGTCTTTATCTAACAGAGAGATTACAGAACAGGCTGCCAAAGGTTTCAACTGGAACCACTTTGTTATATAACATTTGGCACAGTAGACATTTACTGGAGTTCTTCCTCTTTTATTTGTTCAGCAATTATATATGCCGAGCAACTTTTTCATCCAGCTTCATGCAGTTACTCGTGCAGCTTATTGTCAAAGGTTACATAACACAAGAACAGACACTCAGTCAACCTTTGTCTTCGCTGTCAGAGTGTTTAAAATAGCTGTAGTGCAGGTCCTATCTTTAGTGCCTAAGTTACCTCTTATCCTTGTAAATTCTCGTGTGTGTGCATTTTTTTGTCCGACCCTCCATCGTGACCTCTGCCCTTTGTGTGTCAGGTCTTTCCCCAAAGGCAGCAAAGCAGCAGCCCTGCTGCTCTACAACATATGGAATGACAAGACTTTCCAAGGTGTTGTGAAAAAGGTAAATCAGAAAGACACAGACACAACACAAACTCATAGTATCCGTTTAGATCTGAGCACATGCTCGCACTGCCCTGCACGCACAGAGGGAGGGACCAGCTGAAACGGCTGCTGGTTTATTATTACTCCTCTGGCGCATGTAATCACTTTCCCTTCCCATCTGCCACACCCAGAAGTTCAGTGAATACAGAAACAGTCACACTGGAATCCAGGCAGACTGGTTTTGGTTGGTCTTATTATGGGAGGAGTAACACAGGAGAGAGATGAAGAAGAGGTCAAAAAACTACGGGTGGACAGAGTGGAGGGCAAGCAGAGTGCATAAAGGATATCCTTGAAGTTTGAGCATGTGTGTTTACATGTATGATGTGCAGAGAAGCGTCACTTACACACGACATAAATCAGGAAATAAGAGTCGAGAGAGGAGAAAACTCTGCTTTTCACACTGCCGTGATTCCCCTGAGGCTCCTCGAAGATGCTGACACAGTGCATTTCCTCTTAATTACAGGGAGGGTGTGTTGAATGTGCTCGTATCTGTGTGACACCCTTAACTGACTTTTTTTTTTAAACATTTTAATCCACAGCTGGGGCTGGGCAAATCACTTTTCGTCAACGACAACACCACGGCAGCGATGAAGTCGGTGCAAGTCATCGAGTGACGAGTGAAACGGCACCACAAAGTCTGAGAGGTACGGTTCCCTCCTGAATGCTTCGACCCGCCTGTATTCAGATTTAAAAGGCCTTCTCGGGCCAAAAACGAGCAGAATTTGTATCGTGAGGATTAAAACGTTTTCTCTGTGTTTCTCTTTTTCTACATGGACTCGTGTGTGTGCTTGCAGATGGAAAGAAGCGTGTTTAGACACTGCTGTGGCCACACCCTTGCAACGAGGAGAGTAAAATTACATTCTTCACATAATAACCTTGTTGAAAGAGCCTATCAATTAAGACTCAATCATGCCTTGTACATAGAAAAGAGAGCTTTTAATTTCATGAGTAATCCCGCGGTGTTTCATGTATTTAATTTGGATATGTTTCTGACTGTGTATATAAAGGGGCGAGTGTGTTTTTGGTAGGTGACGTGTGTATGTGCTGAAACTCTTTCAGTTCTTCCGGCCTGAGAGCTGCAGACAATGTTATCTGCAGGGAAAGTTACTAAAGGCACGCAGTGATTAACTAGATTCATTGTTGTGCCGTGGCCTTGTGGACTGAGCAGCCAAAAATGACAGTAATTAGAAAAATGTATAAAAAGATAAAAAAGAAAAAAAAGTGTGTATTTGTGATGCTGTCGCTACAGATTGAAATCCTGTAAATCCAGCTGGAATTTTTTATTCCTTTGTTCAGAATTTTGTTTTTATAAAAATGAACAGAAAATGCAACAAAAGTGACTAAATAGTTTTAAAGGAATAGTTCCACATTTTGGGAAATTTTGCTTTTTCACTGAGAAATGATGAGAAAAATTGACACCACGCTCCATAAATAGTCTGTACATTAAGTATAAAGCTGCAGCCAATTAGCTCAGCTTTA
This sequence comes from Serranus cabrilla, assembly GCA_903364295.1. Lineage (NCBI taxonomy): Eukaryota > Metazoa > Chordata > Actinopteri > Perciformes > Serranidae > Serranus > Serranus cabrilla. The sequence goes on along the minus strand of CAFUXE010000571.1, from coordinate 197,769 downwards.
GCACAAAGAGTGAAAACAAGCCACAAATCCACGCACCTGCACCTCCAAAGCTCAGAGTATCTCATATTTTAAATCCCTACAAAAAACAAACCAACATGCAAAACCACAGTGTGTCATTTTTACACTTTTTGTGCATTATCCCAACAGGATGTAGGGTGTTAAGAAGTAAGACGGAGCCAGACAAGTTTTCCTATTTCCAGCCTTTGTGCTAAGCTAAGCTAAATTAAGCTCACCAGCTGACAGTCCATTAAAATAACTTCATATTATTCAGACATATATTTTTTTAGAGCGGTATCAATCTTATCATGAGACTCTTGATGAGACCATTTTTCTCAAAAACTATTCCTGCAAAGTGCCTAGTTATTTTCTATTGCTTTGTCATAAACGTGTCTTGTTCTGTTTAGTTTTTTAGTTTTTTCATTGTTGTTTTCTTGCATAAACTGAGGACTTGGAGACAGAAGTATTAGAACAAAACACACAACATGTGACACTATCTTTGCCCATTTACTCCAGAAAATTGGAGCATTATTAACAGTTATCCCCTTAAAAAAACTGTCAAGTCTAGTTTGAAGTGTATCAGCAGTGGAGGCAGTCAGGGTGAACTGCTGGCTGCACTAAGTGTCTTTAAAGTCTTTGTTCTGACTCAATAGAAGTCACTAAGGAGATAATGAAGGCGCTGTACCCTCAAACATAGGTTTAATGAATTATGATGTGTGTGCACCACCTCAGGCCAGAGGAGGAGCTGCTGCACATGCAAATATATAATTAATGTTTTAATTTAAAAACACTTATGCGATTCCTTATCCAAAACCTTTTAATGTGATTTTTGATACTTAATATAAAGGCTCATTACAGGGTATCTGCTATTTACTGAGTTAAACTGGTTTTAAATCCTCTGAAAACTCCAATTCTTTCTGAAGACTACAACAACTTTACAAATCACTGAAGCTAACACGCTGCAGCTGACTGTTTTTATGCCTGAGACGTGTCGTCCTGCTGAGAGGAAGAGTGATGTCAGTATTGGTTAGAATGTATTTTTGGAGAAATGTGTGTGTTGCATATAATTAGGAGCTTTCCCTGTCACTCAGTCTGTACATAGAATAAATAACAGATATGAAGATAACGTTGTAAGTGGTGGTCTTTTCTTCAACAACCAACTTTCAAGTAATTCAGTGTGCTATAAGATGGTCATACTCTGCATATATACAAATTATTGTTGATAGGTATATGTTGTCCAGTATGCACGGATATGAAAACTTTATTTCCTGAACATAAAATGCAGAAATCATGCTTAGTTGAGTGACTTAAAAACGGTGTTAGCTATTATTTTTCTTTATTTAAATGGTCAGCCATTGACTTGAACATAACTTACAGTAACGTAGTGATGTATAATAATGTTAAATATTCTTTCACAAAGTTTTGTGTTTAGTTAATCAACCTTCTGAGTACACATAGCACATATCAGGCTATGCACATACCAGTGCATAATAACTATCTGTGAATATCCTAAAAAATCCCATATTGCTCGGGTCAAATCTTTTCTTGAGAGAAGATAAAACTTTATTTATTACAAGGGAAATTGCTGTGCTGTGTGGGATTTCTTTTGGATCTCTTGAACTGAGTTTTCGCTCCAGCAGGGTTTTTGTGGTGTGTGTACACGCTGTTCTCTGACTAAGACAACAACTATGAAAACAAAATGCAAATTTCAGCTCCGTTCTCTAATTTGGGTGCGAGGGTCTGACTGAAGCAGGTTTGGTGAGATGTTTTTAAAACAAGGTTATACCAAAAAATGTGTTTCTGTTATTGTTTTCTGCTTCTGCATGACTTAGATTTGGATTTCTCTTCACTACGGTTGACTGGATGAGCAACATATTCACTAAACACTAACCAACCACTGTGAAAAGTTGTGTCTTTATTTCCCGGTGCTTTCCTGACAAGTAACGAAACATTTGCTGGCTCATTTGTTTCCATGGTCTGCTGATGAACAAAGAAATCCTCAGTTCCTCAGACGTTGAACCATAACATATTTGGCATACAGTGAGATTTATTTATTACATTTACAACGTGTCCCTCTCCTGAGTTGTGCAGTCCTGGAAACAGACACAGAGCATCACACAGAAAGAGCAACTCCACCCGTAGTCATTTACTTCATTAGGATAAATTTAGTAGAATCTGGCCACAAATCCATAATTCATACCACGCCTGAATGGTCCTCTTGTTTCTTTACAAGTTATAACATTTCCATGCATATTTTATGGCACATCAGATGACCTAATTTGTTTGTAGTTTTGCAGATCTGTGTCTGATAAAAACCGAGAATGTTGGAAGCAGGAACGTCTTTTTTCGTCTGAAGTATTTTCCCACCTGGATTACTGTTCAATAGAAATGATTCATTCTCTTCCAGCTTTGTGTGTGTGTGTGTGTATTTGTGTGTGTTGGGTGGAGGTCTGGGCGTTGGCCCTCTTAGTCATGTCGAAGCCTGTCTCTGAGTAGGAAGATGTCTCTTCCTGTCTTTGCTTGAGGCTTTCTGCAGTCAGGTCTTGAATGTGATTTTGAGTTTTGAGTGGCAGTAAAGTCATGCACCCACTCTCAAAGGACTGAAAGAGCAAGACTGAGCTAAGATGGTTTTATTTACACCCTTAAACACAGAGGATCTGATTCAAAGGATGGGGATAAGAGGGAAACAACAGAGTGAGATGCAGCTGGTGAACTGGGTATAATTGGTGGTGTAGGTGATGGTACTGGGGGAACAGGTGGGACTGGGGTGTGGCAGGAAAGCCAGGGCTTGGTTTGAGGTGGTGGCTGCACGACGCCGCTGCAGTTATTTCCTCAGGCCTCTCTTGGTCCTCTTTGATCTGTTAAAAACAAAAAAAGAAATTTTATTGGTCCACAAAAAGGCAGAAAGTATGCACATGCAGGATAACGAACCGCCTCTTCCCAGAATAACACACACACTGTGAGACATTCAAGTGCTCTTTCAGTGTGTCTGTGACAGGTGTGACAGCTGACCTGCGCGACACACCCAATCACACAGCCTGCTCGCCCAGTTTGAGTGAGTAACGGAGCCTCAGGGGGGCTCGAGGCGAGCAGGATGATAGCCGGGCTGTGACAGGAAGGGGAAGGGGTGGGTGCTGTTCTGGCCTCAAAATGCCAGTCAGTTACGAGCGCTCAAAGGGGCCGAGATCTGTACATGGTGACAGCAAATGAACACACCTGATAACACCACAATTTAAATGAGATCACTGAGATAAGTGGGTCAAACTATAGCTCAGCACTGACAACTTAACTGTTGTGTCTGTGGCTGTTAGACATGTCGATGCAAGCATTTACATTATTCTACTCATCAAATCTGCTACTCATGGCTCTTCTAAGACATTCCAGTAATATTGCAACATGACTGTCAGGTGCCAACTGTATTTTTTTTTTAATCAAGTACAGTACTTAAGCACAATTTGAGGTACTTGTACTTTGAGTATTTCCATTTTATGTAACTTTATACTAATACGTCACTACATTTTGAGGCAAATATTGCGCTTTTTTTATGTCAATTTAAAGTGTTTACACATTTTTATAAACCTCATAAAAGTATATTAAGTAGTTAAAATTATCTCTACCTTGAGAAAATGAAAACACTGCTTGCATAAATACACCAATAATAATAATAAATCCAAAATATAGAGTGGGGCCATTCTGCATAACGAGTACTTTTACTTTTAATACTTTAAGTACATTTTGATGCTGATACTTTTGTACAAGTACGTTTTGAATGTCGGACTTTTACTGTGGTATTAGTACTTTTACTTAAGTAATGGATCTGAATACTTCTTCCACCACTGATTATAAGACATAATTTTTGTTTTATTTATTTACCTATTGTTTTTGTGAACTGAGCATGCTAACACCACTGGTCATACATGTCTTCTTTCAGGCTAGTGGATAGAAAACATGCAAAAATATACACATTCAGGTGTTTTTCTTTTACTACAATTTGTCAATTTGCATCTGTAGATTTCTCCTCAATTCACCCAAAAATGTGCATTAGATCTTACCTCATTTGCACATATATATATTCAGAAAACTTTCACCTAGTGTCTCAGGCTTCACAGAACTGACTCACCTGAATGGAATGCAGCCATGGTTAATGTTCTTTACACCTGAGCTTTTCCTGCTCTGAGAAGTCAAAATGTCAAATGCCGAACATGCCTCAGCTCATTAACCAAACAGCTATTTCACTCTTCTATCTAAGAACGCTGCTGTAAAAAGGGGCCAATTAGCCAAGAAAGACACTTTGAGAAATGTTGTTTAAAATTGGAGGAATGATCAGAATGGAGTTGTATTATGTCTTCTCTGTTATTAGGGAGCTTTAGGGAGTGTCTCCGTCTCTTAACAGTTTCTGTCTCCTCTTATTTATCTTCTAATCCTAATCCTTTTACATGACTTTGTCTGTTCGGTAGACAAAGGTTCTCTGTCCGTGAACAGATGTGCATGAGCATGTTGCGTCTGCGTGAGAAGAGTGACACATCAGAGAGAGATAATATGACATTCTTACGTTTTCTGATGGTCACTGACGCGGTTCCTCAGCACATTAATCTGGAACACAGAAAACATGCAAATGTTACACAATAAAGTCTATTTTATCCTGTGCTTTACTTCAACAACACATCTTGTTCCCTGCAGCACACACCTCATATTTCTGTGTGTTGAGCTGGTACTGCAGTTCAAACTTCTCTGCCTCCAGCTCGTTCATCCACTCCCACAGCTCTTTAGCTTTCTCCCTACAGAAAAACAGGACAGTGAGGTTGTTGTTGTGAGATCAGAAATTCTGCTTCACCAACATGTCTCCACTTACTTGAGTCTGTCCTGGCCCAAGTTATCGATGTCCAGAGATTTGCGTCTTTCGCTCAGGATCTTCTTCTTCTTCTCCCTCTCAGTCTGCCTCTTCCCACTGCGTTTTTCTGTCTGTGGGAACATGAAATAAAACATGTCTCTGCTCTGCATCCTTCACTTTACTAACCTCCAACTATGAATCATCCCGTCTGCTCACCAACTTCTGCATGTATCCTCCAAAGTGGAGGCTGGTGAGGGTTTTCTTCTTCTTAGCGTCGTCCTCTGCTCTCTTCTTGGCCTCCTCCTCCTCCTTACGAGCTCTCTCATCCTAAAGAAACGTGGAATATAGAAAGAGGACCCGGGGTGATATGTTGGGCTGCAGGAAGTAGACATTACAGTGCAGCAGCTTGAACATGACTGTACCTCAAGACGCTTCTGTCGCTCTTTCTCTCTCTCGCTGCGGATTCTGTGCTGCTCTGCTCGCTCAGAACGCCGCTTGTCCTGCACAACGGATCATCATCTTTACATATCTGTCGTTCTTTAACATTACATGTGCGTGTGAATGTAAACATTTGATTGGCTCTCACAATCCTGTCCTTGAGATTAATGATCTCCTCTTCTTCCTTCTTCCTGCTCTCAAAGTGAACCTCAATTAAAGTCTGAAGCTCCATCAGGTCCTTCTCCATCCTTTTACGATGTATGTCCTACAGAAACAGGCGTTTGGTGCTTATTGTTCTTCATAATTTGGGTCTGTGTTTCATTAGGTCAGAAACTTTTGCATAGTATGTAATGTTAGTCCATCACTTACATCAAAATCCACCTTCTCTCCATCTGGGATCTTAGGAGGGATGAGATTTGGCATCATAAATGGCCTGGAGATAAAAAAAAATATTGAACATGAATATTATTGAACATGCTGATTAAATGTCCTCTTAATGTATTAATGCACATATGTGCCTGTTGTGAATGCTTAGAAGCAGCTTCTTTATACCTATATGTTATTGCACGCTTTGCTTTGAAATAGATTTTATTTTATTTTACAGTGTTACATGAACTTTTACTAACCATGATATGTAGACAGGGAGATTTTGTGTTACATTTTGATACCCAGGACTTTAATTTTACATTTTAAGCATTAATAAATTAATATTCTGCGTTATTTACTGTATATAAAGGTATTTCTAAACATAAGGGAAATTGATAGACTGGTTGAGGTTAAACAGAAAAATTATTTGTTTTCTTTATGGTTTTAAATTAAATTAAGTTTTTTAACTTTCAGTATTAGTTTATTTTACAGTATTATTTGTGAAAACCTACCTAAAAATAAACGAGATTTTTGCTTATTTATTTATTTATTTATTGATGCGCTACGTTTTTGTAACTCCCATAATGCATTGGGGCACGTAAACAGGAAATATGTCGCGGATGCGAATGTGACGTAGATGCGATCAGTTATTGAGCCTGCTAGCTAAAATTTGGGACCCGTTTTTTTTATTACATTTTGGTAAAATCACGTTAAAAGTTTGCCGTATTTGCCATTAGTAGTCAATGTTTGCGGTATACTCGTGGGTTTACAGACAACTATCACTGGATTACTTTTATGCTGAAGAAACTGTAAAAATGTGAAGATTCTCGGGCAAGTTCTGGGGTAACTAGGAGCATCTTTTTCTGCTACTACCAAGCAGATTTATGGATGGATGGACACTTGGACTTACCAAGGGACATGTAAGTTACACTGAATCTAAAAAATTATTGTGTCATGTTTGTGTTTTCATGAGTTATGATACAAAAATCTTGATTGTGCAACTGTGACACATGTTGTATCTAGTTTGTTTAATTAATACTAAAGCCACAGTGTAAAAACAACAATCCATGATCCAAACGATTTCTTGTCCAGAGGCAGTATCTTTGTACAGATTAAACAAACAAGATGTGAAGTGTTGATTTGTGAGGTTTAGAGTAGCTTGAAGAAGGATTTTGTAACTTTTAGACAGAAGCATGCTAGCTGTTTCCCCTTGTTTCTAGTCATTGTGCTAAGCTAAGCTAACCAGTTGCTAGCAGTATGATTGATAACCATACAGATATGCAGATACTCGCTATGGCCCCACATATGTTATATATATATTCCAAATATATTATTGGATTATTATTATTGATGCATTTATGCAGCAATTTACTGTTGTCCAAGTAGGGTTCATTTTAACTTCTTAATATACTTTTATGTGGTTGAATTTAAAATATGCATAATTATTTTAAGATGAACATGTTTTTTCATGTTAACTCTCGACCTGAAATATTTCCCAAAACTATTCCTTTAATTCAAAGGTGTTATGTAAGTGTTTGGTTACCATAACAGTGATGTTGAACAATAAGTGTTACTCACTTGAATTTTGGCTTGGCCTCCTCCTCTGTATACAAAGAAAATTAAAATTTAGAATAGGAAACACCAATTAAATAGTCCCGACCACACACACAATCTCTCCTGAAGCACACAAAAACATTTCATAATCCTACCAGCAAACGCCAGCAAGTCATAACAATGGAGACTGTGTGTGTGTGTGTAGCAGCTGGGAAATTTAGTTAAGCAGAGAGTTCATCTGAGGCAAACCCAGGTTGATGTTGAGTACATCCAAGAAAAACACATCCAATCTGAGCAACATGTGCCAACATTCATTTTGATGCAATTTTGACAAGCAGTGTTACCTTCTCCCTCCTCCGCTTCCTCTTCTCCATCTGAAACCAAGACAAAACACTTGAGAGGCTTGTGTGAGTTTGTGAGTGTGCGTGTCAAATGAATGTGCATCTGATGATCGTAAATAGTTGTTTTACGAGTGCTGACAGACACGATTATTTGTCGGAGTATGTGAAAAGACGAGAAAATAGGACATTGGGTGTTTAATTATCATGTGTTGGTGTGTGTGTCGGGAGTAAAGTGTCGCATGTGTCACCTATCATAAATAGCGTCGTGTCAGAGAGGCTGTGTTGATAATAAGCAGCCGCTCACCAAAGAAGGTATGGCATCTGTGACCTCTGAATGACACTCAGACAAACATCCAAAACATAAAGGTGGCTAAAGTAAAGAGTTGCAGGTATTTGGTCATAAACTAAAGTATTGAAGAACTTTTGAGATCTCTGTTCAGAATGTTTTTCAAGATATTTCACTGGATGAGAAACATTTTCGGCCTGCTGGTTATAGCAAAAATCCTAATTTCTGTTCTTTCTGTTGTTATTGTTATCCTGATTATTTAAAACAATTACCCATTGACTCTCATGCATCATGTATGTATTATTATTTGTATTTATTTATTTAAAAAACTTTGTTTTCTTTTACCAAAATATAAAAAGAATAAACGTAATAAGTTCAACTCTGTTGAACGACGTACTGAAAACAACTAAACATATATTCAATATATAAAATATGATACAAAAATAACCAAAATAAATTAGATACATGTATTTGTAGTTCACTCAAAAACCTAACAAGTAAATATATATTCAGCATTTCTGGTAAACTATTTAAAAAAAAAAATCCAGTATAATTTCCACAATAATTGTTCTATCTCCATTTTCCTGTTTTTATAATATTTTGAAGCCAAAATAATTAGTGCAATAAGTGGAATAATCCTGTGTAGGTTAGAGGAACATTCGGGGGATGATAAAAGTCAGTAGGGTTGATCCTCAGGACACCTTGAATATCTGCACAGAATATTCATGATGGCCTGACAGCAGCGTCCCTGGCATGCCTCATTGAATCTGCTGATGATAACGTGAACTAGCAGGAGAAATTCTGCATTCACAAACTATTGTTCGTCAGGTGAAACTTCCCTTTCTCCTGCCTGCTGAGTAACACATCAGCCGACAGGTGCCTCACAGCAGGGCGTTTGCTGATTTCAGCTGAGACCGAGAGATGACTTTGAATCTGACTAACATTGCTGTCATTTCATGTGAATGGCAGCAAGAGAGAGAAACGCCTGAACGTTAAGAAAATAACTAATTCTGACTAATAAGCGAGCGCCTGAGGGCTGGGAGGGCTGGGAGGGATTTCACCCAGTGGCTCTGTGCTGTGTGACTAAGAAAGAGAGACAGACAGAGGAGGAAAACATGGAGATTTGAACGTATCACAGTGTCACATACCAAAGTGAAGTGTGACTGAGATAACGCATCATTTTCCCGTCTGAGTCTGACTGAATTAATTAATCATTGTTGCTTCATTGTCAACATACTCGCTGTCATGTCGTCCTGCTGGCTCAATGAAACTGACAGCTGACAGCACAGGTGACATGTCTGCACTCAAAACAACAATATTCCCCTTCAGACTCCCTGACCTTGTTCCTCTGTGGCCTCCTCCTCTGCAGCTGGCTCGTCCTCTTCCTGCACGGCCTCTGTAGCAGAGAGAGAGAGAGGGAGGATGCACAGCACACAGGGACATATCAGTTACAGATCTTGACAGGGTGAGATTTTGACTCATTGCTTCATTAGAACCACCACTCTGTCTTTGTCAGTGACTTGTCATTTTTCATAAGTGCGTGGGGGGAAAAATGAGATGAGAAAACAGCTGCTTGACCTAGTAAATTTTTCTCTTATACTGCAGGCGCTTATTCACCAGCAGTGGGATTAAGGAGAGGTCCCACGATACAATATTATCACAATATTTGAGTCACTATTCAAAATTATTCGATTTTGAACACCGTGCATAATGATGAGTGTTCTCTCTTTTATTTTATTAAGCCCCTAAAGGAAAAATTTTTTCAACATCTGTTTTGTCCAATAAGCTAAAATGTTCAGTCATCATACTTTATTGCAGCAAAAATGGGATTCTCAAGTGGGAAAACTGACCATTACTGTCTTAAATGGTACAAGCAGCTGACATACTTAACTTCAAGTCATAGTTTAACCTAACTGAATGCAAATGTGTGTGGATTCTTGTACAGGTATTAGGAGCAA
>CAFUXE010000571.1:173802-186389 GCA_903364295.1 Serranus cabrilla | reverse complement strand
GGAAGGACGGAAAGAAGGAAAGAAGGGAGGAAGGAAAGAAAGGAGGAAGGAAGGGAGGATGGAAGGAAGGAAGGGAGGATGGAAAGAGAAGATGTGAGAAAGAGAGAAATAAAGTGAGAAAGACAGTAAGTCAGAAAGAAGAAATAAAGAAGTGAGAAAGAAGAAAAGAGAAAAAGAAAGTGAGAAAGAGGGAAATTGACAAAGAAAGTGAGAAAGAAGGAAAGACAGAATGTGGGAAAGTAAAAAGAGAAAAAAGAAAGTGAGAAAGATAGAAAGAGAGACAGAAAGAAGGAAAGATTGGGAGGAAGAAAGATAGAAATAAATCAAATCATGAATGATTGTGACGTAATCATTCATGAATGCCAGTGAGTGACAGGCGGTGACATTAGTACGTCTTACAGCTTCTTACAGCTTGTTTAGAAAAGGTTCGTACCTTCAGCAGCCTCCTCTTCTGAATCACACAGCCGGGAAAACACACAGCAGAGGGAAAATACAAATGTAATCTTCATTTTGATATATTACGATAAGCCTGTTAAACATATAGTACAGTACACTGCTCATTCATATAAATCTATAGGTATTGGGGCTGAACAAACGGGCGGATTATTTACATTTGAGTCATAGATCAACTTGACATTCATTCATTCACAGTAAACAGCTATTAAACTGTTTGGAATCTGTGTAATGCTGCATGTACTATATCAGATTAACATGTTTAAATAACTGGATTACTTAAAGAAAACTTTAGCAGGGCCCATCTTTCAGTGCTGCTGCAGTGATACTGTACAGTGTGTGGTGAGTTATGTTGAGTACTTACCCTCCACCACCCTGTGAAAGACAAACAGGTATGTGCATTATTATTCTGATGCAAAGGCATGACAGCCTGTCGTTAACATGACAGCATCACACGGATGTGCAGACATGTCTGTCCATGTACAGTTCAGTTATGTAACAGGGTGTCATTTTATTTTCATAAGGCATGTATAGTATGTTAAGGTTGTCAAGAGAACAAAACCTCAATACAATAACACAAAAAAACTAAATAAATAAAATATTCTTTAAAAATTGACTTTCAAAACTATGGTAAAAAGGAAAAGAAATCCTCAAAACTGGATAATTTTGTCCTTTTTTTTAATGTTTTTTTTATTAACAACCTTTAAAGATTGCTGTTGCAGAAAAAAAAAGTGCATATCGTATTGTTTGCGATAATACCGGTATATTTTGTATATGGAAAAAAAAGCATATTGCTGTAATGACAACATTCCTACTTCGTGATGTCAAATCATTGCATTTAAATATTTTTCAGTATTTTGTCATATCCTCAATGTATTGCTTTAGGGTCATGTCGCCCACTCCTGCTGAACACACTTTTAATATTGTTAATAGTTTAATTAAAATGACTAAAATGATTTTAGTACAAATCAAGTTAGAAACCCTAAAACAGGCGGACAGTAAAAGGATTTCTAGGATTTAAAACTAATTTTGCCGCTATGGATTTTTGTTAAAAAAATGAAATTCTCTTTTCTTTACACATTATTTATATCATTACTTTTAGTATTATCTATTTTCTCTATTTCTTTTCCATGAATTGAAAACTTGATTTCAAGATTTTACTTAATTTTTTAAAAGCACTGATAATTAAGATACCTTCGATTGTATCATAAACGGAGATTAAATTCTTTTAAACCCATGGAATCGAAAGCGTATCGATACTTTTGACAACCTTGCAGCATATTCAAGCAGAAACATTAAAACCAGGACTTTTATATGATGCATAATAATGAAATAGGACCTACTCCTCATACTCCTCCACCACTTCCTCGGTGTCAGACATGACGGGAGCGTTCAGGTGTGCCGCAGTGAACCTGAGCGTTAAACACAGTCTTTAAATTCCTCTAAAAATCAAAACATTTTCTAACAGAAATCCTGCATCCTGGTTGCACACACAGTGAAACGTACCTGAGGGTGATGTTAGGAGCTGACGGAGAAACTCTGAAAGTTTGTGAGGTGAACCTCAGAGGGTGAAGGGACAGACTGCGTAGTGGAGAAGAGGCTTAAGGACCCCTTGTCGTGATATTAATAACTTTTTAGATAGCATGTCCTCTGCATTATCACCATTCCCTAAAAAGGCCGCCGGGTGCACGAGTGTGGTCTGCAGTGCCAGAAAGATCGAGATAACGCCACAGTTGCTCGCAGACAATGATTCACACAGCACACACACATTTTCTCACCCATGTATGGCAACCTGCCACTGACAAAACACAGGCATCCAGCTCTTATCAGCATCCTCCCTCTGCTGAGATAAGTCTGAATACAGTGAAGACTAGAGAGTGTTTCCGTGTTGTTAAATCAAGCGATTAAAATGAATTTATGGCAGACATTTGTGGTAATAAAACATTTTATTCCTCAGACAAGCAGCATCCTGCCCACAGTGACACGGAACAAAACATATTTTTGGCAGATTAGACAAAAACATAAAATTACAACTCAAATTCCCACTACGGCAATTCAGTAAAAATAGGCTTTAACCTGAAGACCGTCACCAGTTTAAAGTGCTTAAAAATTACACAGAGTTAAGGCAAATAGCTGAACAACAAATATATCTTCCGCCACTTTGCTTCTTCCTCACACATTAGAGCATTTCAGTGCTTGAAATTTAAAAATAAAAGTACTTCTAGAAGCAACGCAGAAGTGAATGATTAAAACCGCCTAACTTTCGAAGCAGTATCCTCCTTTTCAGTCCTGTAAAGCTTAAACTAAACTCACATTTTTCTCTATTCGGCATATCTGCTCCTGTGTGTGCTTTAGCAGGGAAGAGGAAAAAACAAAAAGCTTGAAAAAAAACAATCAGTCAGTCATGGCGTCCTCCGAGTCCACTAAATCCTACAAATAAAGACACACAGGCAAGAAATTACTGCAGAAGAAGCACGTTTTTATTTCATATTTAATAATAAATTGTGGGACGGTATTCTTACCTGCTCACTTGTGGATTTTTCCGGGGCTGGTTTTTGGGACGCTGTCCTCCTCTCTGGTCTCAAACAGGCTCCTCTTACTGGTGATGTCCACATGTCTCAAGTCCTACAAGTCACATATTTAAAAGTGATCATTCAGCCTCACTACAAAGGACACAAAAGGGAAACAAACGGTCTCTATATATAGATGAAGAAAGGATTGATACACGAGTATAAATGGAGAGATGTTGTGTATTTTACTCTAAATGGGACCATAATTTACATGCTGTTTTGACTTGAAACTAGTGATTGAGATTTAAATGTTTCTCAAGTTAATAAAGGGAGAAATTGTGTAATTATCTCATTGACTTTTATACAATTTGACTCATTTTTAACGAGAACAGTGCCCCCTGCTGGCCAGTAGAAGCAATTCAGGGAGTCCAGTCAGTTTTTTTGTACGCTGCCTAGATCAGAAAATTTCTAATCTGCATATTATTTGCAAGCCAATCAAAGCAGACTGGGTTTTTTTTATAAGAGGGGCTTAAAGAGACGGGCGCTAAAACGAAGCATTTCAGACAGAGAGTGAGAAAAATAATGTTGTTTTTTTAACATTAAAGAAACATGTTCTAATAGAAACCGAGAATACAAGTATACACCTGAAAATGACCGTCATATTTCCCCTTTAAGTCAAACACTTTTCCATTTCAACTCTGAGCTAAAGTCCAATCATCACGAGTCAAACTTCCTCCAATATACTGGAGAACAAATGAAGATTGAATGTTGCATTGAGAATAGAAATACTGATACTTGAAAAACAATAAGAAACACAATCAGCGTTGGTTCAGTCAGATCTTTCTTATCAAAAGTAATCAGCAGGAAGAAAGAAATCCTGACACTTGAAGCTCATACAGTAGAGCTGAAGGAGATCTACTGCCCTCTAGCTGCCAGATGCTGAACTTATTCACCTTCTTCCATGACACAGTTCATATAAATATCCTTACAGTTAAACAGTGTGGGGACCCAGGCTGGTTGGGCTTGTTGAGCCAGCGGTTGATCCGGTCTGACATCCCTGATGTGAAGCTCCTGAATTCCTGTGAATTTCCGACAGAGATAATCAGAACCAGTACGAGCTGATAATACGAGTCCATGGGACATACGGGTGTAATAACTGATAGCTGTACCTGTCTGGACACTCCCGGGCTGGTGGGGCTCGCTGTCTGCTGCTCCTTCTCAAAGAGGCCTCTCTTCCTGGACACCTCGTCCAGCAGGAACAGGGTCCTCTGGGTCACGTCCGGAGATCGAGCCACTTCTGACTTCTACTCGCATATCAGAGGCCAAGTCAAGGCAATTAAATCAGCGTTGATATAGACTAAGAACATGATGTAAAGTGGGTTATTCTGTGATGTCTGACCTGTGAAGCCTGAGCCAGTCGCTCCATCTTCTCCTTGATGGACCTGGATGAGATCCTCTGCCTCGAGCTGGACAAAACAGAATACACACGTGGCTGCAGCTGTATTCACTTTCTTTGACTAAAATAACAAGAATTCAAAGTTTTAGAAAGCCCAAAAACTCACTTTCTCTGGAAAGAAGATGCTTCATCTTCATTCTGGTCCTGGATAATTAACATTACACACAGCCAATCAACTTTTACACACATTTTATTACAGTATTTTGATTCACTATGATCCAAATCAACATCTCTGTCCTGGATGCATAACTGCAAATCTTACTAAGAAGTTGAATAAAATAGTCAAGAATCTTACTGCGTTGGATTCAAACTTCTTTGAGGCCATTCTCACACTCGCACTGCAGCAGAATAAAGCATTCAGCAATCAAACTGACGTTAAAAGATACACTCAAAAAAACAAATTCACACGGTTTCTTTACCTCCTCTGCAGCGGCGGGGTACTCTCCTCTTCTTTCTTCCTCATCATCTGCAGAAAAAGCAGCGTATGTGTATTAGCGGTCCGTGCACTCATCATAATATCAGCAGCACACAGTCATCCTGCCTCATGTGATGAGTTAGTGTGTTAACAAAGCTACCAGTCAGCAGTAAACGCTGTTACATATTGCACCAGCTATTAGCATAAGCCTGAAGCTTGAGTGGCACAAGCAAATGACCCTGAACTGATAGTCGAACAGCTGATATGAGATGAAGTCCTGTTTTAACAGTCAAATAAGCAGAAGTTAATGTTGGTGGACATTCTGTGGATGCATGTGTGTGTTTACCCTGAAAGAGATAGTCCTGGAGCTCTGTCTGACAAACGCTGGTTTGGCTGGTTCAAAGTTTTCGTTGCTCTGAGAAAAAGAAAAAGAAAAAGAAAATTTAATGCAACATAGGATCAGATTTAATGTTCCCATTCAGATGAAAATAAGCGCCAATAAACATCTTTTCCATTCTTCAAGACTTTGTGCACGCAGATTGAACAACTATTGATCCGAAGATCGTTTGTTCTTGTCACAAAGACTGTAAGTTTTAACACCAGAGGGCGCTGCTGCTTTATTAAATTGGTCAGCAGGAGCATCTGCGCTTCAAACTCCATGAGACATGCCTGACATTAAGCAAACTGTACATGGTTATTTTGTTACAATTACAGTAATTACCAGTAACGGAAATTGCTCCGATACTGCAGAAAATGCTGGCATCTGTATCTGCGACTACTGGAGTCCAGACACCAATCCGATACCATGTAATTTATTAAATTAGTAATCTGTTTACTGATTTGCGCCATTAAACTCTGGCACAGTTTTATACTGTTCTATTTCAAAATAAATGGCTTGAATTTGCTGTATTTATTCCTGTTTTACAAAGGGTTTAACCTGAGCCAGGCCTTACCACAATGATAATCATATCACGGTCATGCAGGCGTAGTATGATATATTTTTAATAGCATACTGGTGTCTAATTGGTACTCGATATCGGCTGATACAATACAATACAGTACAATGCAATACCTCCTGTGTGTGTCCGTTGTGAACAGGAGAGGGGCTCTGACAGGGCGACCCCCAGTGTTCTCGAGGTGAGAAGGGCGCCGTCGGAGAGCGAGGGCTCATGGGACTCGTGCACCCGCTGGCCGAGGGGCTTTTGTCGAGTGAGATGGAGAGGGAGCTGCATGAGAAGTGAAAGGTCAGTTGAAGATGTGCATGAGAAAGCAACCAGTGATCCAGCTCACAGTAAAGCTGCAGAGTGTTTACTGCATCCTGTTCACCCGTCTCCTTTTGAAATATTGTTGGGGTTATAAAGCCTGTCATAATGCTTCAAGCCAGTAAAATGAGGCTATGAGGAACTTGTTTTTTGTTGTGTCAGGCTGCCACAATGTCCTGTTACCCAAACTTCATTGCAGAGCCCAAAATATGGACTTTATGGTCTGTTATTGGCCTGTCACAGACATATCGTATCAGGCTGTATTTTTCCAATATGCACCTATATGAAAAGCATTTTTCTAGAAAATATAACACAGAAAACAATGCTTGGGAATATTTAGAAATTGAGTTCTACTTATTTATACTTTTTATACTTTACTGGTGTTCATTTAGCTATGTATTTTATTCTTTTTCATCTTTATTTTCTCAGTCCTCTTTCCTAGAATTGGTACGCATTGTAATACATCAATATATAAGAGAGTACAGTAATGTTTATTCTCAGGTAAAGTAATTTGTTTAAGAAACTGGTCTTCTGAGTACCTTTGCAGAGTCATATCAGTGCAATATTGATGCATAATCCATTAGAAAATGTAATTTCTTTTTAATTTAAAAATCCCCTTTTTCATCCGCCACATAAGGTAATAAAAATGCAACATCTGCTGGTCTCTACTTTTTAGACAGCTATCTTACCAGCCGATCTTGTAATAGCAGTAATACTAGTAATACTAATGTATATATCAAGTTTCTAAATGCTATATTTACTGCATATGTCAGTAAATGTGTCTCTTGAAGACTGGTTTGTAAGCCTTCATATGGCTGATTATTTAAACCTTAAACTAAGCTATAATAATCAATTTAATTCGGGACATAGCTAACTCTAACAGCTCTACCTCGCTGTTCTTCTCTCCTGCTGCACTTTCTTTTCCCCGTGTGGAATTAAGAACCTTTATCTTATCTGAGAGAAATGTTTGATCTGTCTTTGTTCCTCCCCAGTGACTCATATCAAAAATTGTGCTCATTAACCTGACAAACTTGCGAGCTGGGTTGGACGACGGCTTGGGATCGGGGTCTCTGCTCGACGACTCTCCATTTTCGTGCTAACAAAGAAAGAAAGAAAGACACAAACAGGAGAGACAATCAGCGTGAGCACACAGCATACAGGCTGTTGAACAGAGCTACCTGAGACACGCCTCGCATTACATAACACTGTGCAGTTATGGCCTTATTTGCAGATACACTGAATTAGAGCTGCTGGCAAGTGTCATAAAAGATAAAGTTCAAATTATGACCTTAAGCACGCCTTATCAAGGTTTTATAGATGATTTGCATGGTCATTTGATTCACTGGAGAAGTGCAAGTACAGCAATAAGACGGGAGATGATTGATGCCATATTTTCCTCATTTTTCTCTATCATTGATTTATATATTCTGATGCTTGTATTCATGAAGAAAATACCCCCAAAGATGTTTCAAACTAGTCAATACAAGGCTGTGTCTGGATCTAAATATTGTTAGTGAGTAAGTCTTTCTGTCTTGAGGGCCAAAACGTGGCAGGTTGTTGTTGTTGTAAGATCTGGAAAATGATTAACCCCACTCTCCCGCTGTGGGGGGTAACAGTTCACTGTGATTAACCGCTCTGCAGGGTGGCACGACTGTGTCATCACTAAGTGAAGCCCTGAACGTCTTGATGTGTTTGTCTACCTGTCCTGTCAAAGGATGTGTCCCCTGAGAAGGCAGTTCATGTTTTTTCATGGCTCTAGAGATGACGATACTAGTCCGTCATCAGCCACTTTGGATTAGACTGAATTATCTCAATAAAAACAGACATTCATGGTCCCCAGAAAGAAAATGTTAGGAGTCATGGCATCACGTGAAGGTGAAGGTAGTTTGGCCATTATTTCACATTAGCTTGTCCAGTGGTTTGACTATTTCACACCCAAGGCGCAGCTTGTAATGCATCATGTTTTTATTATAGAGCACCTTTGCCTTGGTGATTCCCGGACTTGTAATGACGTGTAATATCTCCAGCAAAGATCAGCCTAAAAATTGGTTCAGACATTCACTTTGGTGACTGATCTTTAATTGTCATCAAGTCAAATTTTCTATTTGTTTGATATTTGGTTTGTGACCAAAAACCTGCAAAACTATTCTCACTCCCATCAGCCTCATCTACCCTGTTTTGTTGTTGTTGTTGTAGTTTTTTTTACCTTTTAGTGCTTAGTGCTAGCTAAGATGCTACACTAAGGTCAGGAACATTACTCCTGCTAACATTAGCACGTTAGCACTCAACATATGCTATAATATAGTATATTTTTTTATGCATATGTTGACAGTAGTATGTGTGTGATTTGAATGTGTATTATTTTAGATGTATGGATCATATTTTTGTGTGTGTGTGTGTGAATTTAATTGTATACCTCGTGCAGTGACATAAAGGGACCTTTATCTGTATCTTTCTGCTCTGTACATCCTTACAGAGCTGCTACCCCGGCTGTGGTTTCTGAGTCATGCTGTCATGATAACAAAATCTTTATCTCCCTCTGCTGAAAACCAACAAGTGACTGAAGTCTTACTTGTCTGTTATTCCTGCTGCTGCTGTTGGCGGGGCTGTAAGAGGCTGTTTTTGGCGGTGGTTGTGGCTTGGACGTGGCTTTCACAGAGGGCTTGGCACTGCCCTGCTCCTCGTCCATGTCCCCGAGAAGCTCCACCCTCGCCGCTAATCTGCCCGCCTCCGCCTCGTTCTCCTCTGCTTCCTTCTGCTGTCTCAGCGTCTCCACGTGCCTCATCCTCCGCTTTTCATCTCGGACGCGCAGCATCTCCACGAAGTCCAGCTGCATCTGATCCACACTGAGGAGAAACGGCACACGCCCACACGTGAACGACCGATTTATGTGATGGATCGTCTCTAGCGAGCGAAAAGAACCTGTCAGTCCTGTGTCTGATCAGGTTTCTCTCATGAAAGGCTCTACAGTTTCTCTCTCTTTGAAGGCTGACTCTCCTCCAGCACCACAGCTGCTTGTGTTTTTGACAGCTTTTCAAACTTTCCATGCACAGTATCAAGTTTTTGACCCCCCCCGTGGGGTAAAAGTGTAAGAATCCTCTCTCTCTTCTTCTGAAATCTATCCACTAAAAAGGCGTACCATCAAAGTAGAGGTATTCTTACATACTAGCATCCCTTTGGCCATTTAAAGGATGCTAGTGCTAGAAGCAGACTAGTGCATAAACAAGCAGCGAGAAGAAGAGCAGTGCAAGCACCTACAGCGACAGAATCATGTTCACACAGTCTATAAATCAAGTTTTGACAGGAAAGAATGAATAAGGCTCTTTATTAAAGTGTGAGAATAACCTGCTGAGGTCCTGGGACGCCTCACTAGTGGAATCTGTCCTGAAGGCGCTGTCACTGGTGGGTGTGTCTCCGGTTGTTTGGCTGAAATCAGCATCGGGGTCAGCGGTACTTGTCGAGCTCTTCACCCTCCTCCTCTTCTCCCTTTCCACTTCCTCCTCATCCTCCATCGTCCACTGGCGCGCTAGGCTGAGGACGGAGTCGCAGTGCACACAGGAGAAGCAGAAAATAATCAGTGGACGTAAAACAGAAAAGTAAACACTAATTTTTTCATCAATTCTGCAGAAATTTAAATAATTGGCAGCTTCTTTAAGTTGTTGAAAGGTCAGATTAAAGTTTTAATAACGGTTACAAAAAACCTGCTTTACTTGTTCATCAACTGTTTATGCAGAGACTGTTTCTTTGCTTGTCTGAACAACTTTAAACATTCAGTCAGCATTTATACTTGTGCAGCCAGGTGGGCTAGGAAAATGACAAAAAACGATATGTATTTTCTAGTGATCTATTGAATATAAGCTGAAAGAAAGCAACTGCGACTTCAGAGCACATCATTCAAATCACCATGAAGAGAAAGAAAGGCTTGTAATAATAACTATCACATCAAAGGAGACAGAAAAAAACTCATTTATAAAGCTAATACGGGCTTACAACGCTATTGTCCGTAAAGGAGTGAGCTACTTTTATGCCACATCAGTGACTAAACTCCATAACAGCAAACTGTCACACAGTCACAGCTGCAGGTGGTGCTCAAATATTCATATTCTCTTTCAAATAAAATCAAAAACAACCTCGAGACATAATCTTACCTGGACAGAGCCGACCAGTTCTTCCGACTGAAAGACATATTGGACGATATAGTGAAATATAAAAGCCTCCAGGTGCACTTCGTTCACGGGCTGAAAAGAGTCGCGCGACTGACTGGCACTCTGTGGGCGGCAGTCAGATTACAGTCCGTGCGGCACAGAGCAGTCCACCTTTACCCCGGTGACTGAGGAGTCACGTGACCACAAAGGTGAGCTACCCACCTGAGAGAGAGAGAGCGAGAGAGAGGGAGGGAGAGAGAGACTCCATGTAGGGTGGAAATGTGGCGGTTATGATAGCTGTGATATTAAACGGCGGTACAATTAAAGCTAACATCAAAGCTAACACGATACGCAGTAATAATAATTAATAATTTACCCATGAATGTACAGAAACAGCAGCGTTTCTACCAGTGGTGGAGAGTAAACAAGTACATGTATTCAAGGACTGTACTTAAGTTGAATTTTGAGGAAACTTTATACTTCTACTTCACTTTATTTTCAGCCAGATATTGTACTTGTTACTACACTACATTTAGCTGATAAATTTAGTTCCTTTTCAGGTCGAGATGTAACATAAAAATCATGATCAATTTAAAGTGATTTTTTTTAATTAAACCTCATAACATTATATTAAGTAGTTAAAATTAGCCCTATACCTTTAGAAAATTAAAACTCTTCTTATGTAAATGCATCAATAAAAAAAACACACTAATATATTTGTAAAATATAAAACAATATGAGTGGGGTCACTTTTACTTGTGATACTTTAAGTACATTTTGATGCTGATATTTTTGTACTTTTACTTGAGTAAGGAATTTTTACATCACTGGTTCCTTCTTCCTTTCCAATGCCAAATTCAAGCTCTTTTCAAGGCTAATTTTAAAGAGTTTGCAGCATCTTACAGCTATAGTAACACTCTGTATATTTACATATACTACAGTAGGCCAGGGGTTGGTAACTTTTACTAACAAAAGAGCCCTTGTTGGCAAAAAAAGGAGGAAAAATGTCAGATTATTGAGCCTTACAATGCAGATAAACCAGTTTACTAAATCTAAATTAGCCTATCAAGATTACTAATAGTTACTAATTACTAATTTTATCATAATAAAATAGATGTTATTGTGCTAAAATTGTTCAATGACAGCATTTTACAGAAGCAGGACAAATTAATACAAAGTTTCAAAATGCGTTTTGTGTTTGCAAGTAGACTTGGCATCCTATATAACCTAAATTTCAAACAGTTTCATTCACTTAATTCAAAGTGTTTCCAAGGACTTCCAGCACTCACACCCAAACCCAGAAATAGGAAGTTGTGGAGGTAAATCAGCAGTAACTCTGCAAACACTGAATAATCAATTATTTAAATAATTTGAGCAGGAAAAAATGGTTTCACTTTAAGGATAGCACTTTAGGAAAAAAAATTACAAAAACAATTTAACACAAAATGTTAAACCTGCAAGATATTAACTTGCAAATAAAGATAAAATAAAGTAGAAAGGGTATACATTTGAAAGAAAGTCCACTGGATTGTCTAATATTAAAAGTAAAACTATTCCTGTATGTAACTATGTTTTCTGTCAGACTGGGTTTTGATGCTTTGTCGCACTGGGCAGTGAGTCTCTTTACAGTGTGAGTCAGACTGTTTGCTCTGCTGTGCGAGGCCACACCTTTCCTCAGAGCCCAGTGTGTCGGACTCTGACCCAGGCTCGGGCTCAGTCCAGCACACACCCTGCACCTCACCTGGCTTTATTACCAAACTTTGCTTGCCTTCCTGTTTTCTTTTTTTATCCATCCCGGGACACAATAAACAGGATGAGGTAGTATCATAATGTGCAGGCCGAGCCCTTGATGCTCATCCACATCCTTTCTTTTGTGTGTTCGGGCTGCCATGACCCTGCTTCTCTCATATTTGGTGAAGGCTGGCTTGGAGCTTGTGTCATTGAGAAGCTATCTGATTGGACTCGTTTGCATGTCATTCCCTGGCTGAAGTGTTGCTGCAGAGTTCATATAAAGGGAAAATTATATTCAGAGACTTGTGCAGGCTCTTTGCATCAAACGGGATAAGGCAATAATGATTAAAGCACCATCAGGAAAGGTCCTTTCAGGGTGTGCTTTATGAGCATGCAAAGTGGACAGGATGCTGGCGTGGACAGCTGGCAGACGCATATCAGCAGAAATTTGCTCTCTCTCAGAAGTCCATATATTCCTTTTGCATTCCTCCTTTTGCATCTCTTTGAGTTTGATGCAGCAGTCAGCTAATGTGTTAGCATAGGTGCAGTTTTGAGGTACTTGTTCTTTAATTGAGTATTTCCACATATGTAACTTTTCTTTTTTTTTTTTTTTTT
>CAFUXE010000571.1:138217-155351 GCA_903364295.1 Serranus cabrilla | reverse complement strand
CTTAATCATATCTTATGAATATCTTTTCAGATGGAGGTCCCTGAAGTAAAATCTTATCAAATGGTAGCGACTGTGACCTAATGCATATCAATTTAGGGGTCTTGAGTTTGGCTACTGGTTTTACTGATGGTTTGACTTGGGTTTCACTATCTGTCCCAGTGACACAAAGTTTGTACAGGGAGTGAACCTGAACCTCCAGCTTTGGGAGGGTGTGGTGCCACACTGTCCCTCAAACTTAAAATAAATGAATATGTCAGCCTAAATTAGTTAATGAATGGAATAACTTTTGATGGAATCCCCGTGTAATTCACCTCCACCACAGTGAGCCTTACCTTCAGCAGGTCAGAGCTCCTCATCCTCCCCAGTGCTGCCCAGGTGTGAAGTTGACAGGTGCCTGTTCCGCCCAGTTTGCACGGCCTGCAGGTTCTTATATCGCACCAGAGCCAAAGCAATCTCCGCGTTCCACGCCGTGCCGTCCTGCGGACACCGAAAGTCAATCTCCTTCCCGGTAGCCATGACCACGGTGAAGTACACGAGCCCGCGCTTGTACTCCACACAGTCCACGGTGGCCATGCGCTCAAAGCGGAGCTCCTTGGCTTTGGAGCTCCACGCCGAGCTCGGAGCATCACCGGCTCCGCCGCCGGCGCACTTGCAGTTGTGCAGCCGCAGCCCGTCCTCCGTGAGCACGCAGCGCTTCTTCTTCCACAGCTGGAGGAGCCCGCTGCTGCGCTTCTCCAGCAGCCCGTCTCTCATCACCTTGGTCGGGAAAGACATGGCCACACTGAGCCGAAGTCTTCAGACAGGACCCCAAACTTGGACAGCCTTCAGCAGTGATGCGCCTCAAAATTAATCCATCAAATACACGTCTTATATGTCTTCAAGGGTCCCTCAGGATAACAGTTTTTTTTTTAGCTATGACATTAAAAAATATGATATAATAAAATAATAATAATACATGGTACACTAACTCATATAGTCTGAGTATAAATCCAATCCATGCGCTATGACAGCAGTGTGGAGGCTGGTAGGCTGGTCTGCCTGGATATGTTTGAACATGCCCGGCTCCACTGTAGACCTCCACGCCTCCTGGTGACGGCAGGAGGAGATCCGGCCTGTTTATGAAATTCCCTGCCTGTGTGTGTGTGTGTGTGTGTGTTTAGACAGTATGGTTTCCCAGCATTGTGTGTTGTGTGTGTGTTAACAGAACAGATAGGTGGGTGTGTCCACCTCCAACCCAGGTCATGGTGCACCTGTTTATAACTGCCCCACACCTGTCAGTTTAAGTATATTTAAAAGTAAGTGGGTGAAATCACATTTAGCTGCCCTTTCAGGTTCCACAGTGTTTATGACAGGCTGCTTTATCCTTGAATGTGAGTGGGAGGTTGGTGATGTAATAGGTTTAAGTGAGTGTGAGAGAGAAACACAATGTAAATGTTTTTATTTAGCAGGTAGATTTTATTCTGTCTGTATTTTTTTTAAATTCTGTGTATATTCCTAAATCTGTATATTTTTTGCTGTTTTCTCAGTATAAAATATATATTTTATACATTACAGTCTACTGTAGGCTCATTTAAACAACAGCTGCCCATCCTTAAAAACAGTAAACTGGTTTGAAACCAATGAAAAGCCAACTGACTGATGATTAAAGTCAGATTCCAAGCAGAGAAACTAATTACATTTTTCATATCAAACTACAAAGCCTTGCTGGTGAGGTTTCGCTTCACAGTTCTCTTACAGGGAAATGTTAATTAAGAGCCTTTAAAAAAGTTCTTGTCATTCTTCACATCCTTGATAGTATCGTTATATGGGTGGAGTGAAGCTAGTAATTCCCCCAACTTTACAAGATACCGGACCTCATGTACCAGCACTGTGATGTGTCACTGCCGTGTTATGAAAGGAATGGATACAATGAACATGTGACACTTCTTGAAACTTACACACATCACGTCACCCTCTAATACTTTACCTCCCTGTTCCTCACTCGCTCGCTCAGTTTCACTCACACATTCTTGCACTGGAACAAAAAATCTGGCACTAAAATAATCTTTATTTATTATCATGCAGTTTGGAAAGCATATAACATACAAAAAAGAAGCAGGATTTAACATTGCACACTATTATTAACCTGATACTGAGATTCCCTATTCAGAGAGTTAAAGCAGATAGTGCAAATCATCAATGCAGAATGTTTCATGAATTATGTATGAACCAATATAAACTGTACCAGCCCTAGAAATAATCTTTGGCCTATTTGAGACAGACATGGTGTTTTTTCCCCCACTATACAATATTAAAAAGCAGCTTTCTATCAAGCGTGTGTCTGTCAGGTGCATGTTGACTGGTTAACTGGCGGCAGTCTGCCCCCTGCAGGAAGAAGACAGCAGTGCAGCTGGCTGGAAACCTGTCAGTGAAGATCTGGGTTGGTCTCTACTTAGTATGCGACAGCGCCCCGGCTCCGATTCCGTACCCAAATCCTTTGGGGCCAAAGTGTTTGGCGTAACAGGCTGTTGGAAAGACAGGTAAGATTTAATAAAGCCCCAATTAGCCCCAATTATTACCTCTGTAATCAAACTGTTTCCACCCATTTTTTTTTCGAGCAGTGAGTTGGTTCACTTTCTGTCTGGAATGCCAAAATAGTTGCCAGGAACAACATCTAAACTTACGTCGGAACGTGGCGTAAAAACGTCACGCCACGTGCGTTTGAGCGTGCACGCATTTTCTCTGCCCAAACAAAACGAATGTTTCTGTAGCACGAGGTGAATTTCTTTGTAGTTGTAGTTGTTTCTGGGTGATAGGTTGAAATAAAAGCATGCGGGTTAAGCTCAGGTAAGCGTCTTCATTTCCCTTTAAGAGCCACTTGGGAAACAGGTTAAAAACATTTGTTGAAGGGATAGTTTAAGGCAGACTTTTGGACCAGAAACACAGTATTTATCATAGCAAGAAACACTTTCATCTGATTTTCATTTGTTCACATGAATGCATCATGGTTATCAAGGTGCATGTATGTGAAGCAGGGAAGTGCTCTTCAATAATGTGATTTAAGTCTGGTGCTGAGCCACTTTTCTGAATTAAATATACAAAAACATTGATGGAACAAATTTCCAAACAAGCTTACGATCTTTTTCCATCTCCTGATAATGATATTGTTGTGTAAGTGATGATATCTTTATGTATTAGAGGGCCCTCTGGTGTAGTGTTGTGTTTATTACAACTCCGTCGCCCTCTGACAGGCTACTAACAAATATAGCAGCTAATTCTCTCTCGTTTAAGACTGGAATTCGAGTGTTGCATCCAATCATTTCCCCCTGTTTAGGATGTGCAATCTTGCTTTTTTAACAGTCACACTGTGTGCATTGTGTTAGTATATAATCATCACATATCATATCTATTTCAGACATATGCAGCCTGAATGGATCAGCATGGGAGCCTGGGATCACCCCTCTGGACCAGCATTGAAAACAGGTCTGACATAATATTTCTATACAGTAAAAGTCCTATACATACTTAAAAGAGATATCTTTTTTTATGCAGGGTTTAAACACATTTTTGAAAGTTTGGAAAATGTTTAATTAAAGCCTTTGTGTTTTCAAGATGGAACATGAGGCTGAATTTAATATACTGTTTGAAAATGCTTAATACTGTACTTAAGTACAATTTTTAAGGTACTTGTACTTTACTTGAGTATTTACATTTTATGTCACTTTATACTTCAACTCCACTACATTTTCAGGCAGATATTGTACTTTTTACTCCACTACATTTGGCTGATAGCTCTAAGGTACTTTTCAGGTCAAGATTTAACATAAAATCATGATCAATTTGAAGTGATTTGACATTTTTTTTTAAATGAAAATAGTATATTAAGTAGTTGAAATGAGCCAAAACACTACTTACATAAATGCATCAATAATAATAATACAATAATATATATATAGAACAATCAGAGTGGGTCCATTCTGCATAATGAGTACTTTTACTTTTGATACTTTAAGTACATTTTGATGCTGATACTTTTGTACTTTTACTTCAGTTAGTTTTGAATGCAGGACTTTTACTTGTAATGGAGTAATTTCACAGTGTGATATTCAAACTTTTACTGAAGTAAAGGATCTGAATACTTTTTCCTCAGCGCTTGAATTTTACTCTTAAGAAGCGGTGAACCCTGTTATTGGGTGTAACTTTCTATTGAAAGACCCAAGTAATAAAATAAACCCTTAAAATAAAAACAAAACCTTGTTTGAGTGGTTAAGTTAAACGGATGAAGGCTGCTTGTGCAGTTCCAGCTTTATGCGTAATTATACAGTGTTATGATTTTGTTCATTTCTTGAAGTTATACCTTTGCAGTAGATCTCTCCGTCCTTGTCAGCTTGTGTGGTTGACTCCAGACTCTTGTTACATGATGCACAGGTGAAACATCCACTCTTATGCCAAGCCTGTGAAAAAAAACAACAGAAAATACATTTAAAAAGGAGTGTGTACTTCTTGCAAGCATGCATGTGTGTGCATGTGTGTTTGTCCTTACACTGCCGGCTCCCATGACCTTCTCAGCAGCGTAGACGGCTTTGCCACAGCGAGGGCACTTATCTGACCCTCCAAACTTCTGAGCCAGTTTGGAGGGATTGGGGTTGGTGGTAGGACGGTGAGGAGCAGGTCTGACAGAGATGGAGAGACACTTTAGATAAAGAGCCTTTAAAACAGATGGAGAAGTGTGTGTGTGTGTGTTACTCACGCTTCATGTGTAATGCCCAGATTCTCTCCCTTGTCCATGCTGAGCGTCCCCGCTCCCTGGCCGTACCCGTAGCCTTTCGGCCCGTACTTCTTGCTGTAGCACGCCTTGCAGTAGACTTCGTCGCCATGAACGGCTACAGTCGTGCTGTCCAAGTTCTTATTACACACCACTGCAAAAACAGACATTCACACGCACACACACACACACCAATGCATGCATATTATTGTTTTGCATATTTGTGCACATGTTTTTGAGCACGTTCATGTATTTAGATAGGCTCCTAACTGTTTCCTTTTAAGGAACAACTTTATCAAAGAGGCATGTTCTCATCTGAATTCCATCACAGGAATGTTTGATTACAACACAGACACACAAATAACTCCACAGAACTCCATGAACCCACAGCATTTTCAAGTTGTTTATATGATATATTTCAGTACATTGATTTTACAGTAAAACATTGTGAATGTTTATGATTTTTACCCTCTGAACCCCGTATCTCGGGTTTGAAATGAATGTTTTCTTTCAAAAAACACCAAAAATACACTATTTACCACAACCACAAACTGTAAAAACAGACTGTCATGTGAACAATTTTCCCACTTCTAAGGGGAAAATAACCAAATCCAAATTAAAATAGTGACATTAAATCAAATTTACTTTATTCTACATGCGTCATTTTAAATTTGCATGAACTAGATCCTGTAAAAAACATACAATTCTGCACTCTTCTGCAAAACCATTAAACTAAGAATGACTTGGCTAAGACCCACAGTGTCATGACAAAAATATTGTGAAATATTGAATGTTGCTTGTTCGAAAAAAAAATATTCCCTTCTTTTTTCTAATATCAATCAACAGTATCTTGTTTTTCCTAAAGCAGCCATACATGGTACAAATAACAACACTTTATTTCATTAGTTGGTGTTACTTGTGACTGTTATGACAAAGTGACGAGTGTCCGAACTTCAGCGGTTTTCTCGATAACAATGGCAGGAAGCAGCAAAATGTTTACTCACTGCACAGGAAGCAGGACTTGTGGAAGCTCCGCCCATCGCAGAGTACCTCCTCTGCAAAGTAGACGGTCTTCTGACAGCGGCCACACTTGTTTCCTCCTCCTAATGGCATCCTTTAGTCATGCATGCAACAGGAACACAGACACACACAAGCACATTTTTTGGTTTTTGACCATATCTTTTCTGTCCAGTTAATAAAGATACAGCACATTCATGCAAAGACCCAGAGATGATCTAAGTTTAGAGAAATATCCAATAGTAAATTAAAGCCTAATTTATAGGGCCTACATGGTTTAAAAGTTTAATTTACATATTGAACAAATGCACAATATGTCATTTTCTGCTGCTAGGGGACAGTTTAGATGGTTTTCTCCTCCTGCCTTCAGTGTTCATCCTTCATGAGGTGTTAACCTTAAGTAGATGAATTATCTACAGATGTCTCCTCCTTTCCAACCCAGAATGACCCAGTGATGAAAAGTGATAAAAACTGCTACTTCATGTTTAAAATCAGTAGTTCTCGGACAGTGTTCGGCAGACACAGGATGTCCCCGAGGGGCTGCCAGTCGAGCCGTCTCTAATGTTTGCTCAGCTTGTGTCTCTCATAACTTAAGATCCAGATGTCCAATGGCTGAAATACTTCATCCAGTTAAAGTATATTATAATGAAAAATAGTGTATACGTAAAATATGGACCGCAGATGGAAATGAGCTATTAAGCTATAATCTGGTACAAGCATCTTTGCCTATTGGCATTATGGATCTGTACATGGTCCTTTTAAATTAATAAATGTGGCTTGAAACTGGTTTAAAAGTCAGTTTATGACATCTTCTGGCAGATAACCAGAGAATATCAAACCCATTGATTCAAACTACTGGTTTCTCTGGGTTTGAAAGTTAATCAACAAATATATAAGATATCTGTGGTCAGTTTTATGCCATAAAGTTACATATACCTTTTACAAAACCATCAAACAAACACATTTACAAGCGTTTTTGTTGTAGAAAACCCATTTTAACGTCCAGATTTGGTCGCCTGTAATTGTGACCCAGAGACTGTAATTTCACTGCTGCCAGCTCTCTGTGGCTTCAGTAGAAGGACCAGGCACTGAAGCTGGAAATACAGGAAGAATTTGTCAGTGTGGAAGTAAATGAAAACATGACCTTTGAGGGGTCTTTAAGTTGCTGGAATGTAAAAGACGTTGGCATTGTGCCTGTTTCTACCCAGCGTGTTTCCCAGCACGATCCTCCCAGTATCCGCATCCACATTCCTGACCGTGTAAACCCTCCCACCTCCCTCCGCTCCCTGTCTTTCTGTCTCATTCTGCATCACAAGCTCTGCAGGCATCACACTCTGTGGGCTGTGGGGAGGAAACAGAGTCAGCTGGGTCAGCTGGTGGTCAGAGGATGAAGTATTTTCTATCACCCTTGGACAGCCTTCCTGTGCGTGCCCGGCTGCACCTAATCATCTCTCTCCCTTTCTTTAAAAGTAAATACAACACCCCAAAATTAAACATTTACTGCTGACACCAGAGTGGCACTTAATGTGGATATGAGCTCATTGTATGGCATTAAATCATGGCTGTGAGTGAAGGAATGGGTGGAGCGGTTTGTGTGTGGCTGCGGCCGCACTGTGTGTCACTGTGTGTCAGTGTGTGTCAGTGTAAGTCCGTCTGTGTCAGAGGGTGAAAGCCAGACAGTGAAATCTGAAAAGAGGTCTGGGAATAAGTGACTGTGAAGGAAAAGTTCTGCAGTTTTCGGGGATATAATTGGATAATGGATGGAGATTATCATCCCTGGTGATGTACGTTCACTATACATTTGGCTAATGCTGTATAAAAATCAGTTATACAAGACAAAAAGAGGGATTCTCACATATTAAATCCATTTACATATTGTGTCATAGGTTCTACAACCCAGACAGGTGAATTAATATAAAGCCAATAGAAAAAGTTGAATGATGCTGTTGTTTTTGCTTGATTTTTGAGTTTCTGGCTTTATTTTTAAGTGCTCCAACAGTCTGTTTGTGATGCGGTGTGAGTGATCATTGACTGAAATTGAAACTCCAGCAAAACCACAGAGCTGTGACGCGAGCAGGGTTCAGGGAAACGGTGCTTTAGCAGAGGAAATCTGGATGTGAAACACAGAGGGAAGTGGAAGGCCTTGATTATTATGTTCTGCTGGAGATAATTCATATTAAAAACCTGGCTTTTTCCGGATTATTTTACGTAACGCCTCACAGTTTGTATATTCTAAGAATTCTGGAAGCGAGGCGAGCTTGCTTTTTACTGCCAGTAAAAGCAGAAATGTCAGAATTATTTTTGTCCCAGGCACTGGTAGAAGAGGTTTCCAGCAGCCCAGCAATGATAATATGACTAGAAGTGGTAAGTCTCAAATAACTCTCTAATTCTTTCATGTCGTTTCACAGCAATGAGGAGCAGAAAAAGAAAGCTTGGACGGGAGATGATGTGTGTCATGATGTGTAGATGACTCCAATGGCTCCAGGACAAAGTACGTAAATAGAAGGTGAGAAAGTAAAGTGATGAATTAATCAAGTGAGTCAATATTTATTTAGATTTGAGAAAAAAGTACTTGTTTGACAAGTCATCTGACAGGATAAGCAGACAGTGAAGGGACCACAGAGGGAAATGCATAGAGAGCAACACAAGGTGATAAAGATTATCCTCACTTGACAGGAGCAGTGTTTTCAGAAAAACAATGGCTTCTCTTTGAGCAATAACTTGGTTTTCATTGCATTAATAATCCAGGTCTTTGCTAAATGATGTGCACAGAATTCCCGAAGATGAATTCTGGTGCATGTGGATCACTGAAGCTCTGCAGGTTTAGACATGTGGGAAGCTGCACAGGAATGTTCAAAGAGTGCAAACGAGGTGAAAGAAATCAGGAAGTCCGTTCATGAAGTAAATGTGCCTGCATGTGACATCTGTGTGATTTTAAGTGGGAGTTGCTGACTATTCTGTATCAACATGTACGCGTACTTGTCCATTAGTGTTTCACATTGTGTTGCTGTTTAACTTTACACTCTGAACCCACTTTGCAAACTAAAGCTGTTCAAACAAAAGAGTGTTTTTCCCATCATGCATCGGCACAAAGAGAAGGAAATTAGTTTGAGGCAAACAGAAAGCAGGAAGCTTCAAACAGACTGTTATTTGTTAAGATGACTTACCTGCAGTTCGTAGGTGTTGTCGGTCAGTCAGTGATGATGGACAGGTTTGTCTCCCTGCTCGGAGAAATGCAGCACCGGGGCGTGTTCAGGAAACCGGCGGTGCAAAGTTGCACTTTTAGTTAGTCTGCTGGAGAAAAGTAGCTTCTCTTAGTAGCTTGAATTTAAAGACTTTATCCCGGTGATACAAACAGAGTCAGGCAGAGGTGTTGGTATGGATGTGCCTCTCCACTTTTCCACTGATCCAGATGTGCTGAAAAGGAGGAGCTTCTGTTGTTACTGCTTCAGTCCGCGAGCTTATTGCTACAGGGGAGTTTCTAGCTGACTAGGCGAGAGAGAGAGAGAGAGTGAGTGAGTGAGAGAGAGAGAGGGGAGGAAACTTGGATTGAAACGCTGTGTATTGCCTTGCACAGTGGAAATACTGTACTAAGAATCAGAGCCAGACACACAGAGAAAAAGAATATAAAGACACATTTTTGAGCACAGAAGAGTACAAGCTTGGGTGGTGCAAGAGCGTTTAGGTTTCAACTTTATTTCAAAGGAATTCCTCCCCTCCCTTTCCTTTGGTTTTGCACTCATAGCCTGTGTAAAAGATCTGGGCATCATCATAATAATTAAAATAATTGTTAGTTGCAGCCCTACAAACATAGTTTTTCATATTAAAATTCCATTTCTGCTAATAAATCTCCCTGAATCTGGCTCTTGCTAAAAGTAGGTTGTCTTTGGTTGCAGTCTGTGTTTTACATGAAATAGTGCAAAAGGCCTCAGATTCAGTCTGTAATTTGCAGGACAACCAAACAGCGGTCGGCCCGGCTGAACTGGGCGAAGCTGTTTTATAGTGCTGGGAATAAGATTGTGGCAAGAATAACGAGAGGAGGTAAAACTGAGGGTGTATACTATAGCATTAAATTACTGTTTATGTTCTTCTTAATGTTTTATTCAGAATTTTACAATTTTTTTTGTTTCATCTATTCTGTGTTTTATCTTTTGAGCTGGTAGTTTCGGCACACTATATACACAATTTTTTTTGTGAGGTTTTTGAGGTTAACCGTCAGTGGATAATCAGCTTGTAGAGTCAAATGGTAAATCAGCTGTTTTCCCTCTGAAACAGTAAACAGGACACAATCTCAGTCAGTAATTCCAGCCTTTGGACTTTATCACCGTGACCTTAAATGACCTTTAGAGACCATCTGGTAAAGGTCACTCTGACATGCTCAGTGGATGAGAAAGTATTAATATGAATGGATTTCGAAGGTGCTTGCAGACAGCAGAGGCTGATCAGTGCTGCAATAATGAATCTCTGCTGCCACCATGTGGTCAGTGTGGGTACCAGCACAAGACTCGAATCTGCTCCAAAGTTTAATGGGTTCTTCCTTGGCCAGTTTTTCCCATAATCCTGCTGACAAACAGAGAAAAAAACCCTAACAAACAAACAAACTGAATCCTTAGTGGAGGTAATCTTAAATTGTATTAAAAAAATGTAAAGCACACTATAGTTAACAAAGTTAACAAAGATGTGTTTATTATTCCCCTCATAAAGTTCCACACATTTAATCCACGTACATTTAAAGTAATCATTATTCCCCTTCAGGCACAACCAAAGCCGCTGTAACACGTTGATATGCAGGCACACAGATCCTGATGAAATGTTGGATATGAGGCGTAATGCCTCGGCAGCCTCAGCTTCTCAAAGCACGTTAAAGCTGTCGGAAGCGTCGCCTCGACTATTTCTACCTTCATCTCCGTGGCAGGAACCTCCCATCCTATCCAGAACTTTATGAGGCTCTTTAGCTCAGCTGGACACGCTGTGTTGGGAAAAAAAGAAAAGAAAAGGCTGCTGATGAGTCAACACATCGTCTGCTGAAAACAGATGAACAGGAGTTAGGAGCACGTACCGTTTTCAATAAAAGTTTTCAAGTAGCTCGATACTCGGCACACGTCCATGACATCAGACGCGCCGTCATCCTCGACTTTGTAGCTGTCAAAGATAACCGTTACAGACGAGGGCCACGTGATGCAATCCAACACCATCTGAAATCACATGATTTATTACAAATAATCAGATTATTATTGAATTCAGGTATCTAAACTCTACAGCAGTTACTGTTCATGGATTATTTTAAGAAAGGAAGGAAAGAGAAACAGGCCAAACATGCTGTAGTTAATCCAATAGTTAATACTGTTTGTGAATATTTTTATTCCTCTTAGTTTTTTGTTTATATATTTCAATAATGAACCAATACTCCGGAGGGTGATGCTTCTGTGCTGTACCTGAGGCGTGACTTCTGCCTCTGATTCCCGTGGAAACAGCAGTGGGATAACGTCTCTTCTGTGGAGGAGAAGCGGCCACAGTCCGGTTTCTTTCAAGCCTTTTCGGAGCTGATTGATTTGACGCCTTGTTCGCTCGATAACCTGCAACATAGGAGACATTGTATATATTATAGGCTACACAAAATCATTCAGCAGTGATCCTCTCTCATGCCCAGTTATAACCACAGAATTAGCTCTGATTCTTGAAGCGGCTCTGTTCAGGATTGATCATCTACAAGCTTTTGTTCTGTTATTACAGATCTTTGTTTATACTCGAAAAAACAAGCTTGGAGCAACGGTTAATGAGACCTTTACAAGCTCCTTTTTTCTTCTAACTCCCTTCCTCCATACTCTCCTTACAAACTGTAGAATATCACACTTCAGATCACAAACCTGCTGTTTTTTGGTTCCAGCTAAGAACATTTCAGCTTTAAACCTGGTTATTTTTTGGTCAAAATGCTCTGCAAGTTTATTAATACAACAAGAGGTTTTTAGGGTTTGTTTGTTTTTTAACCTCACTGTAGATCTTCTCAGTAATTATTAAAAGTATTTATGTGTACCATAGATGTTTCAAGAGCTAGTTTGGCATTGTAAAAGGAGATATAACTGAGTGATATAACTTGGATAGTTTAAAAACAAAAACCCACTGGGGCCTCTGGCTTCAGATGACTGGAAGTTGAATAATGATGTATTATTATTCAGGTTATTCTGCTGCAGTTGCAGAAGGACTCCTGAATAATAAACTGTGCCTGTTCTGTTGGAAGTGTTCTGCTTCTTGATCAGATTTTTTTTTTTTTAGCTTTTGTTTGAGTTGACAAGTAAACTGATTTTGATGTCCCCTTTCTCTTGCTGACAAGGCGGTGTGATGTCAGAAATTGCTGAAATGGCAGGCAGCAAAAATAGTGTCTCTTTCTGAGCCGTTGTCAAGATAGCTTGAAAGACTTATGCCTCTATAAATACAAATATAAGGAAGAATGTGGGACAGACTTAAATGATACTGTTTGTTATGTAATGGCAGGGGAGTGGAGACATTAAAAAGAGTTAATACTCTGACATTACAGCGTGCAAGAGAAGCTTTTCAGACAGCCGTTTCCTGTTGGTGGCATTAGGTGCTGGCAGGTCCCACGACAGGCAGAGCTGATGGCTGGCGTCAAATTCATGTAATTCAGAATCTCCAGCCAGCTGGAAATAAACAAAATGAAATAATTAATAAAGGATGCATAGATTAAATGCTGAGCTCAAACTGATAGAGAGCCTTTTAATAAGAAATGTATCTTTTCCATGCTGTGTGTGAACTTTAGTTAAACTCACCGTTCGTATCGTGTCTCGGACATCGAGGTCAGGGCAGTCTTGTATCGTCACAGGAGTCGTCTCCAACGCGCCGCCAAAGAGAACGTGAATAACAGCAGGGCTGAGTCCCGGGAAACTCGGCCCGCAGTGCAAGAAGGAATGGCCGATCATCCGGCCCGCGGCTGCAAACATGTTGTTGTCGAGCAGTTCGTCTGAAACTGAGGGGATGAGGTGATCAGGCTCGCCTTCGAAGATTTTGGTGATGGCCGCATGTCCTGGAACAATCACAGATTGAGGATTATAAGAAGATGTAGAGTGCAAAGGTGCAGTTTCACTTACTGAGGATGAGCTTCTGAATTTAGTCTGAGCATTGTTGTTGTGTGTGTGTTTTGTGTCTCACCTAAGTTTATATGGAATCCACTCATAAGCTTGAAAATCACTGTTGACATCATGTGACGGTCGACTCCACTTCCTGTTGCAACATCACCTTAAAGAAGCACATATTTCCCATGTAAATCACAATCTCAATTTTTTTTTTTGCTGGGGATAGTTTTTGGAGACTTTAGAGAAGCTGTCAAACAACCTTTTCTGATGGGGAACTGAAATCATTAAATCCATCGATGCTCTCTTCAGAACCACCAGACTCCATTGACAAAAACACTAATTTTACCTTGCACAACAAGGGGATTGCTGCTTTAACGCTGCCTTGATTTTTTTACTTAGTTCGTGTTAATGTGTGAGTTTGGTGTTTTTCAGCATTAGTTCGAATTCACTTAAGTCACACAATAACAGAAAAACACCAACTGATTGAAGCAGCGTTAGACCAGCAACTCCTGTGTTTTGCAAGGTAAAATTACTGGTTTTGTCAATGGAGTCTGGTGGCCTTGAAGAAAGCAGAGATGGATATAATGGCTTTAGTAACCTGTTGAAAAGTGCTGTCTGACAGCAAGATAAAGCAGTGGAAATATTCTGAATATATAGTTTACGTAATATTGATTCTTTGGATAATCCTACTACTACTACTTAATATACCAGTGTCTACCTATAAGTTTGCAGTGAAGTGGCGACGTCCACCGCACGTTGTCTCTCTTGTAGAAAGTGACTAAGGTTCGGTCTTGCTCTTCCTTTCCCTGCCTGATGTCCACGCTCAGAAACAGGCTGTGTGAGTCTCTGTTGATGTGAAGAAGCTCTTGGGAAAAAAGCCAACCAGCTTGTTTTGGATCTGATGTTGTTCTCCATTCTGAGGCAAAAAAAAGCCCAAAAAACAGCAAAATCAGAAGCTATTTTCACACATAATGACTTATACATAAACAGAGCTTAAAGAGCGATGTCCCACCTGTGATACCTGTGGTCATTTCCTCTGTTCCTTCCATGTCTGCAGCTCCTGGGCCGATCATAATGTACAGTCTGGGAGAGAAGAATTTACAGTAAGGTTAAGTTAGTAACAGCTCCGTGTTAAAACAAGTTTTTACTGGAAACTTGTCAAATTGCGCGTCTGCTGTTTAAGAGGTATGCAGCTTTTCTTGCGAGTGACCCTCGGGCAGGAGGGAAAGGAGAGCCATGTTTACTGCTCCTCAACTTTATTTGTATCTCACCGTTAGAAAACGAGCTTTTCTAGCTACAGTTTGTTTCTTTGAACCTTTTGTTTGGATAATGGATGACTTTATTTCTTTAACTAAACTTTGGGTAGATTATTTATCAAACATACTGTTTCCATTACAGTTCTTTTAAACATTTTAAAAATGGATTCTTGCAAGTTTTTTTAAATTTAAAATCTAGTGTTAAGTTATGCAATGTACCACATAAATCCATTGATGTGACATTTGTAAGGATTAGGAAAAGTTTAGTATAGTTTTAGCAGGGTTAGCTAAGAAATAATGTCAAAAAGTTACAAATAAAACATTTATTATAACAGGCATTTTATTGCATGAGGAAAAAGTATGCCCACTTTGAAATCATGTCAACAGGAAGTGGTTATTTCAGCTCAGCAGTAATTAATAAGAAGGAACGATTATGGGCTGATGAAAGGGGTGCGGTTCATCTTTAAGAATTACAATTAGCACCAGACTGCTAGCTTCAATTTCAGTCTTGTGTTAGACAACAACAGAAATCAACTAGTACGACAGATTCATGCAGGACGCGGAGAACAACATGGAAAAAGACAGAAGCAGTCATGGTCAGAGAGAGGCTGCAGCTGTGCTTACCTGTGGAGGTCTGCGACAGTCTCCTCTCTGTTTCTTGTGTTTGCTGTCAGTGCTGTCATTGGGGCTGGGTGGGAATTTCTCCAGCTAGTGTACCAAGCTGGTTTAACTTGTCAGTACAGGTATTGTAAAAGCAGAGAGTCTAGCTTAGCCTCAGGCAGCTGTGGTTTTTTAAAGGGCAACCTTTTAAAATCGACTGTCAACAGATCCTGCTTGCATGCTACGCAGTGACCACAATCAATGTTACATTGTTAATTAGATTATGCCTCCAGATAAGAATTCTTGATTGATAATCAGCAAATATCAGCAACAGTAAATGCATGTATGGCATAGTGTAGTTGTTAGGAAAGAAAACTTTTTATTTAGACACAGAAGCAATTCAAAGTGGTTTACATCTGCAAAGAAAAGCATTAGAATTACATGTAAAACTATTAAAAATTAGATAAAATAAAGTGAAATAAATACAACTGGAGTAAAGTTATAGTGCAGATAACTAGAAGGACACTCAAAGATGTTTACCAGGGCCAGACGCCCTATCTTGCAAATGTAAATAAAGTGAAATAATCAGTGATTCAGATCCACTCCAAAGTTTAATTTCATGCTTGGCCCTTCCAACACGTTTCATAAAAAATCAGGCCAGTAGTTTTTCCGTAATCCTGCTGACAACCAGACAAATAAAGCAACATGACCTCATTGGCAGAGGTAAAGGAAACTAAATAAAAGTGCAGCAGAGGAAACAAACAAGGTTTTAGTATTTGAGATACTTATACACGAGGTAGAGCAAAGCATGTTTTTCATGACTTTCTGTGCAGGAACATCACGTTTCTCCAGATGTGTTGGTGTTGAATATTTGTGTTAAAGTAAAGGATGAACTTTTCTCCATGAAAACTCTCTGATGCATTACCCAATAGTATATAAAAGAGTTGAAATTATTGGATCTAAATACTTACATCACTGTTGTGGAATCAGATAAAAGACAATTCAGATAGATAAGATTCTTGATTATAAAGAACATGTTGACATGTTTAAATGTGAACTAAACACACAATATACTTGATGTATTCAGCTCTGTCACTGTACCTCCTTATAGTATGTGATAAGATAAGATAAGATATTCCTTTATTAGTCCCACAATGGAGAAATGTCCAGTGTTGCAGCAGCAAAAAATGAAAAAGAAGCATAAAAAAATAGCAATAAACAGAAACAAGCAATATTAACAGGAAATCTAGAACTATTAACAATTTAAACAAGAAATATGAAGAAGTTTGAACACGTTAGGCAATAAAAAATGTAAAATAAGAAGCAATATATAAGATCAAACAATTGAAAATTACTCAGAGAAAAATGTTTATATTGTACAATGATAATTTATGTGCCTTTTGAATGTTCAGTCTGTCTAGTTACATTTAACCTGTTAGCATTCGACTGACCAGCTAGTGGCAGATTTTTTTTGCCGTTTTTTCTCTATTAGAGGCTCAGCAGGGTCATGGGACATTAATGTCCTGAACCCTAACAGATCTTAATAGGTTACTTAGTTGATAAATGAAGGCACTTTTATTAGAAAGTTGACACACAGTGCTGAGCTCCGTCTCAAATTAATCGTAAGATCCCGAACTTTCAGCAGTACTGTTGCCCCGTGAAACCACTAAAGGTCCACAATTCTCAAAAAAGGGGCAGAATGACATTAACGGGCCTTATAGCAAACTGGGACACCCTATAGTACAGTGATAACCAACTGGCGGCCTGTGGGGCCACATACGGACCGTCAAAGCTTCCAGCCCGGCCCACAGAATAATAACCTAAATCATGAAATTGGACGGGGAGGAAAATGCGTTCTGGTATTAAGCACATTTACAATAATGTTTCACCGTTTTTAACCATCTTTCCTCAGTGAACTGCCTCTTTGTTGGAAGTCTGAGAGCACCTCTAGTTAAGTATTTAGTTATCATTCTGGTTTATTAGGAGTCTGTTGACACAAAATAAAAATAGCATGAATTTAGAAAGCCAAAGTAGGCATAAGTACATTATATATTCTTTATCTGAAATTTCAGCCCACACAGTGTCTGTTTGGAAGAGGTCTGGCTCTTGGACTAACATGGTTGATGACCCCTGCCCGAGTCTAACAGCAGACACTCTGACGCCATCTAGTGTAACCGTGTAGTCACATGACTCGTACTGACACAAACCAGCATGTTGGTGAACTTGGTAAACTGAGAACTGAAAGCTTCCTCTGAGCTCCATTAACCTGCTGTGTTTTATCTCTGTTTGTGCTTTCACTCAGTGCTCCTCCTGCCTTCTGCGCCCTTTACTTTATTTTACTCATCTAATTGGAGCTGCACATCTGAGGCCTCATGCTCCAGACAGGCAACATGCTGGAACAGCCCCCCCTCCCTCCCTCCCTCCCTCTC
>CAFUXE010000571.1:114147-126175 GCA_903364295.1 Serranus cabrilla | reverse complement strand
TTATTATTATTATTATTATTATTGTTTTCATTATTATTATTGTTATTATTATTATAAAATAAGCAAATTTGCCTTGATTTATTAATCATATTACCTAATATTAGTTTAGTTTGCTTAGTTTTTTGGCTCTTATTTGCATTTTGCTTACTTTTTAAATATATTATAAATATTCATAAATTAAAAAAACAATTACTATTCTGTAAATCTCTTTTGCATGTACAAACCTAATGTATTAGTCACACTCGTAGTGTGACTTTAGGTTTTAATAACCAAAAGTTATAATATTTCGATCAGGCTCAGCTCGTGTTTACTACTTCATCATTATTCTTCTTTCATACTAATAATTTCTGCTGCGATTGCTAAGATTGACTGTTTTCCAAAGATCAATCTTTGTTTGTTAAATTGGTTGTTGTTGGTTGATTTTTGTTAAAACTTAATAAGGCAAGATTATGTTTAACATAGTTTTATGCAGGCTGCCCCTGGCTGACCTCTAACTGTCAGTTGGCTATGATTTCAGCATTTAGTTGTTAGCTGCAGTTGAAATAATGATGGAAATGATATAAAAACATTGCGATAATAATCTGGTGTCTCAAACTCAGACGTTTTTTTTTTTTTACCAAACAGTCAGTAGACCAGAGTACAAACCCTGCTTATATCATCCAAGACCTTCAGTGTCAGGGAGTCAACAAAAGAAAGAAAGTTTTATCTAGAAATCCGATAATAAGACAGATAACATGTGCATTCAAGAACGGAAGTAATCTACTTCTCTGAAATGGAAAAATTATCACATTATCTGTCCACAATATAAAATGTCCCCTGACTTTTCGAATCCCATTTATAGTTCCTGGTTCCTGGTACTTTTTTTGGTACCGTTTCAGTTGAAGTCTGCTTAACCGGTACCAGAAGGCGGAGTTAAAACACCGCAGATCACGATCACTCAGAGAAAACCATCACTTTTCAGTGACTTGACCCAGATTTTAAGAAACAGCAGCTGGTACAAGTGCAGATGCCGGTGGCGCTATAAGGCTGAGAATGCCGCACCGTGCAGTGGAAACACGGCATAAAAGTGTTGCCACCAGAATAGAGCTGTTTGCAAATAAAAACCTTTTAAAAGCTTTTTGAAGGTTTCAAACAGCTGGCTGTGGAGGGAGGTGGGGGGGGTGGGAGCTCACGGTGGACCAGCCCCTGTCTTTAAAGGCCTCTGGCTGTCTTGGGATATGGTTGCGGCCTTGTAATTGGTCCCTAGAAGGCGTTAGGAGCAGGACTAAAGTGTCTTAGACTCCTCTGAAGCTGCATTTACATGGAGGGTGGGCTGACACCGTAATGACTGTAATTTAGAAAGAGGAGGAAAGGAGGGGAAGGCAAAGTTTGGAGGGAAGGAAAAGAGAAAGAGTTAGAGGGGTGAGAGATGAAAAGAGGAGCCCGGATAAGGTCAGCGGGTTGATGGATTTCCTTTTGTGTACGGAGGAAGGAGAACAAGCAGCAAATGTGTGCACGGTGATAAAAAGATAGATTGGTTGAACACACAATACAAGCTCAACCCATTAGCTTGTGCTTGTCTTTTGTCACTGTGATATTTTCCCACAAATTAAATGTTTTCCAGATGCGTACATTGAATCAGCCGAAACATAATCAGCTCCCACATCTTCTATCCGAGCCCCTAATGAAGACCTGAACATTTAATGTGACTCCAGCACCATGTGGTCTTTCAATTAGACCACAGACCTGCTGACCTTGTGGCTCTCTGGAGAGGTGTATTTGAGCATGCATTCATGTCTGAGCATGTGTGTGTGTGTGTGTGTAAGAGACAGTACACAGATGGTGTTTGAAAGATAAATGTGATTTGGACTCTGTATCATTTTTCATCTCCTAGTGAGTGAATGGCCTGATATTCCCTACGGACACTCCCAGAGTACGTCAGCTGTCTCTCTCTCTCTCTCACACACACACTCACACACACACACACACTGTACAGATGCCTAGAAATCATAGGGCAGGTCATGCGTACATCTGGTCTGACCACAGGAATATAAAAACCCTGCACAGCATCCATCCCCCAAAGCTTATCTGACATTTACAGGTAGGAAACAGTAAGAATTGTACTTTCCAGGTGACGGATTGACACGTTATTTTGAAATAAATGGACACGTGTTCCTTTGGAAACAGTCACAGAATCTGGAGCAGAGATCTGTCTCTCAACGTGAGCCAAAAAATGTAATAAAATTGCCATGAACGAACCTGTACTGAACTTAAAAAAGACCTTTATTCCCATAATGTATCCTTATTTAATATAAGCTCAGTTGCCAGTTTATTAGGTACATTAATGCAACAATCCTGGAGTAAATCCTCATTTTTATAAAGTGTTGATTCAACTTTATGGTCATTGCTTGAGGCTGCAGTTTGTGGTGGTGTTCAGTTGCATATAAATATATGATAATATATTTGATTATGTAGTTTATATTGTAATGTTTCCATTAGTCAAAGAGGCAAACACAGAGTTTGGCACTTTTATAACCAATAGAAGTGCTTTAAAGACAGAAGATTTGACTTTTTGAAGTTTCCACATGAGGATTTTTCCTTTTTGTTATGTTTTTTCCACATTCTGTCCTTTCATTGTGAGGAAGAACCTGCAAGTTTTGGCTAATATAACATTAATTTAGCATCAGATTCAGATCAGAGCCAACTACCCATTCAGCTACTGTTGCTAACAGTAAATTTACTGGTGTGGTACAGCCGAGCGCTGTTATCCGTGGTTCGAAACAACCGTACTTAAAATATCTTTATGAGTGTGTTGTTGTAACATGATAACAAAACATTACCGTACACATTAGTTTGCTGGCTGGCGGGAGCCTCTCGTCACACTGTAGTAGCACATTGTAATGAGCCGGATCAATAATCATGAATAAATGAGGTCTCTGCTGGATTACTTTGCTGGAAAATGGCAGCAATTAATAAAAAAAATGTGCATTTCTGTTAATGAGTATCATTCTGTGACAGTGTATAACTTCCAATAACTGTCTGTCTGATCATCGGGGGGTTCGGCAGATGTTAAAGTAACCTTTAACCCCTCTGAGGTTAAAGGTTATGTGAGGACATTGACAGGCAACAGAAAGAAGCACACCGTAACCTCGAATAAAGTTAAATATTTATTTGAACATCTGGGATATTATAAGTGACTTAAACACAGAATAAATGCTTCCCTTTTGTTTATTTTAGTTTTTATATCAGCTTACTGGCAGGCCAACTTTGTGAGCGCCCTCATGTAGAGAAGTACTTTTTTAAAACCCCCTTGTGCCATTCACTTTTAGAATAGCACAAGTCAGCATATCTTTAATAATGAAGGCATTAAATCAGCTTGCAGTTCATACATTTCATGCCTCTAATGCCCCTGGACAGCGGAGTGGATAGCTTTT
Source organism: Serranus cabrilla (assembly GCA_903364295.1). Taxonomy (NCBI): domain Eukaryota; kingdom Metazoa; phylum Chordata; class Actinopteri; order Perciformes; family Serranidae; genus Serranus; species Serranus cabrilla. The sequence goes on along the minus strand of CAFUXE010000571.1, from coordinate 122,762 downwards.
TGATAACCCTGGCTGCAGCCACTCTTTGATAGTGCATAATCCTCTTTGGCCAATCTCATCAGAGAGACATATGCCGAGTTGGCGTTGGACAATGATGAGTGGTTTAGTAGCTTTGGGAAGATGATCAGACATAAGCGTGGACTAGATTATGTCCTCGCTCATCACCGGGAGTGAGGCAGTAATCACTATTTAGGGTTTAATGTCATGACTTACTCTACATTTGACCTTAACTTCGACTCGTCAGGAGTTCTGTCGTCCAGCTGAAGGGATGGCCTGTTTTTTTTCATGTTTGGATTTGGTGGTAAATTCATTTTGGTTCTTTATTGTCCCACTAGATTAAATTCAGCTCACAGCAGAACACAGTGGCAGCACACACATAACACTACAGCTATAAAGTTAATCAAAAATGTAAAAAAATAATTATAAAAATGGGATTGAATAAGATAAAGTGTGAAGTGTAAGCAGTGGCCAAATGTAACAATTTTGAAGTACCTGTATTTTTCTTTTGTATCTCTATTTTATGTAACTTTTTACTACAATTTGAGGCAAATATTGTACTTTTTTTTCTCCACTAAATTTAGCCGACAGCTTTAGTTACTTTTCAGGTCAAGAAATACACATTTTAAGTGTGACAAGTGGTCCATTCTGTTAAACAAGTACCCTTACTTTTGATACTTCAAGTACATTTTAATGCTGATACTTTTGTACTTTTACTTAAGTAAGTTTTGGATGCACTTTTACTTTTTTACTGTAATGGAGTCATTTTACAGTTTGGTATTTTACTTAAGTAAGATATCTGAATAATGTGCTAACAGTATATAGGTAAAAATTTTACCATTTGTGCAATTTACATACTTTATTGCACTATAGGGACTTAAAATCTACTTCGCTTCGCCATGGGAACCCTGCACCTGATAGGGAAGCATCACATGAGTGTGGGAAAGTGCATGAATGCACATTATCCATACATAAACAGAAAGGCACACATGGATGTACATGTGTGTGTAAAAAAAAAAAGAGTAGAAATTCAGACAGAGACTCAAAGAAACTCCTCATTCTCCTGTTCAGAGCTCCTCCCGTCTCCTCTTCCTTCTATCTCTCGCTCTCTCCCCTTAGGGACGTTTCCTCCTATGTCTGCATGAGATAGAGCGAGAGATGAAGGAGGAGAAAAAAAGGGAGGGAGAATTGAGAAATGGGTGAATGAGTGCACACACACACAGACACACACACACAAGATCCTTCTTGACCTCCGGGCTGACCCCCAACCCAGGGAGTCGAGTTATGGAGGCAGTCATGTGTGTAACCTCTCTGTGTCTCTGTGGGACCACACACACACACACACACACACACAGTTACAAAGACATCTATCTGTCAAATTTATAACCCATGAAGAAAATGCACACACACTTCTAGTGTTAAGATTCCTCATGTTAACTGAATCACACACTCATGTTTTCAAGTGTTCCTTCAGTTTATCTCACTTTAGCAACAGCTGTTTTTTTCACAACTACACAAGCCAGCACACTAAAAACACACACTGATAATATCCACTGCTGCTGTACGCACACTACGCTGTAACTAGGCAACCGGCCTCTGCAGCACAGCATTGTGGGATACCCCTGGGAAGTGTGCTGAGAATGTCAACACTGAGCGAGCGTCGACAAAGAGCGATACCTTTTAAAACAAACATAAAGTCATTCGTCTTCTTTAACTTCCCCCTGGTGGCAGCTTCGGCTCTCAGCCGCGTGGTGATTCACGATGAGTGTGTCTGGGAGAATGGTGTGTTTGTCGGATTTACCATTCGTGCCTCCGGAGTCAGGAGTTGGGATGAGTGATTCTCTCACCATGGATAGCGGCTGAATTGCCCGAATGCTTGAGCCGGTGAGTCACGCTGCGCATCATCATCAGCTCCCTCTCTCATTCACACTTCTTGACTCAGACTCGGAAGCCACACATTGTATGTATCTGAGTGTAAACAGGACATTCAAAGACATGTTATTGTGTTGGTGCAGCAGCAGCAGAGTGTGTGTCACCCTGAGCCTTCCCCTTGTGTGTGTGTGTGTGTGTGTCATGGTCTGACATGTGTCCTGTGGACCCGGTGCGTTAGCGTGTAGCAGGAGTGGCGAGGCGCTGAGGCAGGATATCCCCTCTCTGTCTTACAGGCTTCCTCTGCTCCTCTGGCACACATACAGAGATCCTTCCTCACCCCCGTCCTCTTCCTCTTCCTCCTCCTCCTCCTCCTCCTCTCACCTTCTTGCATTATAACTCCTTTTCCCTCACCAGTAGCATCCAACGGGCTCCTTTCATGACTCACTCCCCTTCTATTCTCAGTCACACTTGTTATTTTCTTCTCCGCCACGTTCGCGCCCGTCTCATCTTTAGAACAACTTACACAAAAAAGGCAAAACAAGAGGAAGCGAGAGGGAGTCGGTGACAACTGGGAGTGGGCGAAAGCGAGAACTCTCGCCATCTGTTTGGTCCGAAACGGGACTCGTTCCTCTTTAAGTTGAAGTCGCTCTGATACAATCAGTTAGATCCAGAGCAGCGCTGCTTGCTCTGCTCCTCTCTCGCAGTACTTTTCCTTTCAAACCCGGAGACCTTGTGTAACCTTGTAAACATGCATATAATGCACCACACAGTGTGTGTGTTTGTGCGTCCCACCGGCTACTTCACATGACCGCTGTGCAGAAACATAGTGGCAAATCTGTTCCTAACTGTTTAGAGATGCTAGGGCAAATTTACTCATGCAAAGTACAGAAACACCCCGTCTGTCTGTCTGTCTGTCTGTCTGTCTGTCTCTCCTTCTATTTCACTCTGTGTTTTCAATCTCTCCATTCATACCTGTATCTCTGTCTACCTGTCTCGCCTACCTTCACTGACCTTTGCTTAAAAGTTTCTTTATGTGTGTAGGAACTGCTTGTCCGTCATCGTAGCAAATGTCCCATGGCTCCCACCACTGTGGTCAGCCCACAAACCCCTTCTCACACACACACACACACTTTGAGCTGAATGTGTATGCTAGTACGGAGAACTGGCACTCATCACACTCCACCAGCTCCTCTGATGTCAGGCCAGATTGCTCAGGTCAGTCAGACACCCTGCACAGACAGCACGCTCTGTGTGTGTGTGTGTGTGTGCGAGACTTTGCAAAAAGAGAGAGAGAGAATATATGTTTACATCAGCCATATATTAAAGTGATTAGACTGTGGAGCCAGGGAGACGAGTCCTGGAACAAACAAGTAGCTGTGTGCTGCCAACACACACTTTACCTGTGTGTGTATACGCGCTTTCAAGAGCACTGACGCGTGAATTTGCCCCTCGTGCATCTGCGCGCCACACAGACCTGCCTTGTATGCGGCCACTCTCGTTCGACTCACCTTAATCCCTCATCAGGGAGGTATAAGAGCCAACGTACAGCACCTATTAGCCTTAAATTACATCCCCCACACTGGTCTGCTACCAGCCCCCAGAGCCCCCATAACTGTCACCACACAGGCCTGGCCTTGGTGTGGCATAACCACCTCAACATTGGCCCTTTATTAACGCGAGCTGCTTCTAATTAATGGCTTCAACCTTTACACAATAAAACAGCCAATGCTGCCTGTATTACACACACTCATTCAAGGCCCCGTGGATGTAAGGCTGTCATTGTGCACGTATCTTAATGTGTCTTTATCATTTATCCAGTTCAGGTACTATTGGAAAAGTACCTTTCTAATATCGAGAGTGTGGAATGTGAGCAAACAGGACATTGCTTGTTTTCGCTCTGGTTTAGTGTCAACCGATTTATGCAAATGAAACAGAAAGTGGGCATTAGCCCAACAGCCTGCTCGTTTGAATACGACTCCTAACAGTCTGAGACCTGATAACATCACCGCTGCAGGCGCTGCTGCTTGCATACAAGAGAAAGTGTGACAATTCCTGGGCCTGCTGTGCATTATTCCACTGCGGCTGGAAAAAGGGGTTTTAAATAGGCTGCAGCCTGGAATAATGTACGGAAGGAGCTGAGATTGTTGATCACTATTGGGGGGATTTAAGTCAGTTTAAAGAATGGTACCTGTTAGTATTTATTGCGATTTATCTGGATAGTGTTTTCACCTATTTCTATTGTGCGATAGTTGTTTGTTTGTTTTGCATTGTTGACAAGTCAAGTCAGTTTATTTATATAGCTCATTTACATATAACAGCAGTTGACCCAAAGGGCTTTTGAGTTGAGACAGATAGCCTCCAAATAAGCTTACATAATCAAAAAACAAAATGATAAAATTGTAATTTAGGAAAAAAAAACAAATGCTCTGTATGCTTCCATCTTGGAAAAGAGTTTGCAGCCTCACTGAGACTTTTACCTGGTTGAATAAAGGATAAAGTGCACTAATGGTAATACACCCAGAGCACAAACCCTCCTGCAGCTGCCGACAGGATGCATTAAAACACCAAACAAATTATACAGTTTTATTAATTGTTAATGAGTGATGATGGACTCCATTTATGCGCTGTCATCAGGATTACCTGTAACGGGAATAAAGACGGATGAGAAATGACGACATCGTACAAATTTCTGTCTGTATTTGAAGCAAAGGATAAGTAATAATAAAGAGGACAGAGTGGAGTTACTCCTGTGTTGATTGAGCTGGGATGTCCAGAGCGCTGCGGTGACGTAGCCGTCCATGCCACAGCTAACCGAGTCCCTGGATGGGAGCTTCGGCTTCTCCGAGCCTGTCTCATCGATGTGACACACTCGCAGAGACAGACCCACGCACACACACACTCTTACACATGCAGGGGAGGATGGACGAAAGCCTAGTGACACTAAGGCTCATTCACACGCCCACGCATGTGCATGTGCGCTTGTTTTTAACCCACTGAGGTATCGGGATGGGCGACATTGTGATGAATCTATACCCTGCAAAACTTAATGGCCTGTGCTTCTATATTAACTGGAAGTGAGGGGGGGGGATGGGTGACATACTGTAAGTCTGGAGGAAGGAAAAGAAGGAAAGGAAGGGAGGAAATGAGAAAAGAGCAATTGGAGGAGTAATATGAGGCAGGTGGGGAGGGGGTGTGATGGCCATTTGTGGTCTGTTTGCTGCTAATTGAAGCATAATTAGTGTCTGACCCTGGTCGTGGTAAATGTGTCCTGTTCCCTTCTTCTAAGCCGATCCTGCAGTCACGGCTGTTTTACAGATAATTTGAATCAGCTTAATCATGGGTGGGCCTCTTGTGATTACAGCACATAAGAAAATCTGAATGTGAATGGATGAATAGAGCAGCTAATGTGATTATGACTGATTGGATGTGCGTGTGTGTGTGTGTAAAGGGGGTCTTTATTCTGGCTGCAATATTTGGCATCTCCGATCATTTGAGTCACCAACAGCTGAGCTCAATATAAATATTTCTCTCTTTTTGCGTCATTCTTTTGTTCTTCTTTCTTTCTCACTTTCTTCCTTTTTTCCCCTTCACTGGCATAACACAGCATCTGCGCTGCGTGTCTGTGTGTGTGTGTGTGAGAGAGAAAGAGAGAGAGAGAGAGAGAGAGGGAGGATTGGCGGGTGAATCAGCCAGTGGGAGGAGAGAGAGGGAGAGACAACAAGAAAGAAGGAGGGAAGCACAGAGAGGAGTAAGAAAGAAAGAGAGGGAGGGTGAATGAGCAGCGGGGGTCGAGTGAGCAAAGCAGCGAGTGAGCGAGACGTAGAGGGAGGAGAGAAAGGGGAGGGGGGGATGTTGCTGCTGCTGCTGCTGCGACTGTTTCTCCTGTCAGTCGGCTGCTGCTTGCCTGGCAAGCAGGAGGGAATACAGAGCGAGAGAGAGAGAGGGAGACAGAGAGGGAGAGAAAGAGGCGGCTCGTCGCTGTGTTTTATTCCAGTGGCTTTTGTGGCTCAGAGAGGCGCAGACACGTTGTGAGGAAGTGGATTTTGGGCGCTGGACGCAGATCTGCAGATCCATGGATTAGCAGTAGTGAGTAAGGGTGACTGCTTCAGCCACTCTACTAACCCACTCGGCATTTTCAGCACGGGGTGAACCCACAGACTCACACTGCGGGGAGTCTGGACCCACTGGAGGCAGAGAGGGAGAGAGGGAGGGCAAAGCAGACAGCCTTGGAGTTTTTACACCTTTCTTTCTCCCGTTTTCTCCCTCCATTTTTTCTTTCAGTCTGCCTGTGTGTATCTCTGAGTGTGTCACTGATGCTGTTGCTTGGCTCTCTGCAGGAGGGATGCTGGAGGCTAATGTGGCTAACATTAGCATGACGGCCAAGCCCAGAGAGCTGGACCTGAGGTCTGCTGCTGTCTCCTGCCAGGAAACTTCAGCCCAGGCCATGGCCTCTAGAAAGCCCCCAGCCAAGCCCTCCGCTCTGCCCCAGGGACCTTCACGTCCCTCGGGGTCCGAGCTCAAGGTCTACAGGCCCTCCTCTGGATCTATCCCTATCCCAATCCCCAATCCGTCCGGTCTCCGCAAACAGCGATCACTCAACAACTTGTGTGTGCTGACTGATGCTGAGAAGAAGCTGCACCTGTACCAGTCTCCCCGCTGGAACGACGATGCGAGCCGGCCTGGTGCTGGCACCAACAAGCCGGGGCAGACTAAGACCAGTCAGGCTGGGGGCGGGAAACCACAACTTTCCCGGACCCTTTCAAAGTCAGAACAGTCTCTTTTCCAGGGGAAGCCCAAATCTTTCTGCACTCCGTCTGTGACGTCGAACGGGAGCAAGCCGAGTCGGATCCCCGCCCCTGGTAAACCACGGGGACCTTACGCCGAGGTCAAGCCCATCAGCAAGACCTCTGAGCCCGGCCAGAGCGTAGACACGGACCCTGCAGACCATCCGATGAAAGCTAACTCCAATGGAGCTGGGAATACTGGGACTAACGGCAAGAAACTGGGGGAGAAGGGGAGATCTACAGCTCTGTCCACGGAGGAGAAGAAGGAGAGGAAAGGGGTAGAGGGAGAAGATGATAAGAGTTTTCTGAAGGTGGATCCAGAGTTGGTGGTGACGGTGCTTGGAGACCTGGAGCAGCTGCTCTTCAGCCAAATGCTCGGTGAGTTTTTGTCTCTATCTTGCATGAAAACATAAAGGTTGAGGCATGACACCACTTAGGACAAGGAACAATTACATCAACAAGTTAACAGCAGTTACTTATTGATTCAGTGGAGTTAGAATAAGACAAACATCCTCCTCCTCTCCTCTCCTCTCCTCTCCTCTCCTCTCCTCTCCTCCAGCATCAACAGTGAATTTTAAATGAGTCCAGTCTGTATTGCAGCAGAGCGTAATGTCAGTGTGTTTTTCTAACTGCTCCTCACTGCACGCTGGCGAGAGCACTCGCTCTGCTGTACACGTAGGTGGTGAAAATCCCCATGTTTACATCGCTGTGGCTGTGTTTATATGTGTGAAATGGATTTATGTTGAATGTAGATGTGTGTGTGTGGACGTGTACTCGCGCCGTGCACTTCCAGCTGATCTAAGCAGTTCCACAGGGCTGACATTGTTTTGTTGTTGATTCATTAGCTAGCACTGGAGCGTTTTGTCCTCGTCTCATCTGACCCACTGCCACAGTGAGCTAGATATATATTAACCTATCAAATGCCTCCGTCCTCCTGCTCTCATTTTATCTCTATCTCAAGGTTTTTTTTCTCTCCTACAACCCTGTTGCCAGGGGAGAATGATTTTATCCGTGAGTCTAAACTGCATGTTTCATGTCGATACCGCAGCCTCAGCATCTCCCGGCTCCAGCCAAAATCAGCCATTCGTTAATAAAGGCCGTGTGAGTGGGACTAGTGGGGTGTGTGTTGTCAGTCGGTAAATAAAACGGATGCATATTGAGTCAGGCTCCGGTCACAGTGGGCCACATATTTAGCCTTGCACCACTCCCTCACCCCACCTCCCTGCCAGCTCCCCTCCAGCTCCATTGATCTCCGGGCCACTGACAGATGGTCACTATCCACCACCCCCCCACACACACACACACACGTCCACACACACACCCCCACCTTTCCTACTGTTACTGGGGGCAACGAGTGGGAGGAGAGGGGGAATCTGAGGGGGTGGTGGCATGAGCAGGTAGTTAGCATTCACACACGCTAATCCACGACAGAAAGTTTTAGCTGATGATGATGTGACTAACAGGTCAAACCAGGGTTTAAATCTGCACCTAACGTCCATTATTCATCCATGCACACACACACACTCTCTCTGTGTGTTTCTCCCTCACTATCTATCCTCCGTCCGTCCCTCCCTCTCAGCAGGGGCAGATAGCATCAGAGAGCGAGGGACATGGGGAGAGAGCGGCGTAGCGGGTCGTTATATCTGAAATAATTTTCCATCCATCATCAGACCCTCTCTCTTCCGTCTTCCTCCTCTCTCCTTCATTTCTTCACCCGCTTGCCTCCTGCAGCACGGCCCCCAAAATCACAGCGTGTGTGACCTTGCCCCTGCATATATATGTCTGTGTGTGTGTGTGTGTTTTTGCACTGTACATGTTTTTTTTGTATCCGTGTGTGACCTTGTTCTAGTCCTTGTTATAATGATGCTAGCCGCACCTTCGCCAGGCAGCCAGGTAGAGAGGATGGAAAAAAACAGACAGCTGGAAAGAAAGAAAGAAAGAAAGAACTGAGATTTATGGGAG
>CAFUXE010000571.1:90217-113677 GCA_903364295.1 Serranus cabrilla | reverse complement strand
AGAAAGAAAGAAAGAAAGAACTGAGATTCATTGGAGAAAAGTAGAAGATAAAGAGGGAGATAAATTAGAGACACTGGAGTAAAATAATGGTAATAGTCCTGTGACCTAAATATCTACCTGAGTGATGCTTTGGGTCATTACAATCTACCACAATCTGCCAGAGGTTCATCACTGAAACCACAGCAGGTGTGGGGTAGTTGTGCATGTGTGTGTGTGTGTGTGTTAGGGGGAGGTTAATTGTAACTTGCCCTGTAGCTAGCGGCTGTGGGCTCATCCTTTATCGTATCTGCTTCTCCATTTCCGATGGGACGCGCAGCTAATTGGTTTCTGCTCCGTGTGCTCTGTCATAGGAAGATAGATTATGGATGTTCAATGGATCATTCCCAGTGATCCGCTCCCTCCCCTTCCCACATACAGTCCCACCTTCTCCCCATCTGCTTCCTATGTGCATGAAAACGACGTGTCATTGTACGGTATTACGGCATTTTATTGCAGATTATACATAACAGTATATACACTTTATCAAAACTAATCCCAAGTATCCAGTTAGTCATTTAACGTACTTCCAAAAGAGGTGAAATATGTAAACAAACAACACTTAACTAAAAAGAAAACACAAGGAATTTGAACATACTGTGAGTTTACGTTTTTTCCACAGATGTCATAAAAGGCAGTCGACTGTTGCAGTGTGGTATTATATCATAAAGCATGTTAGCGGTTAGCTCGGTTAGCCACAGAGAGTAAGACATGGGCCTGTGTGTAGATCTTGTTACATGACAGCTAGCAGTATGCACTGTGACACTGTCCTCTTGAGATTAGCCCACAGGCAAAGATAATGGAGAATGTCAGTGGGGTCTAATGGGAATGTGTAACCCACCACCGTCAGCTATAGGCTGCTACTGCTTACTACAACATTGTACTGTTTCTGCCACTTTATATTGTTTTTAGGACTTTTCTTTGTATTTACTGTAACTTGCCTTTATTTTCATTTTCTTTTATTAGCTATTACTACTTTATTTTAATTAGCTTACTTTATTTATAAAATTTAGGCCTACTCAGAAATAGAATTAGACTAGAATGAACATTCCTGTTCAGATCAACAGAGCAGAGAGGCGGCCATACTTATACAGGTTTACACATACTGACTAACCAACAAGAGCTCCAACATAAATGACAGAATAGAAAGTTTGTCAACACCACCCATAACAACAAATATGAGTATTTGTCAAAAGAGGGGTCCGGTACAGAGTGGAGCAATCTAAAAAATAGCACACACGTCATTTTACATACATGTACGGTTTCATGGTTGTAAAAACGGCTACAGTTTTTGTAAATTTATGCTTAAAAAATACTGACTTATCTTTAGGGCAAAAAAGTTACTGGTTAGGCATTATGAAGGAAAGTTAAAACAGTAAATAAGTTAAGTAGTTACAAGGGTGAAGTGACTACCGTAAGTTACGTAAAAGAATAAAGTTACAGAATTTACGTAAAAAATGTAAGTTACGTTGAAAATCGCTAACTTTTGTTTGTTTTCACACAGGACACGAACCCCGTTCTCCTGGGTGAAAGTCTACTATTTAAACGCATCGCTGTCAGTCACTACTACTACGTCAGTAAGATGTAGATGTAAAGATGATGTAAAATGTAAATATAAGTCGTATTTTTCTGCCTGTAAAAACATGCTATAATGACGTTTTTGAGGTCTGTGGCTAACTTTGGTACAAACTTCCATATAAACCAACTGGAAGACATAGTTTACTCACTGAGGAGAGGTTTAGCAGTAACGACCAGTCAGTAGAGTAGTATGAAGCATAAAGAGTCAGCCGCTAAATGAGTAAAATGTAACAACTTAATGCTTCATCCACACATTCTTGTCACACCGTAGGAAAACACATTGTTGTTGCCAGATGGGTAACAACTTCGTTTGATTCATTTTCTGTCACCAGTGTAGCATTAAAACATGGCAATGAGCCCGACGGTGGGCTGGTGGCCGGTGGTCCAACATTCCCACTGCTACACAGAAGACTTTTTTTCCCGTGTGGGCAGTCGATGGCAGCCGACCGACACACTTTATGTACCTTCCAAATAAGAGTGGCAAATAGGACAATTATCTATTCTTATTCTATTTCTATGGTCCTACTGTATTTATTTACGTGTCCTTTGATGCTGCACGCTGCTGCTAAACAGATTGTCATTGTTCTAAGCACAATGACAATAAAGAGCTATTCTTTTCTATGCACCTAAAAGGGATAACAGACCTCCCACACACACATACACAAAGAAGAAAAGAAAAAGAATCCAGGATATTTCAATTTCGGCCTATATGTTTATCTCGCGAGGTGATTTAGGATTAGTTTCAGTATAATCTGTTTTCCTTTAAATCGGACATCCATGTTTTACCACTGAGAGATGAAGAGCTTTTCATTAATTGGATTCGGAGAATTACTTGACTCCGGACTTGCAGAGGTAATTCCTCCAAATGCAGCGTGTTTTATAAGATATCTTGCTAACGGTGTTAGCATCAAGGTTAGACGTGGACGCAGGGAATGATAAACTCACGCCAATAAAAATGAGCTGACCTGAATGGCACCTTTCAAAGCACATACTGCTCTGAACCTCAGATGTGTGCCACTAATGACACCTCCCGGTCCCATCCAGCACCCATAATGAGGTGTATGCGAGAGGGTAAGCTCCCTAAAGCAGTGGCCTTTCCCAGCATGGGGCAGGCTCGGTTTAGAGAGGATCCCGTCTAAAGACACCAGCAAGCATTCGGATTAGGCCTTCCCTAAAGATAATGAGAAGATTCAGCCTCCATTCCACTAATCACAGATCTGTATCACGCTGGAAAAGGCCAGCGATCAGGCCTAAAATGAATTACAGATTAAAGCCCAAAGGACATCTGTTTGGATGGAGATTTGGGTATTTGGGGGAATTTTACTTTATAAAGGATCAGCTGGAGAATATAGATTTAGGGTAGAAGATTGGAGATCTTGTGTGATTGTGGTATCGGCTGAGCTGTTTGGAGAAATTGGGGGACTGTGTCACATGCACGTGACCATGAAGTAAACAGCACTCAGTGACACAGGAAAGCTCATAAAAGTAGCCTTGACTACCAATGTGCTTGTTATTTTAGCGCAACATTGTATTGTGAGTGTGTGTGGGCATGTTTGTGTGGTTGCCGGCTACTCGTGGGAGACGATGCGTCCTCGTCAGCTGTCTGCGGAACAATAAACCCTACAGAGAAATCGACAAAGGCGAAAAAAGAAGACACACACGCAGGCAAACACACACACAATCCTGCTCAAGAGAAGTTAACAGCGCTGCAGGAAATAACAACAAAGCAGCTGCAGCTTCAATGTGTGTCACTGATACTCTCTCCTGTCTATACTCGGCTGGTTTCATCCTCGTGGCGGTGATTTTTCATACTCCATTGTGAGAGCGGTGCTGAGTCTCTAATGTGATGCGGGTGCGGCCGGAGCGGCTGGTTCCACCGCGGGCTTTGCTGACTGAAGGATTCGGGGCAGTCGTCCTCGCGTTGAGGAGGCGGTGACAATCCGAATAAACGCAGACGCCCGAGGAAAGTGAGGAGCGAAGCATCCCTCTGACTCCCTCTCTCTGATGTGAGCTGACGGGTAGCAGTGTTCTGTCACCCGTCACACAGCAGGGAGGATATTTCTGGAGGAGGACAGAGGACATCTTTTTAGTGTGACAGGGATTTTGTCACCAGGAGTTTTCACACACAGGGAGCGTTTTTTGCACATGCATGATTGTGCATTTCCACTTGTGTGTGTGTGTGTGTGTGTGTGTGTGTGTGTGTGTGTGTGTGTGTGTGTGTGTGTGTTTACAATGCCTTGTGGTCAGTCTCTAAGGACTTAATGCAGGAGCCATTGCATTAGTGCTGTCTGCTTCCTGACATCCTCCTCCTAAATCATATTAGTACTCTCTGTGTTTTTGTCTCATCAGCTCTTGCATAACACACTCAAACACACACACACACACATTGGCTGCTTATCACTAAAAAAACAAGCAAGTTCTAATGTTCTGATGTGATTATTTTTAATACACTCTGCAGCCCTGAGTGTGGAGCAGTTGCAGGGCTGTATGTGTTCATGTTTATATTGATATATGAAAGATTTAAGTGCTTATTGATATCACAAGAGCACTCACACTTATGAGTGTCACGGGAAAAATGCTATAAGGGTAAAATATCTGTGCACCAGTCCTGAGCTTTAATATTTAATATGATATAGACGAGATGGATGAAGAAATTAACGTCCTTTGTTATGAATCTTACCTGGTGTATGCACAGTAGAGCTGATTCATCAATTAGTTGTCAGCTATTAAATTAATTGCAGACTATTTTTATAGCTGGTTTTGAGTATTTTTTAGGGATGAAAAAGTCTAAATGATCAGATTCCAGCATTTTGAATACAAATACTTTCTTGTTTTGACAATCCCCAATAAAAATAATCAGTAGTTGCTGCCCTAATTCACACTTTCCTCCTAAAACAAACTGACAGAGATATGTGGAATAAAAAAAGGAGATAAAAACAGGAGAGTAATGTAGGCCGCCTCGGGATGAGGAATGCTTAGAATTGATCTATTTCTGTTCTGTTTCCTCTTATGAAAGGTTTCAGATAAAAGTGCCCTTTGTTACTGATGAAGCTTTCCGCATGTTGTAGCTGCTGCAAGGAACAGCATTGGACGCACACACAGACACATCTGACTGAGTCTCATGACGGTGCTGTGGTGAGCTTACAGCGGTGATAATGCTAACGCAGCGTCAGGCCGAAGCAAACAGAGGCGTGAGCTGGGAACACCTCGTCTGATCCTGTTTGTTGAACTATAAATATCCTTTGGGGTTGATCTTAGGTCATCATCACCTCCTGTATTTAGTGGTTATATATGTTTTTGTTTTGAGATTGTTTTTAGCACAATGATAAGTCTCATCAATCTGAACCCTAAAGATCAAAAGATTGCCAGAAATACACGTTTATCGTAAAAAGATAAGGTAAAAACTGGTACTATCATTGAAATTCTAACTTTCCGAAAGTTTCTGTTGGAAAAAGTAACGAAAACGGTGTGATGTAACGTGATATTTCTGTCAAAATCACTTTATTTTACATGTTTCAATTAAAACGTCACCAAAAATAAACCGTTTTGGAAAAACTAAATCCTGTTAAAAACATTAAATTCTGCTCCTCAGCGACTCTGTGAAGCCATGATTGATTCTGCTGAGACAAACGGTCACGTGACAAATATTCACTGAAAATCTGTTTACACAGAGCTGAGAGGAGTGGACAGGAGAGGCTGTAAAAATGTAAATAGTTTAATATGTAGAGCAAGTGGAGACCTTTTATTTCCTCCAATATTCATGACACTTGTGGGCACTTGTGAAAGTGTTTATAAATTCCACTTTCTTCCAATTAAATTATTATATTATACTGCACAAAGCCATGATTGTGCTGATTCCATAGCAGTGAAATACAAGGCAACAGTGAGTAAAATGTAACAAAACGCCCTGAAACAGCTTTGGAGTTCAGAGAGTTAAGTCACATATCCGAATGCATAATAATCAGATTTTACTGCTGCTATCAGATCTTCAGAACTGAACATGGAAGTTGTCACGCTTGAAGTGAAGCTGCACGTCATTCTGTGCACGATCCAGCTGCAAAGCTGCGGCTACAAAACAAAACCGAGAGGGAGAAAGAACAGAAAAAAGCTGCAGATGTTCTGTCAACAAGCACAGCAGCATACACAGACTGCAGCAGGCCCAAAGCTAACATACAGTTTGGGTGGAGATTCTGCCAAACCGTGCACTTCAATATCTCCAGTTTATTAGGCTGCCATGACACTGGTGGATTACTGTAAAATGTAAAGTATTTGATTTACAGAATATAAGTTATAAAAAGTAATTGAGTTCCCGGAAAATTTACCATATCTTTATCTATAAATATCCCAATATAATATAAGATTACATATACTTTATATGCATAGATTTATGGCTGCAGCTGTTTCTCTGTTGCCGTCCATTCTCCATGATTTGAATGCTGATTATCATGTAAACGGGCAAAGCTGTATCCAGTTTTTAGCCGAACAGTCAATTGGAAATCAATTGGAAACTATTTTTGATATATTTTATTTAATAAAGGATCTTAAAATTCCTTGTTTCCAGTTTCTAAAATATGTATATTTTCTGTCATCCTTTAAAAACTGAATATCTTTTGGACATTTGAAGCTTTTCCATAATTTTCTGACATTTTACAGACCAAAAGACGAATCAATGAATAAAAAATTAAATAAATCATTGAGTGGAATTTAAGTGGAGCTACTTGCTGTCACCACCCGTCACCTTCTTAGCAGCGCAGGCTTTGCACACAGCGAGCAGACTGTCTGTCTGACATGTGAGCGAGCGCGGAGCTGCAGCTGGGTTTAAGCACGTCGTAAAATACAGTTCAACAGGAAACAACTCTCTTGAACAAAAATACACCCAAACATTGCCACACATTATGGTCTGCCTCGGCTCGTCGCTGGGTTTGTGTAGCATGTGTGTAAGTGTGTGGCTGCGTGAGTGTGTGTGTGTGTGTGTGCGGCTCGGTCTGTATTTAGACTTCAGCATGCAGAGTTTTGAAGCCGCTAAAAAGATATTTGACATGATGCCACATGCACGACACATCCATCAGACTGACTGACTGTGTTTTGTCCTCCGGGTGATCGTTTTCTGACAGCCTCATCTGCATACCATGTGTGTTTATGTGTGATGTGTGGTTTAGATTATGCCGCTCTTTATCTTTTTACTCTCAGAGCACCTCACACAGGTTTTTATCTCCTCCAGCGCAGCTCGGCACAGAGTTACACACACTCATTCCTCTTTGTGTTTGAAGCCTAATCAGCAGGGCTAGAGGTGATATGTTCCTTTGGTGTTACCTCGGTGAGGTCTCGACCTTGTTTTCTGAGAAAGTAAACTTCTCGTAAGTCATTCAAAGCTTCCTCATCTTCCCCTCTGAGCAGATAGTGGTGTAGTTAAGGAGATATGGTGTGTGTGTGTTTGTGTTGTGGTTCAGAGGCAGGTTTTTTTGGGTGAGGAGATCTGGGCTGAGAGGAGGTTTTAACTTGCACGGTGAATCCTAGATTTCTGAGTAATATTTTCACATGTCTGTGCTTCTGAGACGCTCCGTGTGTTGCTCATCCTCTCCGTCTCTGTTATGGAATCGACTCTTACATAAGGGTTTCCAATTTTAAATGGATTTCAACACAGTCAGCTGCCCCAAACCACCACTGGCTATCTCTCAATATCTTCTCTCTCTCACACACCACACTGACACACCAATCATGTGAGCATTTTTTTCTGGCATTCGCACCAACAACTGTTCAGATTTAGTGCTCACAGATGCAGCATTGTGCTCCGACACGCTCATCAACCATTCATGTCACATATCAGATATGATCTTCAAGGGTCTTATAATATCCTGTTGCGACATCCTGGTGAGGCAGATGAACTTTGGTGCACGTGTGTTTGTGCTTGGATGCACATTTGGGTGCATTAGCGTGTGTTTGTCCGCCTGGTCCAGATGTGCAGGAACGGCTGTATGTTGTAATGCTTCCTGTTTTGCAAACGGTCTGAGGTCAGCAAAGGGCTGTGATGCTCATGCTCGGGTAAAGAGAAACAGAAAAGTTGGGAAAAGGAATATTTTCATGATTGGTCATGCTAGATAAATACAAAATAATGAAGCATTTTAGTAGCTTAGCTCAGGCTCATATATGTGGGTTATCCTTTAACAGAAACAAAGGTTTACTAGCATCCTGTTTGTGTGTCTTTTACATGTCACCTGTCAGGAATCTGTAAAAACACTTTAGGAGCGTATGATTATTTTAAAGACTTGCACATCGCTGGAGGTACCGACCTTAACGATGCAGTAGCAGCAACGCTCTACCACACACATCCATCATGCGATAAGGGTACCGTAGCCCGAGGAGTGTTACGGTGACACTAACATATGTGCACACACGTGGACGGGACAGGGACAAATGAACTCCGGATGAAAGGAAGGAAAGAATAGAAACAGAGGCCATTACTCAAACCTACATCCATATTCTGCAAATGTGTAAAAGACACACACACTGTCAAAGAAAGATGTGATGTTACCACACAAATACACACACACACACAATGGCAGACTACTTCAGCAAGGACAGAGCCATTAGTGTGTCTTTGGGGAGTTTTTTTTTCTTTCTAATGGAGAAGAGAGTCAAGTGACCCAAGAGAGGAACCCAAGTGGACAGCAGTTTTTATGTTTCCGCTCACTCTGTCTGTTAGCCGTCAGACGTCCAAATCAGGACTTTTTTCCATTTCTTTTAATGGATAAAGCTTCAAATGTTTTATATTCTTCCTGTTTCTTGTATTTCCTGACTGGCTCTGTGCCACAGATGCCCATTGTTGTCCGAAGACTATTAAAAACACATAGATGAGTCACGCTGTCGCACCGGGTGACGTGATTCTTCATCATGGTGGAGCTTGGGCACTTTTTTTTGTCAATCCTACACACACTGTCCTGCTAAATGTGTATTCATCCACAGCTGAAAATAGTCCCCAACAAGCCCATTTCCTCCTATTGGAGTTTTTTTTTCTTACCCAGATATTTAAGGAGATTACTTTATCTTTAAATAAATAAAAAAAGAGGAAATGAAACATTCAGTTTTGATTTTTATAGATTTACATCCTGATTAGGAACAAATGGGCTCGGGGCTGAGAGCCACAGACGGGGCGGGGACGTGGGAAAGTGTTGAGACACTGTTGGTTGTTATCTTGTCATGGATTCACACGAGACAATTCTGAGTAATAATATGATCACTTAAAGGGTTCGTTTGCAGAAATCAGATACCTCAGTTTTATAGATTTTCCAAGGAAATAAAAGTTTAACTGGTGTTGGGCTGTTTTGTAAATATATATATGGTTTTTATTCTCAAATCATGACTTCTTTATGGTGCACTTAGAGGAATATGAAGTAAACTGAGAATGGCTTTTATTTGTTATTGCAAATTTACAATTATTTCCTGCGTTTGACTATCCGTCGTGAACATCTGCCGAAGCTTTCCTTCAAAAACAAGCTTCTTAACATTTCTGCTAATTCAAAAGCCAGCAATTCTGTCTAATGGGCTTGTGCCCTGACCACACACACACACACACACACACACAAAGAGAGAAAAAGGCCGTTCTTCTCTTTATTGCCATTGTACATTTATGTTGCCATTTGCACTCTTGTAGTGAAGTAGCAGAATCTGCCAAAATAAAATGCCCCCTTTTTCTTTCACCTTTTTCCCCTTGAACAGTCTTTTTCTTTTGCTCCTTTGAAGTCTTTTTGTCTCTTTGTTGAGCAGACTCTCATTAGGATGCAGGGGTTGTCCTGCACATGCAGCACACGCATGCACTTACAATAACACACTCGCTCTAACTTGCTGACTCTCATTTCAAGAGTCTGAGTGGGCCATTATGAAAGGCTCCTCGGCTATTTCACAGCCTCTTCAGAGCTGGAGTGTGTTCACAACTGTATCTAGATGAAGCAGGTGGAGTGTTGGCCATCCCAGCATATACATGGACATGCACACAGGCCCTTCTGCACACACACACACACACACACACACTCAGATCAGTGTAATTCATGTGCCCCCCCGGGGAGCTGCCTGGGCTGACAGGGATATTTGCATCCCTAATTCCCCCGTCGCCACCACCACACCCCCTCCCCATGCCAGCTGGGACCACCAGGGCCAGGGCAGAGGCGGGACAGGAAGTCTTTTGCACACACACACATATACACACACACACAGGCACATGCGCAATCACGCAGACCGTATCGAATCAATTTGACGCCGATGTTAAACAAAGCTCACATTTAGGGTAATTAAAATCGGCCAATTAAAGCCAGCATGTGCTGAGTGTGTGAGACTTTGTGTGTGTTTGCATGTTTAAGGACTTCTTTGTTCCCTCTAAATCTTTGTATGAACAGATTACGCAACTCTAAGCAGAAATGTGCGCCTTTATAGGTTGAATTTCCACACTGTGCAGCACTGCCTTTCATGTGAGCAACCACCAGCAGAACAGAGTATTTCTATTTTTATATTTTTTGTTCGGGAACATTTGTGTGTGTGTGTGTGAGCGGCAGAAGGTGGGATCACAATGACTTCATCATCTCTCTGAGCTGCATGTCCCCAGGGCTGCTAATCAATTGTCTATGTGGCCGTTCTCTTTAGGAGAAATCAATCCAGCTTTATAAATCAGGTCTGGTGTAAGTGTTGCTCAGTGTGTTTGGGGGGTTTGTGCATGTGGGCACGCTCACCGTGCATGTACATGTGTGTGTGTATGTGAGTCTGCAGCTGTTGTGGAGATTGACACCTCTGGCAGCTCATGATTTGCCCTCCTCACTCATTAGAAAGGTCTCTTCTCCTTCACCTCCTCACCAGCCAGCTGGACTGATTCATGGGAGCGATGGCGGGGGTTTCAGGGTCATCTGTGTCAGTAGATTTCTTCACTATATACAATATGTTGCTCCGTGGACTCAGTAAATGAGAGCGGAATTTATTCTGAATATTTAACAAGACAAAGAGTCTCTGTGAGGCTGTATTTAGGCACTGATGGGCACTGAGCTAAATGCTAATAGCAGCATGCTAACATGCTCACAATGAGCCTGACTGGGATTTTTTAGATTAAACTTATTTACATTATATTTATACATTATTATGCATTGTACAAACAATGCATTACATTGTCAACCATTCTATTAATGATAACTGAGAAAATAAAGAACAAATAGGAATAAAATAAATAGCTTAATATCAGTAAACCGACATGATGATTTCCAGGTATAATAGATGCTTAGCCTCTTAGTTTAGCATGTTAGCCTGTTAATAATCTCTATAAACAGATATCTGCATATAAATTCAGAATCTATACGCAAGATTTGGGTATCGTAAATATTCTTTTTCACATTTTTTAAAGCATTGACTCATCATAAAGTTTTTGGTAGCATTCAGTCAAACAGTCCAGGTGGAGAGCAAAACAGGTGGAACACATATGCTAAAATGCAAGCTTGGAGCGCGGCCCAGAATCGGCAATCTTTTGACGACAATTTAGCTTTTATAAGCTTTTTATCTGCATTCATATGCAAAGAAACAATCTGTTCGTAGATGGCGTCTATGACCGGTGCACAGAGGAGGAAGTTTTACACCAGAAATCCGTTATCAGTTCACCGGAACCCCAGAAATATTGGCCCTTGTCCCAGAGGCTAAATGGACCTCAGACTAATAGCTGATGGATTCTGAGATTGGCCTGAAACTTAACACACTCAACGTACAGCTGAGGCTGAATGTCATTCGTTTTGCAGGCATTTTTCTAATGGACAAATTAAAATTTTAGTTGTTAGAAGGGACATGGATGTGTAAACTAATTTCCATCCTTATAAATCCATCCAAAAGTCCTTGGTGGTTGTAAAAGTACACTTTCATTTGTTTGATGTGTATTTTCCCTCTGTTAAAGTCCAGCCCTTGCTGTGCTCATTTGGGAGTCAGCTGGCCACTTCTAATGGTCTATTGAACTGAACCTCAGGGGTGATCACGCCGCCCAATATCTCACCACCATAACTCTTTGTCACCACCCCCCCGTCACATATAAATACAGAGAGAGAGCAAGGGTCAAGGTCATGTGATGCAGCTCAGGTGTGCTGATGTGTTTACTGTCTCTGTGAGAATATATGGAATAGAGTCGTGCATTTTGTTGTTGTCCTGGTGGTCAGTCTTCGGTCTAACGCTTACCCCTGATTAAGAGTAAATATTCGATGATGGCACCAACAAAAGTGTGAGCAGGACCCCACATCAGGCTCTGAGATTGACATGTTTTGATATCAAAACCGTCAACTGAACCTGTTTTGTTTCCTGAGCATGAATACAGGGTGTCTGTATCGCTAAGTGGTTCAACCACTTTGGTTCTTATATTGCATGCAATCTTCCAACCCCCAGGGGGACACACACACACACACACACAGGGATGAAACAACAGTCTGCCTGGATGCCACGGCATGAGTCTACACCGCCCGATCCGAGCAGATTACAGCATATTAGGAGGCGGTGAGACAAATGCCAATGTGCTCCCCGCTGGGTTTAAGTGAGAATGGCTTTGGGTTTATTTGAGAGCGCGGGGCAAAGGGGCACAGTGCACTGAGCGGGCAGCGGGCCACTGCGGTGAGGCTGGTGAGAGCAGAGAAAGAACGGTCCAGACAGATGGTTCATGATGTGACTGTGTGAGACCTGTCTGCTCTTAAAGGTCTCCTCTGTTGTTTTTGTCCGTCTGACTGCCATCATATTTAATTTAGTTTGCTCCACTGCCATCTGGGAAAACAACTGTGCGTACTGTCCTTGTTTTTACCATTTTCACTGCTGAAGGTTTATGTTTCAGGCTTCGTTTAGATGATTAGGTGTTATCCTAGATGTCTGTGAACTGATGTGATTATCAGTCTGTGGAGTTAGTTTTGAGCATAGTCAATGTGGGATTTGTGAAACTGATACCAAAACCGTGGCAAATATATATTGATTTTTTTTTAGCTAGAATGAAAATACATTTTCTCTGTGGACTGTGCACTGATATAAATGAGCAAAATATTAACTTTATTAAAGAATATTAACATTATTATACATTATACAGTGTCTTGTCAACTGATGCTAGAAATGAACACAAAATTTTAAATAAATAAATAGATAATAAACATTTGTATTGTATGTTCAGTGTCAGGCAGCACAAAAAACAAAATAAAAACATTATAAATTGCTATATTACACCATATCCCATGCTTTTTCTGCATTGTATGTTCTGCAAAGAAAACAACAGTTTCATATCAGCACATTTTGAGAGATTATGTTTGAATCTGTGTTTTTATCATCCACTGAAGAAGATCTAAAAATATCCCTTTGTGTTTTTTGTGCATGCACCCTGCAGACCCCGAGTCCCAGAGGAAGAGGACCGTGCAAAATGTTCTGGACCTTCGACAGAACCTGGAGGAAACCATGACCAGCTTGAGAGGGGTGCAGCTCAGCCACAGGTCAGACATACACACACACACACAGCCAGGACTTCATAGTATTGTACGATAGAACAAACAGAGAGCAGCAGTTGAGATGGGCAGATTCTTATTGACATTGCTAACAGTGTGTTGGGGTGTGGTGGTTAACTGCCTGTGGGCTCTGAGATCAATATCAGTATTCCTGATAGACCAGTAACCATTAGTCTGTCATTCTCCGCCTGCTCTGCTTTCCCTCGCTGGTTAAGACGGAACTGAAGCAGGATTAGCTCAAAGCTGACTTCAAAGCCGACCCTGCCAATGCACAGTCACACTCACACACACAACAAGACGTGCAATAATGCTGTGATTAAGTGTATGTGAGCATTCGCGTGTCCTCTCTCTCTCTCTCTCTCTCTCTGCTTCCTGTCTTTCATTCACTTGCATTCAGCGCGTCTTCAGGGTTTGTCCTTGAGAGCTTCCCCTCTGTCTCCTGCCATGCATCCTCTCTCCGTCCCTCAGTGGGAGCTCCCCACTTGAAGAGCAAATCAGCAGATGGTTCCCTGCTGGAATACATTTCCTTTGCCATTCATACTTTTATCGTACTGTAATAACCTTGAATCACTCCCCGCCGTCCCCGAGGACACATTCCGCTTTGAGGCCCGCGGCCTGTCGGTGGAAGTTTCCCGAGCAAACAAGATGTCATATTTCCTGTGAAAAACGGGTGTTTAGAGTGTGAGATTTGCATGAATTAAACAAATGGATTGGCGGAGCAGGCGAATTGTTTTGTCTACACATACTTTCCCTGATATATTCTGCATGCATAACAAGCAGAAAGTCTGTGAAAATCCATTCCAACAAGCCGGGCAGCATCCTCTCTCTCATCCTCGCTGCACGTCTTCCCTGCCTGTTTTATGTTCGGGGTTAAGCGCTCCGTTTGAAAATGTCTCCATTGATGGTTTTTGTGCAGATGATTCTGTATCCTGCAGACAAGATTAATTTTAATGTAGCGGGCAAATGCACGTACTGTCACACAGTTTGAGAGCCGGAAACTTTTAATATGCTAATGCTCGTCGTTCCCAGTCTAAGAACGAGGGATGCAGGAAACTGTGATGTTTGACTCAAACTGATGTGTCGGCATAAAGGAAATAAAAAAATGCTGAGAATACTTTTACATAATATAAAAAGGCACAAATCTAGAGCCCGACAGATAAATCGGTTGACAGATATTATCGGCCATTGTTAAACTTTTTTACACAATATATAATGCAGAAAATAATTCTTGGTGTGATTAAGAAATTTAGTTAGCTATTATTATTTTTTTTTATTTTTTTTAAATACTCAGCAGTTGACTGAATCTGAACAGTAATTATGTCAATTTAGCTATTTATTTTATTCCTATTTATTTTCTCAGTTATCATTTATAGAATTGGCTGATAATGTTATACATTGTTTGTTTAATATATAACAATGTTAAATATCGTCACCTTACGAAAATAATTGCCTTAAAAATAAAACATTAAAGATATTTTTTTAGCCTAGATATCATAGATTCAATGTTGGTTCATTTTTTATTTGTTTTCTGAAAAAAACTGAAAAAATTAGTTGGACCATTACTTTAAGAGGGTGTCGATATTATTTAATACAGTTTTATGTTTGAGAAAAAAACATAAATAGGTTTATTTTCATTCCAGCTCAAAAAAATTACTGTATCTGACACCTTTAAAAGTCAAGTCAAAGTCAGCTTTATTGTCAATTTCTTCACATGTACAAGACATAAAAAGGGTTCAAAATTATGTTTCGCACTGTCCCATGCATAGACAAGACAAGACACAAATAGTAAAGTGCACATTTGAAACATAAATATATCGAACCACTAAAGTAACAGTAACCAAAGTAAGTGCAGGTGGATTCAAGCATATACTTTTCTGGTAAAATAGGTTATAGATGTAAACAATAAGGGGTTTCATCAGTATACTGTGGAAAATTAGTGTACTGTGAAACTTTTTTTTTATAGTGCAAATACAGGTAGTATAGCAACAGATTCGTGCAATTTGCAAAGTCATTTTCTGTGGGTCAGGGGGTTTAGAGTTCAAATTGTGCCTTGGTAACTGGTGAATTTCCCCGCTCTAAAAGGCTTCAAGCTTGAGCAAAGTTGCTCTGAGAGAAGAGGACACAGGGTGGGGCAGGAGGGAAGATGATTGAACAGGGGAAGCACATCCTACACTAAAAAAAAAAAGAGGAAATGGAAGACAGACATTCACTTCCTGTCTGTTCAAACTTCTCTTGACCTTTCCAAACCTTCAGAGGAACACACTGCTGTGATTAAATCTTAAGAAACCCTCAAATGTGTCTTCTTTTCCCTCCACAGCTGCGTGGAGGGGACCATGTGCTACGACAGCGACGAAGCTGCTGCCTTCTCGATTTCCAGCCTGTCGAATCGCTCCTCTCCGCTGTCATGGCGACAGGGTCAGGCCAGCCCCCGTCTGCAGGCCGGTGAAGCTCCATCCACGGGTAACACCCAGTCGGACGTCCCGCTCCGGATCAGCCACACGGCTCGTATCCAGCTCATCGAAGCGCTGGACGACTCGGATCCGGCCCTTCTAAAGGGAGATTACCTCAGCAGCAGCAACCTCAGCAGGAAGAGCCCGAACGAGGATGATGACGAGGACGATGACGACGACATTGATGATCTGGGGAATGGGTAGGTCCTGTTTATTTATTTTAATTTAAAAACCATCATTTAGGACCCACTGCAGTGTCTGCGTCTGCAGAATCCCCATCCTCTGGCTGTGTTTTCTCTTTTCTGTTCACTTTGCTGTGTTCAAAGCTACAAAAATGGCCGACACAGTGCAGAAAAAAGGGCAAATGTAGCAGCAATCTTAGGTAGTTGTGGATGATTTATAGAATATACTCGATGTCTGCAGCTTGTTCTACCTGGGATTTACAAAATTACTTCACAAGGTGTGTGTTTTTTATCTGGAGTGAAGCTCTCTTCTTTAGTTGTTGTATCCGCCCGGAGGAAGTAGCATCTTGTTACCTGCACGGGAACTGAAAATGCATCTTGGTTGTGATTTTTCCCTTTTTGCATGGAGGTTTAAAATTGTTCCAACAGAAACTAGCATAAATATAACAGAACATAACATTTTTTTAGGGCAGAAATATGTTTTCAGGAAGTACTAAGATGATCATGCTGGTGTGATTGTGTGCTTCAAAGGGTTAAATCGAGCACTAATTAAGTGCTTTAGAGGAGATTTCAAAATATCAAGATATATATTGTGTATCCTGATATAGCCTAAAAATATTCAGCCATAATCTGGAATTTCCTTTGACTGACGTTGAGCAGGGGAGGGGCAGCGTAGTATTAACCTGAGCAGCATAAGAAATATTTAATGACTTCATGATCCCGTAGCCTGCAGGAACCGGGACGCTTGTGTCTCATTAATGGTCTCAGCATTGCTCGTGAGGTGAATCCTGCCACCTGCCAACTGTTAGAGCCCACAGCTGCAGTCAGGCCTGTACTTAGTGGTTTACCAGCACAATAAAGCCTTGATCGGCCCCTCTGTAATGGTTCACAAGCCGTCCTCATGGTGTCTGCCTCGACACTGGCAGCTGTAGCCCCCCTGGTGCAGCTGGCTCTGCCATAGTCGGAAAACAACCCTCTGGCAGAGTCCGGGAATGATGTCACGATCACGGAGCCCCCTTGCAGAGATCATCCTGTCAGATTCAGCTGCGAGGCCGCCGGCTTTTCCAGCAGGCTTCCATGTGGACGACCCCTCGCAGCGTTGGCTCACCGGAGCCCCCTGGCAGAGCGAGGGTGCAGATGTCTTTGGGGAGCTGGTAACGGTTTTTGCCTCGCCAATGTGGGATCAGTCAGCCGTGGATTCCTTGGATGGAAAGATTTAATATCAGCAGCATGTTGGCTGTGTTGTGTCGTGTGTCTGGTACCTTTTAAAAAGTCACT
Organism: Serranus cabrilla; assembly: GCA_903364295.1. Classification (NCBI taxonomy): domain Eukaryota; kingdom Metazoa; phylum Chordata; class Actinopteri; order Perciformes; family Serranidae; genus Serranus; species Serranus cabrilla. Next base: position 96,670 of record CAFUXE010000571.1, on the reverse strand, counting down.
CTGTCCTGTAATTGGATCATTTTTTAAGGAGTTGTTACATGACACATACGCACCTGTCTGCTCAGTTCACACAGCACAAACACCGAGCACTTTACAGAAAAGGGGTCTCTAACCTTCATCTGGAAAACCCCGCCGTGTTAATGTGTTTGGGTGTTTGTCTGGGTGTTATTGATTGTGATTTGTACCATTTGTGAATGTTGTTTTTCCTCGACAACTGAATCATTAAGAGAGAGCATGCTGGTCGCTGCTGTTAGTGCTCAAATTGTTTTTTTGTCCCGTCAGTCTGACAACACATTATCTTGTGACTTGATGACCAGTCGAAGAAGAATTAAGTTAGTTCATTAACTTCCAACCACATATAGACAACACTGTGTTCACAGGGAGGAATGACCTCAGCTGTGTTCTCTGGACTTCCTCGGTTAGTTTTGGAGCGCTAACATGACGACGTATGACACAACAATTTCTGTCATGTTTCTCAACTCTAAGCCCAGCAAAGAAAAACACATTATCTCATTGTAAACTAGGATCCTGGCAGCATGTGTGTGTCTGTGTGTGTGGGTGTGTGTGTGTGTAAAGCTTCAGAGCTTTCCAACCAAACTAAAAAAGAAAATCTCTGCTGGCCACAGTTTGACATCTCCATGGTAAGCACAAAAATGCACCCCCAGTCACCAGGAAATCCATTGCAACACAGTTCGTGTCCCTGTAGCGTTGTTGTGTATGTGGTCATGGCCTCAATCCTCCAATTAGTGGTTGTTCAGGTTTGTGTTGTGCTTTGTGTGAGGAGGCAAAACAAAATGCGATATCTGGTGGAAAAGGTTGAGAAAGAGAGATGATAAACCGACAGGGAAACAGCATGAGAAAAAAGCTTTCTGCTCAAGATCAAACTTTGACTGACTTAAGTAAGAATAATCAGATTTTATCCAAAACATTATTCCTTCAACATAAATCCTTCTCAATGTGAAGATTGAAATGTTGTTCGGATTGTTTCAAAGTGGTGCTCATTCATATCGCTGAAACAAAACTATATTTTGAATTGATTTTAATGAATATTTATCCATTTAAATTAATTCTTTATACTAAAAAAACACACACAAATAGTAAAATATATATCCCAACGTGGCATCTTGAAGTTGTTGTTGTTGTATCAAAAAAATATAATAAATGTAAAGAAAACTGCAGAAAATACTCACTTTTTAGAACCATGAAATTGTGAAGATATATATATTAATAATAAATAAATACATTTAATAAAAAATAAATAATTATAATAATAACTAAATATTTCTTCCTACAAATAAGCAGTTCATTTAAAGGTTTAAAGTTTATAATTTTACCACTAGTGGTAGGTACTGGATATTTATCTATTTCCACCATTTACTTTTAACTGTTTCTACTACGTATTTAGTTCTTTAAGTTAGCTAACTATTTTAACGGTATATTCATTATTTAAAGCTACTTTTTAAGCATTTACACATTAGAAGAAATACCCTCCAAGCTCCAATATCCTGTCTGGGAATCACTGCTTTAAACTAATATGTCTTTACCACTAGAGGGCAGGCTGGAGCTGCTCTCCACACACTCCTCTTGTGTTAGCCCCATGCTGGATTACTCTCCTGTAGCTCATCATTTATTCCACATACTCATCCATTATACATGCAGGCACTGCCCCTGTCATACAGAGGTCACGCTACATTGCCGTATCTCATCCCAGCATGTATAATACAGAGGATTTCCCCACATAAATTATGTACCACGGACACACATGTGTTCTTTGTTTGGGTTGTGTCGGCTCATCTCTTTGTTCTGTTAAATTGGGAGGAAACGGTGAGAGTTGGGGCGCAAACATATATGAATGAGCAGGATTTGAGTCAGCACGGGCCTCACTGTGACTCACTGGAGTTATATTGTATAGACAGTGTGTATCCTATACTCTCACACACACACTGAGTCAGAGCCCCGTCTGTCAGTTATCAGCTTCCTGTGCCGTTCTGTCCCGGGCCTCTTCTTGTCTGACGAGTACCTCTTACATCTGGAAGCAGACCCTCACACACTCACACTCACACTCACCGGGAAACAGCAGGAATGGGGACGACGAGGAGGTCATTCCCCTCGGCGTGTAAACAGTAATGAGGTGTGGTCCAGTGTGAGCTGTGGAAACTGTGACCGTTTTAGGATTTAAACCTGCATATTTTTAAAAATGAACAATATATTAATGTTCAATGTCAAAGAGATTCTTGGCAGTAATAAACCGACAATTATGGTCAGACTGGACTGGACTGTTTACGCTCCGTGATGCAGTTCAGTCGGTCTCATTAACCCGGATTCCAGCAGCAGCAGCAGCAGCCAAACACTCATAACATCCTTTTTCTTTTTCCTAAACACCTTTCCTTGACCTGAACGGAAATCATCAGATAAAGGAAAGGAAAGATGAAGACAGAGGAGTCATTAGGACTTAAGAAAAGACAACCGCAGTGCTGAAAGAATCGGACTGCGCTCACATTAAGCTGTGTAATTGTGCACTTAGTGAAGTCGGCCGGCTGTGGTGGAAACTACAGGAGATGGACAACTGAAAGTCCATCTGAGATACTTCACCCTGTGTGTCCTCTGTATTTATACCAGATAGCCAGTACTAAAGGAAGCATTAACCCACCAATAACCCACTATTAAAATATGTTTTCTTTAAAGAATCACCAAAAATACACCATTTATTATCCAAAAAAACCTATAAAAACACGTATTATGCACTAAATTTGTCCTGAGCGGATGATATGGAACAAAGTTTCTGTTGAAAAAGTAACCAAAATTAAGCTTAAAATTTTTAATGTGTCTGTAAAATCAGTTTATTCTACAAAAATTCAATAAAAAAATAAAAAATAAACCATTTGTAATAACTTAATCCTGTTAAAATAAATCTGTTTACACAGAGCTGAGAGGAGAGGACCGGAGAAGCTGCAAGTAGAGGTTGTAAAAATGCAAATAGTCGTTTTTTTTCCGGTACTCATGACACAAAAAAATAATAATTTATTAGAGAAGTTCAACTTTTTTATGATTTATGTCATTATAACTGGTTATTCTGCACTAAAGACATTTTTCATTGATTCCATAGAGCTGCAGGACTCATATACTGCAGTGAAATAAAAGGCCACAGTGAGTAAAATGTAAAAAGAGCAACAAAAAAACTCCCTGAATTGGCTTTGGCTCCTGTCATGGCTGCTACTTGGATACTTCCGGGTCATTTCACTCACTTAAGAAAAAAAGACCGCAACCGAGCTCTGATAGTGAAACCTGCCAGCAGGAAACAGCAGGCGGTTAACTAAAAGCAGGTGAAAAGAACTACAGACACAGATGTTTTTCTCAGGAGTTGGTGGAAACCCAACAGACATTTAGACCCACAGGACTCCAGTGGGACGAGATAATAATAATATTGCTTCATGTGGTATTTTAAAAAATACCTGTAGATGATTTGTTGATTATTTTCTAGCAGAGAATAAGAAAATAAATTCCTCTTTAAGGCACTGAACTTCCACTACCCATATTTTTGTTGTTTCAAGGACGACATTCTTTCACGGTTATTTCCCTGATGTAGTGATTTGTTTGCACCTGTCACTGTAACCTCTATCTCTAACTAGACGTTGCAGCTGTATCACCTTGTCTGTATCACTGCTTTTTCCTGACACAAACAATATAGTTCCATTTTCATGATGGAGACAAGTGAGCAGTCCACTCCCCAGAGACGGTGTGCTTTGTCATAGCTTGTATCTCTTGAGATCAACACTTATTAGTCTTTGTAGCACTTTGAATAAATTGGGAGCAAAGATATGGTGCTCAGAGAGGAAGAATAAGGGCTCTGTGTGTATCATTTTACGGCTAACCCTCAGCAGGTATAAAGCCGACACACGGTGCATGTCTGATAGTCGGCATTGATTTCCATTGTTGTTGTTCAAGTGGTGATAATGGGCTCAATATGCGCACACACACGTGCAGACGATTGGATGAGCGTGTGGCTTGTTTGCTGCCCCGCTGGGCGCAGACGCTTTTGTTTCTGGATGGAGGCGCTCCCGCATCCTCGCCGACCTCCCCGTTAGTAAACGCGCACGTCTCCATGGTTACGCTGCGAGACAAGCTGCTTCGCTGCACTAAACGTCTGAATTATGAAAACATTAGTTTGGAGTGGGACAAACACACACACACACTAAGCTGCCCTAAGCTTCTCAGAGTCGGCTGGTTTGGAGTGTTTTGGTTTCTAGGAAAGCAGAAGTGAGCTGGTTGCTGTTGGTGTCACTCCAGTAAAGTACAGGGAAGTGAAACAGAAAAAGGAACGATTTCATGGAGAAGTGATCTGTTTTGAACACAAAAGGTGCCTGGAATAAGCTTTGATGTCATCTGTGATTTCGTGTCACTAAATCTGTGGTGTTATTCAAACGCTGGAGGCCCTTAACAGATGGCTATCTGACCGCGTCGAAGCTTAAACACCTCTAATTAGGTGTAACTCCTGGACCTTGTCATTGCCTCTGAACCTTATCTCCAGTGGGACAGGGGAGGTACTGACGTGTTTGGGGATGTGTGTGTATGTGTGTGTGTGTGTGTATGTATGTGGAGAGAGCAGCGTCATTCTCCTCAGATGAAGCTCAAACAAGCTGTACTCTGACCCCATCTACTGGCCAGAAACTAGAACCTCTCACACTCACAAAGACTGAATCCAAATGTTCATCCTCCAGACGTGCAGACTTCAGTCATGCATAGTGTGAGGTGTCCGCCATCGTCATGCCAACCCTGACCAGGCACAATACTGCAAGGCTGCAAAAACAGCTGATAGACGGGCCGAAAATTGTGAAATAGCAATATGATTTTCATACATTTCTTACCAATATACATTTAATTACAGTCCTTAAAATAAGAACTGGAATAGGACTAAATTAATTAAGTATAACTTCAATTTGAAGACTTTGTTTTGCTGTTTTTATACATATATATTTATGCATTACACTTTTATAGGAAAGGCTACAATAATAAAACACATTTTGATAAGCTATAAAGCCTTTACTTTTGTATATTTCTGTACTATAATGTGGCAGAATATGATTTCCGCCCTACATGATTTAAGTAACATTTTAATACAGTTATTGTTTCTACATATTTAGACAAAGTTTCTCTCTTTCTCAGCAATAGGAAAAACTGCAACCACTGAGGCTCAGTCCTTGCAGAGCAGCAGCCTGAGTCTGATCTCACTATCAATAAAGCTAAAAATGAGGACAAAAAATACTTATAACTGCAATCTCACATCTGTATTGCAGTGAATTATGGGTAATTAAAACAGGGGAGTTTGGTGAAGTCTGCATCCCAAGTGGGCTCTCTGGAACTCTTCAGAAAGTCCACTTGAGGCCCCTTGTGGACTGGATGATTTGTAGGTTTGGACAGCGCTCTGTACTCTCACGCTTCCCGGGAACACGCCGCAAAGTCCGCAGGTCTGAAGTCCGAGCGTTTGGATTCAGCCGCGGGACGTAATGCAGCCTGACGCGTCTGATTAATGGATTCCTCTTCCCACATCTGGGTCTGATTTAGCGTTACAGGTGATGGATCCGCTCTCTCACTTACTCACTCACTCTCACTTTGTCTCACACACACACACACACACACGCACGTCCTCTGGATGTGATCCTCAGTGGACACACCCAGGGCTTCCCTCTTGGTAAGAGCCAGATCTTTACTCTGTGAGTCATGCTACGGTCCAGTTACAGACCTCCTCCCAAAATACAGAACACAGAATAACAGGAATCTAAGTTCACATAATGCCATCAAAGAGATGAGACTGATTCTGGAGCAACTTTTAAGCCTGATTTCATGGTTTTAGGGCTTAAAACTATAGTTTAACTGAGACATTTTAGATTATTTTACATTTATTTCCCCACTGAATCTGCAAATATGTGAATATCTGGACAAAACATCTGATTCCAGTCGGATACTTTTATGTTTTCTGTCAGTATCTCTTGTATGTATGTATGAGAAGCTCTCCAAATAACTTTACTTTCATGGAGATGTTGAACTCTGAACTAGGCCCTTTTAAGACCATGCCAGTGATTTGCATGTTTAGCCCATTTACTGCAAGCTGTGCAGCAGCATTTCACTTTTTTTTTTATTTATTTAAATACTATCCTTCCACGCAGTCACTGGTTTCATACCATTTCCATATGTTATGCAAATCAGTTGGCATGTCCTTGAAAGCTTTGCAGTGCATCACAGTAAATGTCAAGTTTCCATTTATTTTTGTTATTTAGTTGTGGTCAGGTCTCACCGCAGAAATTAATGCGGTCTTTGATTGAATCACTCTGTAACAATAATGAATGAAAAGCGAATTAATGCATGCTTGAACACAACTCAAGCAAAAGTTAGTTGTGTTAGTATACACAAAAAAAGGAGGAATGACATTAAAAAGCAAGAAATCATACAGTATGC
>CAFUXE010000571.1:61298-73747 GCA_903364295.1 Serranus cabrilla | reverse complement strand
AGCTTCGCTCCAGGGGACAGCGGCAATTTAGTGCGTCTGATGTGTATGCGAGTGTATATATGTGTGCGTGTTTGTGTCCTAAACCCTCAGGGCCATTTCTGTCAGGGATGTGCCCGTCAAAGGCACAGCAGGGTTTCTCCTCTGCGATGGCCATTTAGGGTTGTGACCTCCTATTCCCTCAACGGACACACACACACACACACACACACTTACAGGACCTCTAGCTGCGGCCCCTGGCCCGGTCTGATCCTGGTGGCAGATGGAATTAGCAGTAATTACGAGCTCATTAACTCCAGCCTTTTCCGTAATCCCTTGTAATGCCCAAATACTGCAGCGTGTGGCACATGGACGTATGCGCGCGCACGCGTGTGTGTGCAAAAGACTGTCCGAGCTGCCACACTGTTCCATTCCACTTCATGGAAATGTGTCAGAGAGGAAATAATAAATAACGCTGCAGAGGAAATTAATTTCTCTGTTTAGTGTGTACCCAACGGCGGAGCTGCTTGTGCAATCTAGTTTTTAATTGGGGCTTGTCAATGATTTACTGTAAGTGTTTAACAATACAACCCAGCAGAGAATCTGTATTGGGTGGCTAATTAAAAGCCATTTTTAACGACAGATTTGTTGCTAATTACTCTACATGTGCCCCGAGCGCCCAGACAGCAACACGTCGTCATTAAAAAGTGGTAGAGTAAGTAATTTATGAGTGAGACTAAAGGTCAGCACAGCATGTATAGCAGTGTTTCTCATCTGAGAACGTACCGTGACGCCAGAGTGCAGCAGATGGCTGATACTTTATGGAAATAAGCAGCTGAAATGACACTTGTAATCAATCTGCCTGCATCTGAAGTACAATCACAGAGAGGTAGTATATACGGTGATCACAGCTACAGGCTGGATGTTCACGCAGTGTTATGTCTTTACTGTCACGTGTGTGACAGAGTTTGAGGCTTTCAAGATATAAAAGGTCTGCAGAGGGGATTCTTATATGACCCTATATGGTGCAGCAGTAATGGATAATCCTGTGCATTTAAAAAAAACCTGCAGAATGCTTTAAATGCTCATCCAGTAGTATAATAATATTCCAATAACAACCGCTTCTGTTTCTTTTGTTGGGACAATCTGCCACCAAGGTGAATCACAGATCTGTGCTTATGAGTGTGCTTGTTTCCTCGTGATAAGCTGCTGAAGTGGTCCAGGAAGCCATATTGTTAGCCATCTGTGCACACAAACCACATGCACCCCCTCTGTGGATCTTATCAGGTGTATTCTCATCCACATATCTGATGCAAGATCATGCACACAGTCCGAATGCTTTTTATAACACAGTTTCTGAGGCTAAAACCCTTTTTCTCTGTCTCATAAAAGAAGGGGCATCACATGATGATGGGTGTGGACGGTCATGTGTCTCCCCCCTGCAGATGAGTCATTTTGTTTTGTGAGTGTGTGTATTTGTGTTTATACCAGTGTGGTTATTATGAGTATTATGCCCCGAGACTAAAACCAGCAGAGGATGTTGAAGGAGACAGCAAGTCAGAATGTTGCAGTTAAATTTCTCATTTCGTTTTTATTGTTGACCTCTTTGTTCATATTCTTCCTTGTGAATTTTTTCAGTCAAACCCTCTGAATGTTATAATAAAAAGGTTATTTATACATTCTTACACCTGCTGTAAAGATAAAATGTGGCATTTTTGTGATTTTGAAGGGGCAGATGTGTCCTCTCTGTGTCCTTCACATGACTTAGAGGCCAAATCTGCTGTTTTCTGACTCTTCAACCCGATCTGAAATCTATCTGCAAATACTGAATCGTGCAGCCAGACACGCAAGCACAGACAATGCCTGCCTCCCACCTTATTGTCATCTCTAGCACCACTCACAGTCCCACATATTTAGTTTTTAATGACTTGAGCAGGCCTTTCATGCGTGCCCCCTCCGGTTTCAGAGCCGACTGCCCAGTGCCAGTCTGGCAGTGCCCTACTTTCCATTTGCCTGAAAAGGCATCACTACAACCAGGAACCCGTCTGATTTAGCCATTTTGGGTTCTGCCATGTGACACTGTGGATTTTAATAGGAATGGAAAGTTCCTGTCCATTGTAGGACTGCAGAAACACTTTCCATGCTTTAGTGCATGTGAGAGAGACTGTGTCCAACAATCACCCTGAATAAAAAGTGTTTAACCCCATGAGGGAACAAAGAGCTGATCCCTCTTTATTCATATCACCATCACATCTGCTCTGTAAAAGATCTGAAGCATTTTTTAAACTGTGGTCCAGCAGGTCTTACAGTAGTTTTCTGCCAGTTTCTGATTAGCCCGATTGCATTAGCGCTGTCGCTAGCTGGAAGATGCCCTGAAGTTTGATGGTAAACAAACAAAAGTTATGTTTACATGCATTCACCGAAATGCACGGTGTGTCTTCTTGAGGTCTAACAAACATAAGGAGTGCATTTAATTTCTCATGAAACTTTTGCAAAGCCAATTTATTATCCACTGTTGTTTACGTCACAGTTTGTGGACTTCTTTTTGTCTGCATTCGCTCGTGCGTTGCAGAATATCTTGTTGCTGCCACCTGTTGGTCAGGGGTAGAATGACTGATTAGTAGTTCTGTGCATTGTGTCACCTGCATGTTTAAGATTAATGATCCTCTTTTTTTAGCACTACTAGACATTTAATGGTGGAGATATCTTGACATTTGTGAAGATCCCATTCATTTTCTATAGACAGCGGGTGATTCAGCCGCCCTGCAAGTTCACAACCATTCACTGAATGTGACTTTGTGTAATTACAACCTGACCTCAGCGTTCGTTGCAGTGCACCAGGCTCACAAAACTCCAATGAAATGGATAGTACAGAGCAAATATGAACCAAGATTCTGTTGCAGTACTCTAACATATTCCAGTGTACTGTTTAGTTGTAAAGAGTTGTTGAAAACAGTCACAAACTGTTTAGCTTCCAGTGTGTTTCTGTTTCCATAAAGCCCCCCAGGGAACCTTAAAGGTGACATTACTGAACATTTCACCTTGCTGCACTGGTACAAAGTTCTATTTCTGTTGCAAAGTGAGCTATAATTAGATAAAAAGATTGATAATGGCATTTTGCTCCTCCTTGCTATTGATCTGTTGTTAAGTGCACTAACTTGCTCTATTATGTGCATTGACTATTGATCAGGTAATTGTTTTTTCTGTGCAGGACAGTAAGTCTGTCTCCTTCCACAATCACTCCCCATCTTCTGACCGTGCAGCAAAGTCAAACATTACTTCATTTGTTATAAAGAGTCTAATACTACTCGCCCCGACGCAGGAGGGCTTCGGCCTTGCATTCCTCCAAATGGCCTCCATGCAGTTTTAACAAATGTTTGTTTAGATGGAGCAGCTTATCAACCAATACTGTTAAGTCTGCTCCCTGTGGCTGGCAGGACTCCAGCTCCCAGCAAGCACTGCAGGCAAAGCTGCTTTGTCTCTGCGGTGGCTTTGACTTCCTTCTGGATTTGAGTGAATTTCTCTCACTTTCTTTTTCCGCATCCCTCAACCTCAAAGAGGTCAGGAGAGGAGAGGAGAGGAGGGAATGCAGAGCTCTCAGAAGCAAAAAAAAAAAAGGCCATTCATATTGAGATCAGAGCAATTAGCTCCATAGTCTGAATAGTGGATGGACACAGACGCCTGTTAATAAAAGCTGACTATTAAGCTGAGCCAAAGCTATTCAACTATTCTCCTGATAGTTTGCGAGGCTCAGTGTTTGTGTGGGTGTGCTGGTCGTCTCTGCAGACTGGAGGAACAAAGGAATCATGTCTCTGTGAAAGGAGGATGTTGTTTCTATTGACCACCACGACCTTTATCTATCTGGAACATTAAAATGAAATATTCAAACCATTCGAAATATTCTGCAGTTTGCATTAAGCATTCTCCCGTTCGGAGAGATGACGTGTATTGGAGGTTCGCTCTGGACTCATTGTGGCTTTCCTTAGAGTGGAAAACCACTTGTGTCCCCCTGGCTCGGGATGACAGAATACAGTGTGTCCATGTGGCATTTTCTCGGCTCAGTGGGATGCTGCATTTTGCACATGGTGCGCAGGGAGAAACGATCGGTCAGGTGGAGGTGAAGAATGAGTTTAATCAAGCCCAGCTCAGATTAATTGACATTTATTGCAGCTTAAATCGAATCAACGTTGATATTCATTTCGCTCATGAAATTACACTCATAGGGCACCATTTTTCAGCGTCCTCATCCTTTCCCTCCAGCTGTCTTTTTTATCTCCAGATCAGGTCGAAAGTCTCAAAAGGCCAATAAAATCCATAAGTAGGGCATACAGATGTGCTTCATGGGCATGATTTCCACTCTGCACTTTTAAGAGGAAGGTATAATTAAAATGAATACAAATGTGACAGAGAAGTGGCTTTTGCCCTGACAAGCTAGCTAATCTGTGAAAGGGGTGATGTAGATGAATCGGGCGCTAATATTATCCCTCGGTCTCTGCAGCTGCTGCTGAAGAATGAAAAAGACGAGGCGGAGCGAGGAGAGATTATTACAGGAGGTTTCAAAAGCTGCTGTTAAGGGAAGGAAGCGCTGAGCAGATTGAGGTAGAAGTTGGTGGAAGTTTTGAGAGACAATCCTCTTGAGAGAGTTCGTCGTGTCCTGAGATGTTGAGGAGGTTTTTTATGGCTCATCAACAGCACTTCGCTTTCTGCTATTTTTCCATGCTAGCTGTTTAAGTTCCTCCTTCTCTCCCCACACGCCACTTCACCCGCTCCTCTTGAGTATCAGCGTTGAGGAGTGTTTCATCACCCTCTCTTCAAGCCTCTTTTTATCTCACCCTTTTGAGTTGATGGAGGACTGCGGATGGCAAAGAGGAGCTGGAAGACCTGTCAGTGGATCTGCTGCAGCCGTATATTGGCAGACGCTGATTGAGGATATCAGGTTTTGGCCGGGAAATAAGATAAATAGGAGAAAGATCCGTTTTTAGCCAAAAACCTTTGGACCGACTTGGACAGAACAAATGCTCTTGCATGCGGCCTAAAGCCTGCAGAAGATAATTTCTTAAATCTTTTGGAACTCGAGTAAAGATTTCCTTCTCACATGAGCATGGCTCATTGAAGTCTGATTGAACATAATTTCTGTGGATCAAAGCTGAAGGCAGTTCAAGTCATTGCCAAGACAGTCGCAATGAAATTCCCACACATACACACAGATGAACTTTGGATACCTTGTTGTTCTTTTTGGGGATGATATAAAAAGGTTTCGATAATGAAAAAGAGCCAGACTTTAGTACCTGCAATGGTTTGCAGAAGTAGGTCCATCAACTTGGTCACCTCATGTCCATCTTTGTTCTCCAACAGTTTCTGAAGCAGCCGGAGCTTACCGTCCCACGGCTGTCTTTAAATCCATACTGTTAAATAAAAAGGCAACGATATCTGTGAAACGATCGGTCAGCGATAGCTCAAGGTGTAACGTTGCTGTGGACAGGCGGACCTCGGGACCTTTTGTTTGCGACAAGCTCATTAGCTAACGGTAAAACAACCAACGTTAGCGACTGTTTTGGTTAAAAGTCCACGAAAAATGTGTGACTTTCTAAAGTTCAGCTCTAAAAAAAATGGCATCCCCAGCCTTCAGTGTGAGTCTTTAAATGTATTAATAACTCAGACGTTTAAGATTAGTAATGCATGAAGTCCAGTAATACATTTGTGGCCGAGTTAGCAAGGTGGCTAGTCAACTTCCTTGATCAATTTAGCTAACTGACTATTTTTTGAACTACCAGAAAATGTGATATATATCATCATCGAGTTAGGAAATTACTTAAAATAAGATTTATCACATATCACGCCGCCCTGCTCTCATTTCAAATCTGTAAAGTCCCTAAGGAGTATTTGAGTCTCATGTAAGCAGTCTTGGATAGTATAGAACATCTCTTCGGTCTAGTAGATTTAATCTTTTCCTAATCTCACCAAGAGTCACCTGTTTTCCATCTCATCCACCCGTTCAGCGGGTGCTGTCCGTGATGCCTGACCCCTGACCCCGTCCCAGGTTCCTGTTTTCACATCTGTCAGCTGAGTGACACCAAATCCGACAGACACTGTGTTTGTTCTGCTTCCTATCAGATGTGAATTATTCATCAGAGAGAGTATTATCATTCGCAAAAGCTCCGGTGGACACCCAGCTAGCTTTGAAGTGAATAACAGGATATGAAGAGAAAGGTGTTGCTGATAGGAAACCACAGCTGTGCCGAGCGGCTTTATATCTCCTAGAAATAAGCTTTTTTCAATGAGGAATGAATGACACATGCACAAGTATTGGGTTCAAATCTATCCACTCCAAAGTTTATTAGTTTCTTTGGTACCGAGAACTAAATACAAATCTATCCAACACAAGCTTTTATGGACGAACAGCATCCTCCTTAAGAAAACTGTTAAATCTCTAATTGAGTCTTAAAACTGCATCCTTAGTTGGGAAACAAATAGTAAAAATCATTTGCCAGTTTATAAGATGATTCCACATGTTTTCGGTGCAGTTTTTTTATCGCAAATATTCCACAGCAAATGCTATAAACCCTGTAAATTATGAAATAAGGAACTGTAATTAAAGCTACACTGGATCATCCCACGTAGATTTCTTCATGGAGGCAGAAAGTGTAGGTCGGCTCTCCGGATGTGTCTGCCCCAATCTTACATTTGCCCTTAATCCTTCTCTGGCATATAGACAAGGCGGCATGACAGCCACTTCAGACGTAAAATCTCGTCTGCTCTTTTTGTGTGTCTGCATATCCACGGGCCAGACAGGGAGGGCTCTCCCTTCGCCCCGCTCCCCCTGATCCCCTTCCTCAAGTCCCCCAGGGTACGCTGTGACCAACACAGGCACCCAACCGGAAGGCCCACCGCTCTCTCTCTCGCCCACTGCCACAGTATACATGACCTCATTAGGCAAGCCCCGCCCTCTCAACTTGTTTTACAGTATAGTACGATATCAGTCTAACCTATTGACCTTAATAAGATAAAAACCCCAACCCCCTAACTTCCTAAGCATGACCTACTTAATGTATATGACCACATGTGGATGCTCACCCACCCGTCTCTCAGATGTGCCTTTTTCTCCCCCTTCACTCTCCCCCCTGAGCACTCCTACAAGTCTTTGTGTTAAGCCAGATGACACATATGTTCCTATTAGGTTTATGTGCTTGACGGGCCATTTTACTGTAGGTACAATATTCCATTTTATCATCACACAGTAAAAGGTCAGTCACAGTGTGTTAAAGGGAACTGAATTGCTGAATCATACAAGCATTCAGGAATCTATAATTAAAGTGCCAACTTCTCCACTAACAATAGACACAACAGAGCATTATATTTTATCTATATCATATTTTTAAAACTCTTCTTAAAAGCCATTTTTAACAATACACTTTAAACAATAAAACAGTTTAATCTTAGTGTTTATTTCCTGCTTATTTTACCTGCTTATTGTTTGTTATTTTGCCTATTTATGAACAGCACTTTGTTACAGCTGTTGTTGTTTTTAAAGTGCTATATATAAATAAAGTTGAGCTGAGTTGAGTTATGTAATGCAGCCACTAGATTCATGGTGTTATGAAATAAAAGGTTCACGTCACCTTTACTCAGAAAGAAAACCCATCTGAGCAAATGACACAAGTGCAGCCACTTATACTCTGAGCACTCTGGGATATAGGATTGGGAAATATGTTAAAATAAAGTGTTTTTATTCATGTATATTTCACCAGGGTTGTGTGTCCCTTATAGTATTAGCCTGGAGATTGGTTGGAAGTAATAAATGTTTGCTTCTTTGGTGTCTAACCATTTAATTAGCAAAATAAAATCAAGATATTGCCAAAATAAAAACTGGCAATGCAGTCAGATAATTGCCTGTCCCTGCTGGGAGATTATGATTGTAATAATAATAGTTTTATTTGTATTTAAAGCCAACAGAGTTCCTCGTAGGATTTAAATAAGCGAGCAGTAAGTTTTAGAAATTAAAATAACGGAAATAATAATACAGAGTTGGAGAATTGGAGAGATTTTTTACTTTCATAAAAGCAGCAGTAACCCAGAAAAAAAGTTAAGTAAAAGCACTGCATTCAAAAAGTTCTTAATTAAATATAAAATAAACTATAAAGTACCAAAATTGAAATACTCATTATAAGGAATGTCCTATTTCTAGGAGAAAAAATGTCTGAAATAAAAAAGTACAAAGCATAAAACAGAAACTAGTATTGGCAAGTTCCTAAAAGCCACAATCGTATCACTGCCTTCAACTGGCACAAAAGTGGAGTAATCCTGGTCAGGATTCAGATTCAAGCTCGTAAATGTTAAACAAGGTTCCTGGTAGACCGCAAATAAGACCGTGGACACAGTCCAGTCGAACACAATAAGAGTTTCAAGCTGTCAAATATCAGAATAAAAGAATTTTAGCAGAACGAGACAACACTGAGGGTGAAAGCTGATAAAAAAACTGGGTCCATAAAAGCACAACACTGAAGTAAAATAGTTCCTGGAAAGCACCGAACACCATGATGATCGATTCTATTGTTTTGGATATTCAGAGGAATCCAGTGAAGAAACACCCCCGACCTGTTTACGTCAGGAGTTTCAGAACAATTGCTCTTGAGGGGGAACAGTCAGCAGATGTGTGCCAAGCGTCCTGGCACAGACTCCCTCCTGCGTGCATGTGGGCGAATGCATCACTGTATATGTTCCTTAGTGCTATTTTTGTGCGTGTGTGTGGGTTGAGATGAGAGCGCTCCACATTTCAGTTCGCCGAGAGTTTGCAGCGCATGCAGTGTGAAAGTTAAGTATATAGAGCGGGCAGCGCTCTAAACGAGGTCTATGTCTATGAATATTTAATCAAAAGACACGCGGGGAGACATGGAGCCAGACGCTGACGGAGCTCTGATGGTTCATGCAGTTTGTAACCTCCACTTGATGTTAATTGGTGCAGATTGTTTTGTTTTTGTCAGATATTCTTGGGGATGAGAACATGTGGTAGTATGTGGTACTTGATCGACTTTTGCAAGGAAACAGAATCGAAATAGATTCAGTATCTTCATCAAGGACACTTTCAGGAAGCTGGATGCTAAATGGCACCAGAGCTTAACTCAGGTTCACCAACCTCTTCTCAACCAAATTTGTTCACCCTGAAAATCGGAGCTCATCTCCACCATCTGTCTGGATTTAACCTATTTACTGCAGAACACTGACAGCCTCCAGTTACACATGAATACGCTGCTGTAAGGGTGATGAAATTACAGTGTTGATTATCACAGATAATAACATGTTTGTAAGGCACAAATTATTTAATGTTTTATGGATTGAATCCTCACATCTGGTTTGCAGTAACTGTCTCTTGTAGCCATTTATCTTTTACTTTTTAGCCGGAGGTGGAGAAAGTTTTTAAATCGTACCACAGCAAAGAAATACTCTGTTTGTTACAAGTAAAATCACTGAATTCAATTCAATTCATATCAAAAAACTTACTTCAGTAAAAGTACACAAGTATTATAAATAAAATATACTCAAATTACCAAAAGTAAAATACTCATTATACCAAATGGCTCTTTTCTGGATAAAAAAAAAAGAGTTAAAAGACTATCATAATCCATACAACATCATTTATTAGTTGATTTATATTTTGTATTATTGATCTCAGCATTAAGAAGTAGTAAGAAAAAGGTAAAATTGTGGAAAAAATACACATTTTTTCTTAGAAATGCAGTGAAGAAGTCCAAGTTCCTTAAACTCCAAGTCCAAGTAGTTAAGTGAATGTAATAAATTTGATTTCATTAGTTTTTAGCTGTTTGACTGCTTATCTTTTGTAGCTTTTGCTAAATAATTTAACTATATATACGTAACCTTTTGCTGTTGATGCCAACCATGTATCCATTACTTTACACTAGCAATTTTAATAGTTTTTGCATAACTTTTACTCAGCTGTTTGAATGCGTTTTCATTATTTGTCTTCTTGCTTGCTAACTCATCTTCATATGCTCTCAATCACAAAACACTGCAGCTGACTCATGAGCTGAGATTCTTCTCTGATCAAACATTAATTCCAGGATCACGATGCTTTAATATATGAATATTTTCTGACACGTCTTCTCTGTCTGTGTTTCTTTCAGCTGGGATGAGAGCAGCTCCATCAGCAGCGGTTTGAGTGACGGCTCGGACAACCTCAGCTCCGAAGAGTTCAACACGAGTCCCACTCTCAACTCGCTCCCCACCACGCCCATCGGCTCCCGCAGGAACTCCACCGTAGTGGTGAGTAACCTACACACACAGCAGCGTGACACGGCGGGGTTAGCAGTGTGTGTGTAGGGTACAGTCGTATCCATTAAGCCGTTCATCTCATGAGGTATTGATGAGGTGCTGAATGATGTAACATACACTGTGGAGAGGACACACACACACACACCAGGCTGCAGGACAGCGGCATCAGAGACAAAGCCTGATTAAGTATTCTAGGCATACTCGTAATATTTATCACATCTGCAGCGATCAATGTGCACCACAACACACACACACACTGCATGCAAGAAGGCTGCATTGTTACACAACTCTTCTCTTGGTCATCTGTGGCGTTTTAAAGCTGCACTTTTTATTGTAATCTGGATTATTTTGATGTTTTTAAAGAGGAATGTCTGAAGGTGCTCAACTAGTGTGACCATTAATGTAATTATTGTTTATTTATTCACACTAATAATTAAAAACCAGGCACGTTTTTGTAAGTTTTATTATTCCCAAAACCTGCTATATATGCAATATCATTTTGGACTTTTATTTCAAAAGATCAGTCGCTGGTTAAGACAAAAGTTTTTGTCTCGCCAGGATTTCACCCACATGATACAGCTGATCCAGGGCCTGTAGTTTTGGCCCAGTTTAGTCTTAAAATTTGCCTGATGGAAACAATAAGTTTGTCAAAAGTTTCTACACTTGATATACAATACAGCCTCTTTAAAACAATGCAATCTCTATTAATAATATATTCGATAGTAGAGAAGGTACAGAAGCTATAAAAACAGATTTACAGGCAGATTTTCGGGAAGAGAATCAACTGGTCCTCAACCTGTACCAGCACTGTGTGTCAGTCAGTAATAAAAAAAAGGGGAAAAATCTATTTGATGCATCCAGGATTTTTTCCCTATTTGTTGTGGTATTTCTATAGAAATCATGTGTAAAAATTAAATCAGTCACATACACATAAGGTACATATCTCTATTTATTTTAGACTTGTAACATTTGTATTTTATAATGATGCTGCATATTTAGCGTAGGGTTCTTTTTTGAAAAACTTATTTCTATTTCTTATACAGCAGCAACTGTAACAAAAGCGATTCCCCCTCAAAGGAGAGATTTTTATACTCATGTTGAATCAAAGGTTTTAAAATTCTTCTATTAAAGTTCACTGATATGTTTAAGCTGCAGTCTTAAGATTCTGCTGTAGGGATCGGAGGATTTAGGACTCGTGACCTCAGTGCTCCTAAAATCCCGTCTGCAGCTCTGCTCGAGGTTCTTTCGGGACCAACTGTAGCTGCACGGCTTCCAGACAGTGTGTGTGTGTGTGTGTGTGTGAGTGTCTGATATAGGTCACACCTCCGCAATGTGGTTAGTGTGACGGATGTAGTGGGATCTTAGAGAAAGAGAGATGGAGAGAGAGAGAGAGGGGGAAGAGGGAATCGGCGTAACCACGGCAACCGGAGAGCAGGGATGCTGAGAGTGCGGGTCTTTGTCTTCCACCGTATACTGAAGGACACACACACACACACACACAGGGCCATCTGCAGTCCTGCATCCAGGCCAGCGAGCCGCGCCTCCCTCCACGCCTTGTTGCAGGAGTCATAGCAACCATTAACCCCCCCTATGGCATCATTACCATGGCAACCAACCATCACCTCCTCATGTACCCCGGATTGTCTGAGACACATGCCTCCCTGTTCCCCTTTCTGTTCTCAGCTGATGTTTTCTTTATTTGTCTTTGTGTCCTGAAGCCATTTCTTTGTCTCCGTTATCACTCCACCTTTTACCTTTTTTTTTCTCTTCCTCATTGAATTTAATTCCCTCAAAAGGCAGCTCCGGCTTTACATCCGTTCCTCAATCTCTCTCCCACATATTGCATAATGTACTCAACAAGGATGTGAGGGTGGAGGAGAGGCGAGGGCACAAAGACGACTAAAAAAGAGAGAGTGGTGTATGTAGGAGGTATAAAAAACCCAGATTTCCTAATTTCCACGTGGAGGTGGAGCCTGTAATCAAGATAACACACCTTGTTTTCAGTCTCAGTGTTAGAGAGTGTGTCTGCTGTTATCATGCGTTCACACGGCTGTCTGATTCAATAATCAGGGAATGTGTGTGAGGAAATGAATGACAGTGTTTTATCAACAAGGTCTGGTGGGACAGAAGTCAGCACACACACACACACATGCACACACACTCACACACACACATGCATACACACA
>CAFUXE010000571.1:31024-47990 GCA_903364295.1 Serranus cabrilla | reverse complement strand
AGCGCACTGACCTGTGCAGGCCGGCCTGGAGCACGGGCTCTTTAACCTTGAGGAGACGGGCCGGATGGCTGTTTAGAGCGGAGTGGGATCGACTTTAGCGCACAATAAGCTGCACAGAGAGGCTCTGTTGTTTCTGGGCTCTTTGTCCTTTTGAACTGTTAACGTCATGAGGGGGATCAAGCCCACCAGGTGGATGAGCTCATACTGTGGGTTTGGTTTGTAG
Organism: Serranus cabrilla; assembly: GCA_903364295.1. Lineage (NCBI taxonomy): Eukaryota > Metazoa > Chordata > Actinopteri > Perciformes > Serranidae > Serranus > Serranus cabrilla. The sequence continues at coordinate 47,767 of CAFUXE010000571.1, read as the reverse complement.
CGCTTAATTATCAGATTAAAAAAAGCACACACTCTCCACAAAAACATAGGAATATAGCATTTATGTATGGAATATTTTTTTTAAAAATGCATCTTTTTTTGTGCTACAAATACAATGTGTAATGAAATACTACATTGCCATGATTCGACTGCAATATAAATAATCAACACATTAGCAAAAGAGCAATTAGGAAAAAAATGTACGTATATAGAAAAATGTAAAATTGTTAATATAGCATTAGTTATTATAAAGTTATTATAACTTACATATTTAAGGCTAAACAGCATATATTTGAGTATTTGAGAGTATCTAGATGCCCTTCATTAATTTAATTTTCTTCATATCTTATGTTCTATTTATATGAATACCCCCCACTTTAAATAGATTACCATATCATAAAACAGTAGGAACATTCTTGTTTTTAGTTTTATGTGTCTTTTATACTAAATTAATGTAAAAGGCTTTATTTCATAATGTAAAAATGTAATTAAAAATATAGTGGAACAGATGGTTCATTTCTAGTTCAAATTTATACAAAACAAAACATGAATTAGAATAAATAGACTTTTGTTGATGAAGTTCCCAGCTCACCTCACTGACGGTCATTAACTCTGTGTGTGCAGGACTCAGAGCTGGCGGAGCTGAGGGAGACCATCGAGGCTCTGAAGGTCAGGAACGAAGAGGCTCAGGCTGTCATACAAGGAGCCCTGAACACCCCGGAGAGCATGAAAGGTTTGGAGACACGGACCCTTTCTGTTTTATTGCCTGTGTTTCTCTCTGCACGTTGCCTCTTTTAACGTTGACTGTTCTCCGTTTCCAGACATGCGTATGCGACGTCAGAACTCGTGTGAGAGCATCTCGAGCCTCAACAGCCTGACCAGCATGTCCAGTTTGGGCAGTCTGAAGGACCAGGACGCCAAGAAGAAGAAGAAGAAGAGCTGGGTAAGAACTCGTGTAGTTCACTCTCACAGCCTGCTGTTTGTCTGTGCTCAGTTCATTCTCCACAGTGATAAAGTAGAGAGTGTGACCAGTGTCTCCCTCCTCTGTGTCGTGTTATTTCCTGTTTTAGGTCTTTGAGGTGAGTGCAGCCATTGTGTCCCTATAAAGCCTCTTTAATCTAAAACTTCCTCCATCTCTGCTCATTGACCTCCTCGATTCAGTTGGAGTGGCAATCAGCAGATATGATGCTCCATAAAAAGTGGAAAAATAATTTACAGATTTCAAATTATGTTTCTCCTCATTTAACAGTTATTTTTGTTTTGTCCTTCATTCAAATGTTATTACAACGTAACCCTTTACTGACCCAACAGCTGTGTTAACATGCACTGACTATAACTTTGACCTATTTGTAAAAAAATGTTTGAAGGAATAGTTTCTCATTTTGGGAAAATAGCTTATTTGCTGTCTTGCCAAACGTTGATGCCGCCCTCATGTATATCTATTAAATATTAAACTTGTTAGCTTAGCAAAGAGTGGAAAAAGGAGGAAACATGGAGCCCAACTCAGTCTGAAGGGAACAAAATCAGACAGTAAAAACAGGTTGTGGTTGGTCGGGAGTTTTGTTCTGTAACTATTTCTTGACAGAGAAATACAGCTTAAGCTTTTTATTTTATCCAGGCTAGCTGTTTTTCTCCCGTTTCCAGTCATTATGCTAAGCTAAACTAATTGTCTGTTGGCTCCAGCTTCATTAAGAGACACTGGTATCAATCGTCTTTATGGCAAGAAAGTAAATAAGTGTTTTCCAAGATGACGAACCACTCCTTTAAAGCTGGGGTAGGTCGTTTTTTTGGGCATCATTGGAAAAGAAACTCAAAACAGTCTTTCAGAATATTGCAGCTCAAGTGGTCACAGAGAAAACAAGACTTCTGCTCCTCCTCCTGGCTCTGTTTTCAGAGGACACTTCAGCCAATCACAGGAGAATGTGTCTGTATTGGCTGTTCCTTAAAATGCAGATGTGAATCTCTTCATATGGTGAAAACCTGATTGCATGGTGGAAAATCCTGCAGAAAAAGTTGCAATCCCAACACCAGCAACAACTGCTTACACTGCAAAGCAACAAAAAAATAAATAAATAAAATCAGACAACAAACACATGAAAACGAGTGTCGATATGTGTTTCAGGAGATGGAAAATGGAAATAAATAACTAGTTCTTGTTCAGGCTTAGGAGAGAGAGGGGACAGTTGCAGGAAGATGTAAAATTCTGATGTTTTTTGTGGACTTTTCCAGAAAACTGCCTACCCCAGCTTTAATATTTAGCATGTGTCAGATTACCAGTTCTAACACCTTATTTTGTTTATGCAATAAATAGAAATAAATCCACTGAATATTGCTTCATTCGTCCGTCTCTCCATCTTCTTCCTCTGTGCAGCTGAGGAGCTCCTTCAACAAGGCATTCAGCATCAAGAAAGGCGCCAAAACGTACTCAGACATTGAGGAAATTGCCACCCCCGACTCCTCGGCTCCCAACTCCCCAAAGATGCTCCACGAGGGGTCCGAAGAAGGTGAAATCCAGCCCTCATGCCTCAAAACCTCGACCTCGGCCACCTCTTCTGTGTGAGTACACAGACGTCTTTCTGCAGCTCTGAGCTCAGACGTAAAATAGCATGTTTAGCCTTCATGGGTGTCTGGCCCTGATGAGTGCATGTTGTCACCTTCAGGATCATGGAGATGACAGAAGAGGACAACGAGGAGGCGGCGGTGTCAGGCTTGCGCTCAGAACTGCTGCTGAAGGAGAGAGAGCTGACGGACATCCGACTGGAAGCCCTGAGCTCTGCACACCACCTGGAGCAGCTCCGAGAAGCCATGAACAGCATGCAGGTGTGTTTTTACTCCGTGTGCACGCTCAGTGAAGTATAAACCTGAAGTAGAAGTGATGCATTTGTGCATTAAAATAACTTGAATTTAAAGTTTTTACCTTTCTATCTCCTAGTCAACCGTGGAGAACCTGAAGGCGGAGAATGACCACTTGAAAACCGGCTCTGGTCCCACCTCTTCCACCTCCCAGCCGTCGGGCCTGGCCTCTCTGCTGGGACCCTCACTGAGGCAGCCCATGAGCATGTCCCTCACCAAGTCCTTCAGCCTCAGTCTGAATGATTGTAAAGATCCAGGTATGTAAAAAAAAAACCCACACAGTTTCACCAGCTCACTCACACACACAGCGTACATTAATTTTTCATTTTTCACCCTTTCAGAGGTGTCTCCGGTCGAAACAGTAAGTGTGTCTTCCCAGCGGGACGAGGTGTGTGCACAAGTGTTTGTCCGCATTGGAGATCAAGCAGAGGTAAGCACAAGACGCCTCTAACAGACACACAACCAGTAACAGCTTGAAATGAACCAGCTGATGGATTGTGCTCTCTTTTCCTCTCTGTGTGTCTGCAGGACAGTAAGCAGCAGCAGGAGTTCTTCCTGGGCTCAGTGCCGGTCAGTGCGAGGACGGACTGGTCCTGCCTCGACTCTCTGATAGCCAAAACCTTCAAGGTGAGTTCTCCTTTTTCATTGTGAAGACATTTTTATGGTTTTAATACATAGAACAGCTGTGATTTGATAGATAAGTCCTTGCTTATTTTCTTCTTTCCTTTCATCAGGACTACTTGACTCAAGTGGACCCGACTGCCAGTCTGGGTCTGTCCTGTGATTCGCTGCACATGTACCAGCTGACCCAGGGAGGGCAGCGGCTGATCGGAGGAGAAAAACCTCAAGCATCACCTCACCGCTGTCTGAGCAGTGGATCAGCTCGAATACTTGTCACTTTGAAAGGTTAGTGAGCATCCTGCATTGATAACAGAAACCATAATAGTAGTTTTGCTTAAAAATTTGTAAAATCAGTTTTCATTTGATTCAAGATTCAAGATTCTTTATTGTCATGCGCTTGTAACAATGTACAATGTTCACGGTGCATTATTTAGGGTAAATATGTACATATAAAAAATTAGGAAAAATACAAATACAATAAGGTATTTACAATACTAGAATAACATAGAAATAGAATCCAAATTAAAAACACAAGAGAAATGAGTGCAGTAATTTTTCCTGCCTTTTAAGCAGCCTTTGGTCCCAGTTTGTTATTTAAATACACTGATAAAACTGAAATAACTGAACTTTGAGAGATTCGAGAGGGCTGATTTTTCCCTCTTTTTTCATCATTTATTTATTTATTAATCCATATTTATTTATTTTTGCAATATGTGTTTTTTTTTACTGATTAAATACCAACAATAACCAAATATGGACATGTGGAAAAAAAACTCTTACATTGAGAATATATTGAATTTAAAGAGAAATGTAAAGATTTCTTGATTATAGAGAGATTAAAAACATGATTTTTATTTATGCTAAAACATGAAAAAACATGAACATTTCCCTGTTTTTCTGTGTTTTATAATAAATTCTATATGAATATAATACTTCTCCCCTGTGTCTTCCTTTAGGTCTCAGAGAAAAATGTGTGGACTCGCTGGTGTTTGAGACTCTGATTCCGAAGCCGATGATGCAGCACTACATCAGCCTGCTGCTGAAGCACAGGCGTCTGGTTCTGTCGGGGCCCAGCGGGACGGGTAAGACCTACCTGGCCCAACGTCTGGCCCACTACCTCCTGCAGCGCAGCCGGACCGACTCGTCCGAGAGCGACCATGAGACCTGCGTCCTCGGCCGCAGCGCCGCCGTCACCTTCAACATGCACCGTCAGTCCCAGAAGGTAGCACACGACTCCTGGAAGGATTTTTTTTTTTTTGCACAAATATGGATTTTTTCACACAAAAAATAAAAATTCCGCTCTCTGTTTCTGCTTTCACAGGAGTTGCAGTTGTATCTGTCCGATCTCGCAAACCAGATCGACAGAGACAGCGGAGGAGAGATGCCGCTGGTTGTGATAATAGACGACATCAGTGATTCAGCCACCATCACTGAGCTTGTTAACGGAGCTCTCACCTGCAAGTATCACAAATGGTGAGTCGCTTTGAACAGTTTACGCTACGTCACTAAAGAGCTGAAATACGAGTTTGTTAAAGTACATAAATGTGTCTGTTTATGTTTTAGTCCCTACATCATCGGGACAACCAATCAGCCCGTGAAGATGACGTCCAACCACAGTCTGCACCTTAGTTTCAGGTGAGCACACAGCCTCCAGTTGCTTTTATACACTTTTAGATATTTTTTTTTATTATTATAACCCTTATTTAACCACAAAAAGTCTCATTAAGATTGTCCTGGCAAAGACACAATTAACAGGCGTTCAGACATAAAACATGTGACGATAATGAACATAAATGAATAAATAAGGGAATCACAAAGTATCCAAAGTATGTGACATAAATAATCAACGATAAGGGATCAAAAAGGGGCAAAATTTCTCAGTCAAAACATTTGGTGAGCTTGCCCCGAGATCATACTTTAAAAACATCCAAGGAAACCAGCTGCTGAAGATTCAAATCATTTTCAAGTGACTCCAAGAAGACAGAGCAGCAAACTTAAACGCCTTTTTCCCAGTTCAGTACGTGCTTTAAGGAGAGTTAAAAGGAAGCAAAGGTGATAACTTCCAGCACTTTCACGTAGAGTAAAACTGACATTTCTTGTGATTGCAGGATGGTAATGTTTTCCAACAACGTGGAACCAGCCAACGGGTTCCTGCTGAGGTACCTGCACCGTAAAGCCGTGGAAAGCTACCAGCAGAAGGAGCAGGACTCAGCACGCCACCAGGCTCTGCTCCGCGTGTTGGACTGGATCCCGCAGCTCTGGTACCATCTCCACACCTTCCTGGAGAAACACAGCACTTCAGACTTCCTCATAGGTAAGAGACCCGGGTGATTCTACACCGATAGGAGAATAAATATGAATATTACATCCAATTTCTGCAAATAGATTCTCCTAACTAATATAATGCAGAGATGGAAACAGTTATTTGTGAGAGGTTTTGTAAATATTTAATCAAAAATTATCTGTTTGCAGCCTCTGAAATGTGAGGATTTTCTACCTTTTTCTGTTCTTTTTCATTTTAATATATAGTTTCTTTTGTTATTGTGGACAGAACAACCGATTTAAAGATGTCCTTTTGTGATGGACAGGTCATTATTTTAAGGCACTTCATAAGATAAACCATTTTCTAAATAATTATAGAAATGCTCGACAAGTTAAGTTCCTTTCGTTGCAAGTTGACTGAGATGCATTTCAAGAAATATTGCATCAATGCCAAGTTAAATCTAACCCTGTAGAAAGAGGCTGTGAATCCGTGAATAAGTTTAAAAACTGAAGTTTGAAAGAGACGATAGACAGTGAAATCTGGAAACATTGGGGGGATAATTCAACATTCAAACAGGACATATTTAACATGACCTTTGACCTCCCCTGTAGGCCCCTGCTTCTTCCTGTCATGCCCAGTGTCAGTGGCAGAGTTCAGGCAGTGGTTCATTGACCTGTGGAACCACTCCATCATACCGTACCTGCAGGAGGGAGCCAAAGACGGCATCAAGGTGAGCACACACACTGATCAGATGTAGTGGCAACAACCTGAACCTCTTTATCTGTATTTTTACTTTAATGCATTTCCATCGGTGCCTTCAGGTTCACGGGCCGAAGGCGGTGTGGGAGGATCCGGTGGAGTGGGTGAGAGGGACTCTCCCTTGGCCCAACGCACAGCAGGACCAGTCCAGGCTCTTCCACCTACCTCCCCCCAGCATAGGTCCACCTAGTGAGGAGAAGAAGCCCCCCAAAGATACGCCTCCTCCCAGCACACTGGAGTCAGACCCACTGGTGAGATTTCCACATACCACTAATGTGTTGAGACGGCTGCACTACGAGTGGTAACATAATGTTCACTGCACATTTACTGTCTAATAACATACAATTCTGTCATATTTTTTATATTCTAAGAGGATATTTTTTAAGGGGGTTTGGCCCTTTTACAGGTGCTGAACAGTCACATTAACTGCATTAAGATTTTGCACGGGTTAAATTAAAGATGAGTGATGTATTCCAACATTCAACATGCATGAAAAAAATAATGCATCAGATCTTTTTTTAGCAGCACTTAAAGGTCAAGTGTGTAGGATTCACTCATTCTAAGCAAACAGGTGATTATACACAGATGAAACCAGAATTATGAATAAAAATCCTGCAAACTGGTCATTTAATGCAAATCAGATGAGCTGCTGCTGGGATTATTTGCATCTGCAAAACTAAAACCTTGCTAAACTGAAAAAAAATGCAGTGATGAAAATGGTTATTTGCAAGAGTTTTTATAGATGTTACACCTAACATTTTCTGTTTGCTGCCTCTGAAATGTGAGGATTTTCTACCTTTTACTGATACTTCATCATTCTGGAGTTTTGCAGTTTGTTATGTTCAGAAATGTCACAAGCTAAACAATTATCAAAATGATCTACAAGTTAAGTTCTTGAGTTTCTAGTTGCAGAAATATTTTATCAATGCCAAGCCAAATCTAACCCTGTAAAAACAAAACCTGCCTGCTAATCTGCAGTCTCTCTGTCTCGTCTCGCTTCCCAGATGGCCATGCTGCTGAAGCTGCAGGAGTCGGCCAACTACATCGAGTCTCCGGAGCGGGAAGGCTGTCTGGATCCCAGTCTGCAGGCTACACTCTGAGGATAACACGCGGCTGTCAGTCAAGCTTTGGAACTAAGGACTCTTTATGGTGGCTGACGCAGCGGGTGAAGTCCCAATGAGACTTTAAAGACTCAATAATTAACTTAACTGTGTGCTCAGTGAGCAGCTACAAAGCTAAATGTAAAGGATCTATAGAGAGAGTGATTATGGACGAAGGGTTTGCTCTGCCCTGCTATCAGAAAGACAATTAAACTGCTTTTATTGGAAGCTGTGATGATCATGTCAGGGAGAGACGTCCACTCGTCTCCTCTCTGCTCTCAATTTGCTCCAGATGGGTCGTTGTCCAATCTGCAAGTGCATGGTAACCGGAATAGTATGATGCAAAATATTAACTATAATCCTATTGATCAAAACCCATTCTTTCCCTATTTTTCATTCACCACAAACTATTGGTGCTTACTGTTTCCTGGTTTTCTTTGAATGCTTCATTTCGCCTCAGACGTAACTCCTCAAAAGTAGGATCATCACGTGAAGACAGCCAAAAATGCACTTTATTTTTTACGTGGTAATTGGATTTTTAGGAGGCTGTGACTGTGCATCAAACGGGGATCGTGCAGTTCATTAGTAATTCCTCTAGATGGCAGCATTCACTCCTGCCTCAGTGCTCTCCTGGCGTGCTTTCTGACTTGGTGCTCAGTCGAATATCACTCACTCTCGATGAAAATGGCCTTGAATGTTTCTTTCTCCTTAGTTCAGCCATTGTTTCAGTCATGGAATCAGAACTGTGAAGATGTAAGAGTAACATGCATGGGGTGATTAATGAAATCATTGGTTTTAGGGTCAGTCTGTAAAGAAAATATCATCTTTTTTCCAGCAGTAACACACTGATATCCTGACGCTGACCCAACATACTGTATTGTAAAGAGGAAAAAAAACTGCTTGTTTGATCTAGTCCGCCCAAACGGCCTCCCGTTTCCGACTATGCTTGCGTGTATTCTGTATTTAGATATCGGTTTTAAAACACAAAATTCTCTTGTGATAGATGAGGATACAGCTTTGAAAATCTTGATTTTGTAGGATTTTATACTGAGACATCTTCAAAACTGCATACAGCAGCTGAATCTACGTTCACCTACGTAAACATCTGTCATCACTATTTCCATCATTCCTCATTCGTCGACCCACAAGGGGAAAAAAACTGCCATCAAGTGATACGAATCTGTACAAAAAAAGCATTCCCCTTCCTCACTGCATTTGCTCTTTCTATCTTTGATAACATCCCTAACTGTAGAGGACAGCTTCCCATGCATTATTTCCTGTCAGAGTAAGGGCTGGGGGTCAAGAAAACTTGTTTTTAAGTGGCTTCCTCCTATTCCTCTCCTTCGTTTGTTTGCACATAATATATGTTAGAGTTCTAGATTACAGAGAGTATTTATTGCTCACATCCTGACTGTTCTTGTGATGGAGGAAGAGAGGATAAAAAGAGGAGGAAGAGGAGGTAGATGAGATATTCTGAAATCTCTCGGTGCCCCTTTGACCCTGACGTACCTCATCAGACTGCCATATTCTGTCCAGATGTTCCTCTACTTTCCAAACAGGGTGCTGGTTTTAAAGTGGAGACATGATGCCTAAGTCTTTCTGTGCCTGAAACACAATTTGGCCTAAAGCTGCTTTTTGAGCGGCTTTAATCTACCACACAGAGGCCTCGATTCGGAGGAAACATCATCACTTCCTCTCACCTACTCTGATGTCACTTTAACGTCATCGAGTGGGTAATTAATTTTGACCTGTGGCTGGTGGGGATGAGCTGTTACGTTGAGATGATGTGTGTGTCAGTTAACTCTGCAGAAAAATAAGAAGAATATGTATCATGACTGGGCTGCTTGTGTGCGATTTGACGCAGTTTGTGTGAAACACTTGACATCTTTGTGGAGTTGCCTGAGCGTTGGAGTTGTAACGTCGATGCATGTGTCCCTGACGTGTTCCCAAAGTTTCGTTTCATTGGACCTACCACACTTAACCTTATCGCGCCGCGGGAGGGATTTTTATTAACTGGATATCTTCCTCTTTTCACGTTGTTTTTAAGAGCAGACATTTGTTTTTCTTATGCAAATATTTGTAAAGGTTTATTTCTCTTTTGTACATGACATCACTATTGTAAACACTGTAAATAGTCCGTGCATCTGCGACAACAATCACTAAAACGTGTAGAGATCTAAGAGAAGGCGTGGCCCCCTGTATGCAGAAAAAGGGCGTCCTCAGTGGGTTTTATTGTCTTCCTCCAGTGGGAAGGAGCACTTGGCTTAAAAAGGGGGCCTGAGAATGGTTGTATGGCATGTCTCTATAACCACATCAAATCTCATATGTCTAACATTGAGCAATGGACACAATAAAACCATGCCATTCTTCACATCACCACCTGTTCTGGCTGTGTTTATATGATTTTATCCACCAGGGGGTGCTGATACTCCTGCACATGATCATTTATTAGGCTGTACATACAAACATTTTATGAGTATGTGGAGCTTTTTGTCAAAGAAAGAGGTTAATTTTCTCATTACTTAAATTATAAATCTGGGGCTACAAGCCTTTTCTTAAAAGCTCAGAATACTTTCAAGTTAGTGGCAAATTAGTGGAGCTAAAGTTATATTACTGGGGAGATATTGACATCTATAGGTCGGCTCTAATATTGTCATATTTTTCTCCCATGCTGCTAATTACAATTGGTACAGTTTCATTTATCAGGTGCTTTTATCCAATCTTATCTTATATCCAAAGTGAGATTACAAATCACAAGCGAAGAACTAGTTAGACAACAACATGAGTAAGAGCCATGGGGTTATGTTTGAGTCTAATAAGATGTAGGGCATAGAGATTCAATTCAGAGTATTAAAGACCAAATTTACTGGGAATTGTTGGGGATCCTTGATTTGCAGCCCACTTTATTACATGTTTTTTGGTAATTTTTAGGCTTTATTTGAGGGTAAAATACACAGGATGTCAAGGATGTAGCAGATTTGTCATAAACATTAATTCTGTGAATGTTACTTCAGCATAGTATAACAAAAAAGGCTAGTACGGCTGTTTATGTCAAATTCCTACCCTACCAATGTGTGTAACTTAAAAATAGTAGGCCTAATATAAGACATATTTATGCCTCTGAAAATAAGTCGTTGCAAACATTGTATTATGATTTCAGAATGAAGACAGTTAAAAATAAGATACAAAATACAAACACAATTCTGTAGAAATTGTTTGCAAATCCCTTTCTAACTACATTCAGTTAAAAGTCGTGCAAAGATAACATGTTTAATGTTCAAAATGATGATGAGCTTTAGTTATTTAAAAAAAAAAAATGCAATCTGAATTCAGATTTTGATGCATCCTGTTATTATTTGCACACCCAACAACTCCTCTGGGTTAGAGGATGTGGGCTCTGCAGGATGCACCTATCAAGTTTTCCCCAAATGATGCAAAGATTTTAGGCATGCTGTTATCAAATGCATTGAAAAACAGTGCATAAAGTTGTCCCCAGATGCCCTGAGCTGTGCCCCTAAGTTTAACAACACCTGGCTCCGCCCCTGGGTCCCAGGTCCTAACAGAGATGCGGATGTGCCTGAAGGAGGGTTTTAAAGTCAGAGGATGGGTGGAGTTGTCTCCATGCCCGCTAACCCCGACGCTATATATATTAGTTAAAACCCTCCTGTCCCCCTTCACCAGTCAGCACGATGCCAAGCAAACCGGCGCCCATCAAGAAGTCCCCAGCCAAGAAGGCGGCCGAGAAGGCGCCTGAGCCCGCCCCGGAGCCTCCACCGGCCCCCGTGGAGGCTCCACCTGCAGAGCCTGCACCTGTGGAAGCTCCCCCGGCCGAGGCTGCTCCTGCACCCGAGCCAGCTCCAGCAGCCCCCGCAGAGGAAGCCCCTGCTGCTGAAGCAAGCCCTGCAGGTACCCCGGGACTAAAGGAGCCCAGATAACCGGATAACCAGATAACTGGCTAACATTACTAATCAAAGCTAGGCTAGGTGAGGCTAGCTAACATGTTTGTAACTTGGAGTAACACGTGGCTCAAACTAACTCAAACACCTGTCTAAGTTGACTAAGTTACTCCGTTTTACTCGAAACTAATTAAAAAGTTTGCAAACGACACATGAAAGTTCCTGGAGTCTCTGCTGCAGAGGAGATCCCAGCTGCTCCCCTGAAACAGGAGGCTGCTGCTGCAGCAACTGGGACTCTCATCACTCTGAAACTCAAACGGTTACTTGTTGAAATGTGGCACTCATTCACGGTGGAGCTTGAATATCATCTAAATGTCTTGCATCTCAAGGTACAGTATAAAACTGAGTATGTGGACTCTGGCCAATGCTAATCCGCGGTTAAGGCTGTGCAGCTTTGCAAATAAGGACAATATTGCAACTATGGAAGACTTGGAAATTGTAGTATGCAACAGTGCTGCAACCTCTTAGTGGGTTAGTTGACTGATTGGTTTTTGTCTCAGATTTGCTGAGTGGATTGTTAATTTTTTTTAATGTTCTTTTTTCATGCTGGATTACTTCTTTATCTTCTTTATTCAGTTTTTTACAGTGTAATTTGAACAAAAAATTGGGGAACATGCAGTGTTTTGGTTTTATAAAGGACAGAAAACATTAAAATATTACAATAATATATATGTAGACATATATACTCCTGAACTTGGATACATAAAAAAAAAAATGGAAAAAAAATTTCTGTCATATTTCCTAAAAGTTATTTGGATGACTTATTACTGAGAAAAATATAAGCAGATATCTGGTAAAAAAAAATAAAATAATAAGATTTATAGTGGTGCTTTTGCAATGTTAATCAACTAAGAATTCCTAAATCAAGGGCCGCCCTACTACCAGAATACACTTTCTCAAACTCTGAAAACAGAAAAACACCAATAACTTTATTAGTGAAATGTTTATTTATTTATTTTTTTTACTGTAGATTAGTTCACCTGCCAACATGTATCCAACAGCTAACACACTTTCTGCTTATGTTAAATCAAATAATTATAAATGACCAATATCTGGCCTTTCATTTCAGCACACTTATATTTATTTAGCTATTCCTAAAGTCCCAGCATCCTGCAGAAACCGTTCCCGTAACTCAAAATGCACGGGGTGGATGTAGTCGAGTGACTGGTGTTGTGTTTCCCCACTAACCTCAACATGTAACCCCCTAACTTCAGCTGCAGCCACAGCCGTCGAGGACAGAGCCGACTGAAGTACTGCTGCTGAGGGTAAACACACACCACAGGTGGTCCACACACACACACACACTATAATGCATGATGTGTGTGTGAGAGATGTGTTTCTGCTCATGATCTGTTGTGTTTAGTGATATTTGAACATTTTCTTCTCCTGGCTCTTTTTAACCGACCCAGGTTTCTCTTAGTGGACATGTGATGATCTTCTACTGTGTGTAAATGTCTCACAGCTTCTCCATAATCTTCACTTTTTGGATCACAAAACAATCTGTTCATGTCACTGTGAATGCTGCTCTCTCCTGCTGCTTGCATCAGTGGAGTGTTTCTCCATCGAATTAGCCAGAAAGTGATTGATTCCCTGCATGAGTAATGTCATAACACAAGTCACTAATTGGCTTTCCTAATGGCATTTAATGCTAGCTGTTGCTCCCGCTGCTGAAGACGATGCCGCTGCTCCTGCTGCTGACGCTCCTGATGCTGATGCTGCTGCTGCAGATGCTCCTGCTGCAGATGCTCCTGCTGCAGATACACCCGCAGACGGTAAACATAAACCACAACAGGAACAACAACGTTGCTTCTCACCCACAAAATACACTGCAAACATTGATGAAAACCTGCTATGCATCATGCTTTCCCCCCAGCTGTGAGAACCTCCTGATATCTTTTCCATTGAAAATCCACTGATTGGAAGGTTGGAATATGGAAAAGATGCTCTCCATATTTATCAGGCCCTCATTGCTGGTGTTGGTCTCTAAACTGACATTAACCTCCTGGTTGTTTGCTGCTAGCTGCTCCAGCAGAAGCTGCCGTAGTTGAGGAGCCGCCAAAGGCCCCCACGCCCCCACCTCCTGCAGGTAACGCCAACATTCAGGCTGTGCTGTTAGGCTCCGTGCTGCCTCCAACAGCCAATCACGGTCACTGACAGATGTTATGATGGGGATGAATTGAACATTTCTATTCTAAACCTGAAGATATTTCATTTAATATGATGCATGACAAGGAAAAGCTGCAAATTGTCACTTCTTTGCAGTTGCAGGAAGAAACAAATATGTGACATTATTTTTTTTGCATCATAAAATACCGCAGCCATAATTTGATAATTAAATAGTTGATTAATTATCTGTTAATCAATAATAAATTAAAGGAACAATTGCTGCTCTTTTTCGGTGGCAAGGTGCCAAATTTTATATACAGATTTGAGAGCAAGTCCCACATAATTAGACCTGAAAACAAAGATGGTTTTCCAAGAAACTGAAACATCAGTGGCTACCACTTTTTAACCAAATAAAAATAACGACAGCAAACAGCAAATGTACACCCAAATTAATACTTTTTAATCATATTTATTGCTCTAGTAATATTTAAATATTGCTGTTACAGTCAGATCTGTGCTGGTATTTTGTATATAAGGGAATGAGGGTTGATACATTAACCAATAAGAAGAAATAGATTGTCACGATTAAGTTGACATATAACTGTATACTATCTTGATTACTCAAAATATAGGGTGACTAGAAATTCATTTTCTTATATTATTATTATTTGTTTCAGTTTTTTCAAGTGAAAATGCCTCCAAAAATATGTTCCAGTGCAAATTTGAAGCTGTTTTTTGGCTCATAAATGGTCAAAACAAGACATGAAGAATAAAATAATAAATAATGGTTTAAAGTTTAATCAAGATTTCAAAAATCTGCAGATTTATTGATAATAAAATAATCACAAGTTGCAGCCCTTCATGTACTGATGCTGCACAGTGGAGAGGATGTTTGTATTTTCTGTCATGTCAGCTGATTTTACCGTCCACCTTTAATTAACTGCACTGTTTGATCCTCTCCCAGCGCCCACCAGCGCTCCTCTGGACGTGTCCGTGGAGGATGTGAACGACACCAGCGTCTCCATCAAATGGAGCCCCCCGGAGACCGTCGGATCCTCTGGCCTCAGCGGATACAGCGTCGAGTACTGCAAGGATGGAAGTAAGTCTGTGTATGTGTGTGTATGTATGCGGCTCTGCACCTGTCCCTGGAGTGTCAGAGGGCAGATAGACTCGTAGCCGCGTCCAGGCCGTATACGGCAGGCAGCATTTCACCGGCTGTCACTGTATCTCCTCACACCACTTTTAGAAGCGCTCGTTTGCTCGGATGACAGCATGCCGTCTGAGGTTTCATCATGGAGGCCAAAGTGTTCTTCTTATGGGCAGGTTGTTTGTAAACGTGTGTCGACAGCCGATAAACCACTTAACATGTCCCATAAGGACTCTTTTGAAATGGGAAAAAAACTTTTATGAGGAATATGCATGTAAGTGTAAAAACTGCATAAAAGCTCTATACTAACACACAAAAAATGTTTTTCCCTGCAGCAAAAGACTGGGTTGTAGCTCAAGAGGGGCTAATCGCAGCTAACCGCCACTGCATCAAGAATCTGACAACCGGTGACCTGCTGCATGTGCGCGTGGTGGCTGTGAATGCCGGCGGCCGCAGTGAACCTGGTACCCTCGCTGAGCCTGTGCCCATCCGCGAGGTCGGTGGTGAGTAGCAGCCAACGTCTCAACAGCTGCATTTGTCAGCCTCTATCTAAGGGTCTGCACACGAACGCAACAGCGCCATTTGATTTCCCTCCAAAATTATTTTAGGTTCAAGCAAAATGTCACAGCAAAAGTGTTTCACTAACTTACAGACAGCTTTAAAAATGTCTCTCTTGCCTCTTTGTCAGGAGCTCCGCGGTGGCCGTAACTTATGACCTATCTGTAAAATGCTCATGTTGCACGCGGGGAGGTAGAGGTGGTATTAACTGCCGGTCGCTGAAGATGGACGGCACAGATGTATGCACATAAATCCTACAGGTGCGGACAAGACCTTTCATTAGCTGTAAATCATGTTTGCACTCGTGCGCTCATCTTCAGTCGTTACTGCGGCTTTGACACCTCAAATAAGAAGGTGAGACTTTAAATGAGATGTATAGCAGCAGACTGTAGACCTTTGTGTTTCCTTTAGCTTTGTTGTAAAGCAAAAGAAAACAGATGATGATCAAAATACATTTATTATTTAATTAAAAAGTGGTTAACAAATATATAAGACAATAAATAAAATTAAGAAGATATGAGTGATGGTTTACAGTAATTTTAGAACAGCTAAGGCACTAAAATCACTATAAACTACGACCTTAAGTGCCTATTAAAAATAGTTTGTAGATATACCTTGAAATGTTTTATCACATACAGGAACAAAAAAATGCAACAATTTATTGATTTAGAAAAATTATAATTTTTCTGCAAAGCAATGTCGTTTTTTAAGCATATAGCTTAGAGCCAAAGATGTTTTTCCCCCATGGCCTCTTATTATAAATAACAGAAAGGGAAAATAAAAAGTTACATTATATCTACCAATCGGAAATTATACTCCCATTATTTGCTGAGTAATGAAGCTACACTGCTACAAAAATGATATCACCAGTGATTTACAACATTACTGGAGAAAAGTGAGCATAAAAAGCTACAAATAAAAACATCAGATAAGAGATAAAAAAGGCAGGTGGATTAGGTGACAGACATAAATAAATCCCTGTAGGATGGCTTTGTTTCTTCCACTTTGTATTTCAGACCTTTTTCATGCTGGCAGACCTGGTAAAGCTGTAATACTGGGATTTTAATGCAGCCACAGCTACGTGTCAGTAGAGCTTTTTACAACGGCTTTGAACGTAGCTCAGTTTATTAAAATCACGACTGGAACTCTCCATTTTGTAAACTTTTTAAAGTGCTGCAGGTTTGAGTTTTGTATGAAAAGTCGAGCTTTTAAATTAAAATATTAAACTGCAGAATTGCATGCAGTTAAAATGTATGAAGATATTTAGAAGAATCTGCATCATGCAGCCTGAAACACTGAGCTGCAGTGGTTAACTGTCTGGCTCTCTGCTGCCTCCGTCTTCAACATGATTTAATGGAAGACTGAGTGCAGCAAAAGAAAA
>CAFUXE010000571.1:0-30931 GCA_903364295.1 Serranus cabrilla | reverse complement strand
CGCCATAAATATTCTGTCCATAATATAACAAGCTCTCATCGTCGCCTTTTAAAATTCACTTCAAAGCTACTTTAATGTGACGCCATTATTCCTGTGGTCTGACGCTGCCGTCCTCCCTCGTTTAAACTGAACTCACTCCCGTTGCTGGAGCTGTGAATTTCCATCACACTGAGTCACATTGAGTGGTGTCAACCTGAGCCGACATGCCCCAGTTATCCACTTTCAGAGGCACAGCTTACCGTCTCTGAGCGCATTTCCTGGTCGGGGTTCAAACTGCTGCGAACAAACAGGAAACTTAAGGGGAGAAATGCTTCAGAACTGCTGGTCAACTGAGGGGAGCGACACATGAGCCTAATTGACGGATTCTGGGGGGCGAATTCAGCTGTGTGTCCGTCACGCTGTCCTGAGCAGACATCCTTCTGCATGATAAAGACACGCTGTCCTACATATGCTGAAAGCCCCCCCCCACAAAGACACTTTATCCAGAGACAAAGACAGATTACAGATTGTTTGCAGGAGGACTTGATCGCTGCTGGATGCTGTCATGCCAGCGACACTTCAGGGCATTGCTGGGAAGTGTGCTGATTAGCAGGGATTACTGTTTGAGCCAAATCTGGAGGCAGACCTGATCCTCACGGGGGAACGATGGTCCCAGGAGCCGGATCTCAGCCTTTGCAGCAAATGATACAGTGACAAATGTTCGGACGAGGAGGATGCAGAGAAAGCTGGCTAGTGAGGAGCAAAAAGATGGACAGGAAGCTGAAGGGGGAGTGAGATAAGAGTGTATTTTGAGGGGATGAGGAGAAGCAGAAGCTGCAGCAGGGTATAAGAGGTGATGGAGGGCAGCAGCTTGGTTTTATGTATCCAGTAAGCCCAGAGAGCTTTTCAGACATTTGCTGCTGATGCAGAAACATGCTAGGGATGCTGTTCCTGATACTTAGCACCTGGCCATGCAGCAGAGTGGATAAGCAAATGACCCAAGTCTCAACCACGGCGCAATTTCACCCATATCATTTTATCCACAACCAGAGCACATAAGCAGTTATCACGGATGATTCGAGTGTCTCCAGTTTCCAATCAGTTGTGCTTTGGTGTTTTCCAGGTGTGATGTTTGACCACTTCGGTCAGTTGAAAGTGGTGACATCGTCCCGCTGCTTTTTTGTGCCTGACACGAGGGAACACATGTCGGGGTTTATCCAAGTTTCTCGTCACCTGAGCTATTTTAGGAGCTGCTGGATGCGGGGGCTTCCTCTTTTGCCTCTCTCTGCCCAGAAACTGTACTTCTCCTCTCACACGCAGAAACTTTCTCCAGCTTCCTGTGTCCTCTTCTAATTATAACCACTCACATCTTCGTTAGATCATTTAATTTTTGACTTTAATAACCACACAGATGGTCGACTCTCGAGTGCAGAGAATGTTTTGTTAATTTTTTGCATGTTAATCAATGCGAATAATATTTAATCTTACAAGCAATGCTCATTTGGATAAATGTTAAGCCTTTAAAATGTTAAAACTACTGGAAAAACGTCATTTAGAATCTCTGAAAGCTGACAGTGATGTCTTTAGTTTGCTAGTTTTGCTTGTTTTGTTTTTCTGTGGCAAAGAAAAACAGCAAATTGTCCCATTTTCAAACCTAAAACCAGAGAATGTTCATCTCTATTTTCAAAATCTAAATTTCCTGATGATCAATTAACTTATTGTCGCAGCTCTGAATCTGTGTCTGAACTAACGTTGTTAATTTTAGCTCCTCCAGTCGTGCTCTCTCTGCCGTGGCTGCTCTATTTAGGTCTCGTTGACCTGTCACTCTGAACACACATGACCCCACTTTAAAGACACAAATGGGAAGTGGACACGTACAAGCACCCGGCGTGTGGTCATGTTCGCTTATGTTGTCAAGCGGATGATTTATGTTATGTAGATGTCAAGGTTAGTCGTAGTGCAGCGTAGTGAGGATCTTAAAAATGTCCGTTAAAACCACAACTTACTGATCTCCCGTCATTACGGCATAAAATTGGTCAAATAAAATAATGAAAGATTATTAATATAATTGCATTATATCAGGCTTTTAATCTATTCTTCAAAATAGTTGTTTTTCCACCAGATTGAGCCATTTTCTCACATTTTTCTTCACATGAGAAAAATAAAAAAGACAACTCTATTTTACTGGTTGTCACTGGGGTCGTTGCTGCTGTATTAGTGCACTGCAATGCATCAAAGCAATGCAATCAGAGGGTAAATAGGCCTGTCCCAGTAAATAGTATTGACAAATCAAGCTCAGATGATGAAATAAGAATATCACCAACATTTTAACAAACATGACACCATAAAATCAGCAGGTTTTTCCCAGTGTAGTTGCTTTACTGTCTGTCTGTGTACAATATAACTCCAATAGTATTCCACCAATTTGGATGAAATTTTTTGGACAACGTGTGTATTGGGACGAGGAACAGGTGATTAGATTTTGGTGGTGATCACTGATCCAGAACACCATCTGGAATTTATATTGTGAATTTATATTATTCTGTCAGTGACCATATTGCCTTCACTAACTGTCGCCATCTAGTGGATGAAATATTTAAATGCCAGTGTGCTCCCAAAATACATGCTTTCAATATAATCCTTCAAGTGTGCAGTTTGGCGGAGGTCTGCGCTCTCAAAGTGCTTTTCTAGTTATATTATATTATCATTTTATTAGTGGCATCTTATTGTCTTAAAATTAGAATAATATTGTAAAAGGTGGTCACCATGACAGGCCTAAAGGATAAAATTGTGAAAATTTTGTGAATTTTTGGCTGCTGTGATCAAGGTTGGTTGATATTCCAAAAAATAATATTAATCCATAATCTTTTTTGACATGGCCATTTTTGTAAGGATGTATATAAGTACGCCCGAGCAGCTCTTTAAAGTGAGGCAGAAGATTTATGTTGTGATCAAAGTTGTGAAAACAAATGCTGGATTCAGCAGAAGATAAACATGGCTGACTTGACTTCTTGTTTTTTAGACCGTCCCAGGATCCGCCTGCCCCGCGCTCTCAGATCCCGCTACGTCAAGCAGGTCGGAGAGCAGATCAACCTGGTCATCCCCTTCCTGGTAAGTTAAAAACGCTCCATCGGTTAGAGTCCATGAACAACGTGTCCGGCTGGCTCAGGGAGCTTCACAGACGTCGTCTCATGTCTTGTTTTCAGGGGAAGCCCAAACCGGTGGTGTCCTGGCTGAAGGACGGGAAGCCTTTGGACACAAAGAGGGTCAACATCAGGAACAGCGACAAGGACAGCATCATGTTTATCCGCACGGCTGAGAGGGACGACTCCGGCGTTTATGAGATGGCTGTTAAAGTGGACAGCTTTGAAGAGAAAGCTAACATCACCCTGCAGGTCGTGGGTGAGCCATGTTTATGTTCACTCCCATGGACGTGTGTGTGTGTGTGTGTGAGGGGTGTGGATGTGGGCTCATTTCAAACATGCCTGCTGAATCTACTCGGCCGGTTGTGCCGCCGGCTTGTGAACTTGTTGGTTCTGAGAAATTCAAAGCACTGAGCGACATACATGACACCTCTAACAATGACGTCCTTTGACCCTGCTGTCAGCTGCCGCTGTTAAAATGTGTTTAGAGACATTAGCGTACAGATACATGCTTTACTTTTGATCTTGGGATCAGGCACCTTTCATGCTTTGAGGAACACGCTGGTTATAGTATTAATCTTATAAATACTTATGTCTCCTCAGAGCGGCCCGGCGCTCCGACCAGCATAAAGCTGGTGGACTCCTGGGGCTTCAACGCCGCTCTGGAGTGGACTCCTCCCAAGGATAACGGCAACACGGAGATCACTGGATACACCATCCAGAAGGCGGACAGGAAGACCGGGGTACGGCCCATCACACTGTCAGACTTACAGATTAATACTTTACCAAACATGTTAACATCCTCCCTCCATAGTTTAAAACATGGCTGCTCAGAACGGACCGATGGCTCAGCTAAAAAACAACTTTACACTGCTTCCTTGTGTCCTGAGAAAAACTTCTGCCATGTCATAGTTTCACTAATGGACAGGAAATCATAATCATAATATATAAATAAATAAAAGGCTTCATTCCACCATCACCTACAAACATCCCTGATGAACTGCTTGGAACATCTGTGCTAATATTTTAGTACTTTATAGGATTTATACACATTCTTACCTTGAACATGGCATTTCTAAATATTTTTCATAAACTCTATTTTAAATATTTTCTTTTGCATCTATGATTGAGCTCATATGGCAGTTATTGTACTCGTACAGTGACAATAAAGATATCTTATTATTCCCGAGCAATGCCAGAGTAGATGCTTGAACAGCTAGTTATTTGGGACCAGGACACTACCAGGAATAAAAGCCTTAATTCTTAAAGTTAAACTACTGAATAGAAAATATGTTAAAATAAAAAAATAATTATATTTATATTGCATATAACAATAACAAGAGATAAAGTAACACAGACCTCACTGTCTTCAAACATCAACCCTCTCCACCCTCTTTAATCAGACTTCCAAGATGAATAAATTAGTCTTTATTCAGAAAGTCTGGATTCGACTGCTTTGTCTCTTTTCTCTACAGTTAGCTAAACCGTCTATCAAAATGCTAATAGTCTTTTTTAAGTTCTGACTCATGGATCTGTGAGGGAGCAGACAGAGATGTAAGATGATACTGTTGTCAGGGAGCACCACAGTACAGCCAGGACATTCATACACTCGGACATACTTCTTTATCTGCAAACTCTTTCTTTTAAAAACATGATGATGATGAGACAGTCTGGCTAAAACAGGAAGAGAGAAGACATGTGAGAGTGTTAGGCTGAAAGTGGAATAGATCGGGTTGAGGCAATAAAAAATGACTTATCTAACTGCCAACCTGAAGATATCAGGTTAATGACGTGTGTATGACTGGAAATGACCAATTTATAATGAAGACTCATCACAGAATCCTTCTCTCCGCCTGCAGGAATGGTTCTCGGTGCTGGAGCACTACCACAGGCTCACTGCCACCGTGTCAGACCTCATCATGGGCAACTCGTACTCCTTCAGAGTGTTCGCCGAGAACCAAGTGGGCAGGGGCGATTCGAGCGCCCTCACCAAGGCGGTGGCCACCATCGCCAAGACAGGTGACCCATTCTTTAGTTCTTCTGGGGTCAATTTGTAGATATGATGAAGAATTTAGTGGCACAAGTTGGCACTTCTACTTTAATGAGCTGCACTAAGTGTGTGAGAGTCCCGAGTGCATGTTTGTGTGTGTTTTAAAGTAAAGACTTAAAGAGTGGAAATGGCCTTGGCACTGCTTTAATCGCAAGTGGGCAGCTCTCTTGGCGAGTGTTGAGCTACTACTGAAATAACTTTTAAGAGGCTCTGACAGCATTAAGACAGCTGCCAGTGCAAAGGCTGCTCTTCCTGTGTGTGTGTGTGTGTGTTTGTGTGTGTGTGTGTGCACGCTTTGAGTCATTTAATATTGAGCATCTGCCGGAGCACAATTCTGTTCTGATGTGTCACCTTTCCAAGATAATACATCTGCACAGTGCAAGTACATTAAAGTTACGAACATCAATCCAATGTAATACGCTGGTTAACTGAATAGCTCTGCTTTGCATGGAGAAAAATAACTAGTTTTATGTATTTAACATTGCTACAGCTGCCTTAAAATCAAAAGCTTCTGTGTTTTCAATAAGTTTCTGTCACTTCCTCTGAACCTCAGCAACAAAACGTATATTTTCTTTGAAAGATCACCAAAGATGGCACCATTTATCGTACAAATAAACTGTAAAAACAGGTAATATCATCAGGGTTTGAACTTGAACGGGGGTCACAAAAGTTTCTGTCAAAAAAAGCAATCAAAATAAAGCTTAGAATTGGGATATTTCAATCACAATCACTTGATTCTACATGTTTTATTTAAAATGTTGCCAAAAATAAACTTTTTGGAATATTAAAAACATAAAATTCTGCACTTCTATAACTGTTTGAATTTGCTGAGACGAACGGTCACATGACAAATATTAACTGAAAATCAGACAGAACTGCAGGCTGTTTACACAGAGCAGAGAGGAGAGGACAGGAGAGGCTGTTTATGTAAAGCATGTGGAGGCCCATTTTTTTCCCCAATATTCATGACACTTGTGGGCACTTGATAAGTGTTGTGCATATATAAATTCCATTTAAATCCTTTTTTTTTAATATATATATTAAACTGAGAAATTTTAACTTGTGTTTTATTCCATTTTTAATGTCATAACTGGACAAAAGACATCTGTTGTTGTTTAGATGTTCCAAAATTTAGCCATGATTGTGCTGATTCCATAGCAGTGCAGGACTTACATTACATAATATATTATTTATACTGCAGTAAAATACGACTACAGGTGAGTAAAATGTAAAAAAAAAAAAACAAAACGCCCTGACTTTGCTCTGTGTGTCGACAGGTATTGTTTACAAACCCCCTGAGTACCCGGAGCGCGACTTCACCGAGGCGCCCAAGTTCACCACGCCCCTCAGCGACCACGCTGCCACCGTGGGATACA
The DNA here is from genome assembly GCA_903364295.1 of Serranus cabrilla. Classification (NCBI taxonomy): domain Eukaryota; kingdom Metazoa; phylum Chordata; class Actinopteri; order Perciformes; family Serranidae; genus Serranus; species Serranus cabrilla. The sequence goes on along the minus strand of CAFUXE010000571.1, from coordinate 24,383 downwards.
CCACCAAGCTGCTGTGTTCTGTCCGTGGATGCCCCAAGGTCAGACACTCACACACTTACCGTTTGTACACACACTGCAGTGTACATGGAAGCCCATAGATCATCACATAGTCTCATGTGTCATGCCAGCGACCCTCACGTACCCTTTACAGGTGTGTGTGTGCAGTTTGTGCTCATGTTTCCGCCACCTATAGTCCATCTTATCAGTGGAGGGGGGACATTAAGGGCAAGTGGAAGACCTCATGCACAATTTAAAATATAATAAATTTATACTCCAGGAAGTGACAATAAAGTGAATCTTAAATCATGAATCATGCCATTACAGTTAGTCAAAGAAGCTATACAAGTAAAAGTCCTGCATTCAAAACAATATTAGCTTTAAAATGTCTTTAAAAACCAAAGTAAACGTGCTAATTATGCAAAACTGCAGATATCAGAGTAAAATACATCATATTCTAAGATAATAGTTGTTGATGCATTCATGTGTTCATCATTTTAACATCTGGAGACGGTGGAGCTTGTTCAGATTACTTTATCTTGCTGGGTAGCTTCATCTAAAATATGACAATCTGAGTATGCAAAGTGACTTTAAATGTATTTAATAAATGTATGTGGCGTAAAAGTAAAATATTTGTCTTTAAGATCCAGTGGAATAGAAGTAGCAGACATGTGAAATACATAATACTACTTGAAAATGAGTATCGTACTCAAGAAAATTACTATTTATGTCCCATCACTTCCAGTCAGAGGTTGTTTTTCCGACTGTGGCTCTGATTTCAAATGCACAGCAAGTTTGGCTCTCTTGCAAGTAAAACATCTCAGTCATTTGTCTGAGCATCACAATAATGTTCCCATCACGCCTCACTGAGAGCTAACACCAACCGCTAGCACTGGGGCTAGCTTAGCAGGGAAACATCTGGAATTGTTGATATTTTTCATACTGTAGGAAGTTAAAGTCCTAAAACTTTATGTGTTATTCTATATTCAACCTGTTTGTTCTTACTGGGCAGCATCGATAAATCATTTGAGCGTGTGATATACTGCTTCCAACGAGGTATTAATGTCGCTGCTATAAAGATCCGCTGGTAAAGCAAGGCAGGGATTGCACTGGTATGTCTGTGTGAAGTTTCAGTATGCCTCTCGCTGTTCTTGGCGGCTTCGGCTCCGGTTAAACATATCTTTACAGTTGTCTGGCTGACGCAGATGGCTTAGGTGCAGTTGATTACGTGTCCTTGACTTCTCAGCAAGGACGGCGGCGGCCGATCGGGCTGCACATGCCAGCGTAGTCGAGACAAATCAAATGGGAACTGATGTAGGCTTGAGGCTGAATTTGACGACACAAGATCCAGAAACATTGTTCGGTGTGTTTTAATTGTGGTGCGCGTGGGTAATTCCCAGAGCTGTGAGTAAAGTATCTTTATGGTTTATACAGTGAATCCCTGTGAGCCTGCAGGCAAGCAGCTGGGTGAAAACACATCTGCTAATGACTGTAGGGAACAAACAAAGAGAGTCGCTCTGTCATACAGGAAACCCACATACACTGAATCCACAAAAGGATTGCACGGCTTCTGTGGCCAGTAAACCTGCACACATGGGACAAAAAAGCTGCTGCAAAAGGTAAAATGTACCTCTAACTATGCTGCCAAGCAAATAGCATCCTTTGCAAAAACAGTCCTGTTTACAAAGATCGGCGCTAAAAGCTATGTAGAGTTGCATTAATAGGATTAGTACCATGAGAGAGTTGCTGGTAACTGAAGCACATTAGCAGCAGTGGCAGCCTGGGATATTAATTACCCAATACAGTTTCCCTGTGTCACACGGGGCTTACAGTTCTCAGGCATGATCCCTGATTTCAGCATATGTTGCTAAATCCAAATACATTGTACAGATTTCCTCCTGGACAACTCTTCAGACCCAAAATCTTGTCTTGCTAAATCCCTGGTCATGTTTAAAATACTTGAGGTTTGAGGAATGTGTCTAAACCTCAGCCTGACCTGTTGTGTGCAGCCTTTTTCTCTCTGCAACTTTTCTGCACAGCGAAATTACTTGCAAAAAAAAGGCACATTGCACTTAGCTGCAAAACTTTAGTGGCGAGTTTGCACTGTAATGTCATTAGTGCAATAACTTTTTGGATTTGGACCTTGAGGTGACAGGTAGTGGTTGCAAGTGATGCACAATTGCAGGGAAAACCCAGAGAGTTTAGTCCCTCAATAGAACCACTTACAGACACTCATCTGTAGTTCCTCATACATCACTATAAGCTGCATATATTTTATATAAGTACAAACCGTTAAATTGCATAAAATACAATTTCAGGTTGAGTTATCCTCATCAAACATTGATTGTGTCTCGTTCTTCCTCTCTCTTGCTTTTTATCTCTCTTTATGTAACTTCTATGCACTCAATGCTTTCACACTAATGGGACTCATGCATGTGCTCTCTGGCTCAGAGTCCAGAGCTGCTGAAGGCTGCTGAGGGAGGACCAGCAGAAAGGCATGCAGTGTGATAAGTTGTCCTGCTGCGTCTGATAAAGAGCCGTCACATTTAAAGACAGAGGCTACATGGGAAGCTGTTGGGGAGAATGGAGAGCGGTGAGATAAGCAGGCAGAACATAGAAGAGATAATGATGAGAAGTATAGGCTGTTGTCCTGTCACGGCTAAGTGGAGATGTTGCTCTATCACAGTAGGTACTATTTTTGCCGCCCGTTCAGACTGCAGCGCTGTTATCAGTGTGACTGACTACACCCATGGATGCCCATAGACAGAAATGTGATGGGACAGGAAGAAGAGAAATGAAGATAAAATAAAAGGAGCGGGACAGATGAGTGGATGGATTTATCTCTGTAGACTGAGGTGCAACTTACACGTTCATTAGGATTCATCCTCTAGGGGTCGCGCATGTTTGCATCAAAACTTGTGGAGATATATTAAGTAACTTAGTTGGTGATTAAAATGGTTTGGGTGCTGCAGCTAAACCTTATAATGGCAAACTCTGTATTTTTAAGGGTACCGACCAAATTATGTCGACACTACAGATTCACATTAAATCAATCTGTACCTAATTTTGCAGCCTAAGATCACATCTGGTTGAGACAGTAAATGCAGCACATGATTGGAATTGTTGTCATTTATTGTCACACTAATGTCTCTCCCTGTCCTTTCTTCCACACACACACAAACACACACACATGCATGAAAAGTCCAAGAAGGAGATGGTGAAAGAGGGCGAGAAAGACTATCGGTGCTGCAGCGTGTTTAAGTCACAGTCAGCCTAAAGTCTGCTTTTACTTTGCAAAACTGCAAAAAGTACCAAAATTGTATAGTATAAAATTATTGCGAGACACACAGCAGCAGTCTGATGCACTGTGGTGCCTGACAGGCAGGTGGAAATGAATGTTTTGTTGTTAGAGAAAGAGAGAAAAATACAGAAGAAAGGTAGTGATTTCCTAAAAAGCCTTACATTACAGCCCTTTATTTATCCATCTTCATGCCTCTGCAAGCTGATTTCTGCTTCCAAGCACTGACGCAAACTATGACTTTATATGATCACAGATTTCTGAGTCACACACACCAAACTTTCCCCTATAAAAGCTGCAGGTGTAACAGGATAAACAGCCCTAGCAGCATTACCATGTGTTGGAGGTGTCGGTTTACAACAGCATCATATAATAAACATCAACAGCAGCATATCCGCTCTGCCAAAGGCTCACATATACAGAACCTGGACGGCTGCCCGGGATGAAAACTGTCCATCATTACCGTCATCCTCCGTCTCATCCATCAGAGAGGTCGATGGAGGTGGAGACGGAAGAATCAACAGACATCAGCTTTCACTTTGGAGTGTTTGGCCGGCTCAGTTTAAGAAAAAGAAAAAATGTAAAGTTTCAAATCTAAACCCTACCATGTCCCTTTACATCCTGCTGCCTACATGAAATAATTAAAAGTTGAAAAATAATTTTGTAGACGTAAGTTCAATTCATATTAATTGTGGATCTTAAAGATCAGTTTACAGTCCTTCGTCAGAGAATGACCTACATACTCCACATACAAAACCTTATTTGCCATCTCAACTCAGTCAGTTTCCAGGCTTCCTAAAATAGAAGAAACATCTATTTTGTAAACCAGTCGTAAGCAACAGAACTCAATATGTTCCACACATTGGAACGGGTTGAAACTTCTGATTTCAACTGAGCTGAAATCTAATAACCAGAGTCACCTCACATGAGCTGGACCATGAGGAAGTCCTCGCACGGAGAGTGTCACTGAAGCCCAGAGCAGCACATAGCTGAGGAGACTCTGTTACTGTCGCACTCAGCACAGACGGTCTGAGATCACTGGGAAAACATTGTCCTCAATCCAGCCTTTGCAGACTTTTGTGGAGTGCTGAAATTCATACATAAATAATGCATTGCACAGATTTGTTTTTCCTTTTTTTTGCACATCTCGTCATTGTGTTTGAATCCAGTTTTTCTGCACAAAGATTAGGCAACACTGATTATATTATTTTTATTATCATTATACTTTTTGTAGAATAAGATTGCATTGGTGGCTGCACACATTTTTTTCTGATTCGTGTGACTCAACTTAACTCAAAAGTTGTGAAATCCAAAAGTCAAATGTTTTTTTGAAAAAATGTAATTTAGAAAATCTGAGTTCAGCTGAATTTTGTGACCACTCCCATTTCCGATCCAGTTCACTTTTTCAAACCCTTTCAAGGCACAGAGTCAGATCTGTACGGAGTTATAGAGGAATAACTTCCTGCAGGTTGCAGTGAAAACAGGAAGTAGTGCACAAACTTGGCTCAGTATTTTCCAACGCCTCACTGAGACCAACATGAAACTGGGGCAAGCAGCGTTTCATGTCACACTGAGGCTCCAAAGTGCATGTTAGCTGTAAGTGACACTTTTAAAAGAAGTTGAAAAATGTACCAAACTTCCTTCATCCAGGCTTGGACCACGTTCATACCTGCAGGTCTAGTTGTATTTATATTGCTGCCCAAAGTCACAAATGTGCCCCAGACTGTTTAACATGTAAAGCTTCTGTCACAAACCTCAGTAGAAGCTTTTACACTCATGCTGAATGTCTCCCCTGTGTTTCTCAGCCTAAGATCGAGTGGTTGAAGAACCAGATGATCATCGGTGACGACCCCAAGTTCCGTAAGATCTCTCACCAAGGAATCTGTTCCCTGGAGATCCGAAAGCCCAGCAGCTTCGACGGCGGCGTGTACACCTGCAGAGCCAAGAACGCCCAGGGAGAGGCGGCCGTCTCCTGCAAGCTGCAGGTCAAACGTACGTGTCCACTCACAAAGGATAAAGGATAACGTTTCCAGTAAATACAGTCCAGATCTTATTACAGAAACTCTTTAAAGGATATATGCATATTCACTTTCTTGCAGAGAGGAAAAGTTTCATACTGTTTTTATGTGCATTGACTATCAATCTAAAGCCAGCAGCTGTTAGCTTTGCATAAAAATTAGTAAACTAGTAAGAAACTCAGTAACTGACAAGTTATGTTTTGTTTTTTAAAATCTGAACAAAGATTTAAATATAAATAAGGACACGTTGGGGTTATATTAGAAGATATTTGTTGGATTTTTAATATATATATCATTCGTTGGAGTACAAAGAGTATAGCTCAGTATTGTATAAAAATAATTGTATAAGAAATTCAGTGTCGTAGTTAAATATTAAGCTAATTTTGATGTAAGAAAGAGGCCACATGAGACTTGGTTAAACACAATAAAAAACAATACGGATCAAGCAAAAAAACTTAGGAAAATAGGAAATAGGATCCCGGTTGGAAAATACAGATGTTTTTCTTTAAAATGTCATTAATTTGGAGTTTTGACTAATCCAAATAAACAATATAACAATAACCAGAACTTATTTGAAAAACCTAAATACACTGTTTGTTCCTCTCCCAACAGAGGTCAATCTTCCAGAGGCTGGCAAATAAAACCAACGCCCAAACTCCCAGAGGTAAGAAACAGATGACATCTTCTCCATTAACGTCTCATTATTGTCATGTGCTACTACTAAAACTATATTAAACGTATGTGAGATTCAGTTCAGCAGACTGATATTACTCCCATGCCTGCAGGCCGCCATGAATTGCAGCGTTCTTAAACACATAGCGTCACATTAAAGTCAATAACAACTCATTTGCCCTTCCCTCTTCGCCTCCTCTGTACATCTCGTTCTGTATGTTGCAAGTTCTCCTTTTGGATGTGGTAATGTGGCAGAGATTATTGACAGTCAAATAGGAATACCAAATTTGCTGCTTTTACAGTGTTAACATCTATTTATACCCGCGCTTTTAGACGGCCACATTCAGGTTTCGGTATTGGCACTTTCATTTAAGCTTTCCAAATGCTCGAGCGGTGTAGCCTTTCACTGAGAGCCAGCAGGCTTTGCTCGCAGTGTCATTTCAACTGCTGACAACAAGAGGAGCCTCATTAAAGTATGTGGAAAATGAAAAGCATGAAATGGTGAGAGAGGGTGGAAATGGACGACAAGCAGAAGGGACAAAGAGCTGAAAAGAAAAGACATTAGAGCAGAGAAGAATAATGAAAACATGGCGGTAACGGGATGCACAGAATAGCTGAAGGTTGTAAAGGAGTTAAAGAGAGGAGGATAATGTTTTTATCTTACTGTAAAGGGCATTCCTCTGGCTCTTTTTATGGCACTGTGAAACATTATCCATGTCCAGGCCTGCTGTACATTTAAAACACGTCTGTAGGGACCAATTACAGTGTATAATAATTCTTAGATTCTCATGTTTTTGTTCTCCAATTACTGATCACCTGATAAGCATAACTTGGTCTTAACTAGAATCTTTGTTGGCCTTAATTAACCTGAAATGTATATTTTCTTTAAGTGATCTCCAAAATGACGTTCATCACAGAAAGGAACTGTAAAAACACGCATCATCGTCAAAAAATTGGCGATCGTAGGTTATGAAAGTTTCCGTTAGAAAAATGTTTATTCTACATGTCTCGTTTAAAACGTCACCAAAAATATACAGTTTGGAAAAACGAGATCCTGTTAAAAACATAAAATTCTCAGTCACGTGACAAATATTCACTGAACATCTGTTTACACAGAGCTGAGAGGAGAGGACAGGAGAGGCTGTAAAAATGGAAATAGTTCAATATGTATAACATGTGGAGACCAAATCTTTTCCCCGATATTCTTGGCACTACAAAAGTTTTGTAGATATAAATTCCATTTTATTCTAACTAAAAAAATATGAATTTATCAGAGAAATTCAACTTATCTTATATTTATGAGTTGTTCTCACTTCTAGCCATGATTGTGCTGATTCCACAAGGCTGCAGGAATTTATGTATTTCATATGCTGCAGTGAAATACAAGTGACTAAAATGTAAAAAGAGCAAAAAAGGTTAAATAAGCTTCATTAAGTGTGATTAGTCCATGACGACCATGTGCATGCTTATTGGTCTTAAATTGATATCATGCCTCCATCAGCTTTTATATACAGTTATTCTGATTCCAAAATTGGCAAATTATATTCTACCAGAAATCTGTCCAACCTGCAGCAGCGGGGCACGGTTGTTTTTCAAACTGGAGTCCATAATGTTTGTCTCTTTTCAGCAGATTTTAGAATGTGGGATCGATTCACAATAAAGCAAATCTATTCACGAGAATGAAGAAAGTCACGTTTTGGCTCACTGAGGCTCACTCTATGTCACAGAGGAATACGATAGTTCAGGCTTTGCTTTTTCGTTTTACTTTATATGTTTTATATGGTAGAGATAATCACCATAGTTAACAGTCAACACTAGTACATGAGACAGATAATCTGTGAAAAAGTCATGTTTCTGATGGTTTTAACAAGAATCCACTTTGCCTGAACAAAAATCAAGCAGTTACTTCATGCTGTTGGCTGTAAAATGAAGAAGTTTGCGACCTGGCCACAGTTGTGCTAAACAGTGCACTAAAATATCTTTCTAACAACACTTGAGGCGAGAAATAGTCGACAGATTCTTGTTTACATGTAATCTGCGCTGCCTAGTTTCACAGTTTGATCCGATTTCACAAACAGCCACTGACATGATTGACAGCTGCGATAACTCTGCTTTAATTGGTTGTTATCCGTACGCCACGAGGAGAAGGAAGAGAAACGTGATATTTTCACAGATTATCTGACTCGTGGTCTACTGTCGGGGTATATCCTCACTTTGAGCCAAGTGTAGCTTTAAACTTGTTAGCGCAAAGACAAATTATTGTTGATTACTGTCCACTCATACTGTGTTTATATCTACTGAAAATACTAAACATTTTGCACTCTGGACTTAACCTTGAACATCAGACCTCAGTTCCTGCTCTGGATGCAGTTGTTTTGCTGCATGCACACCACAAAGCCGACCTTCAGTGCGGTCATGCGCGTGTGTGTGTTCACACTATACTGAAAATGGGGCCACATGCCGGCCTGACTGCCCCCCGACAGATCACGTCTTAATGCATCCTCAATGTGTTTGGATGCATTCACACCTGTATTTACAGCTGTCCACTGCTGATCGCGTTACCACAGACGTGTTTTCATGCGTAAGTGTAAACCGCGCCGTATAGGTGACGTGATCCTGTTTGTGAGTGTCGGGACGCTCCCCTACATGGGACGGCCCCTCAAGGGGGGAAAATGAGGGATTAAGCAGGGAGTGCCTTTGGGTTAGGGGTGATGTCAGTGCGGCACTCCGCAGCTTCTAAAAGTTCCTCCAGATGATTTGACGCGGAGCCAAACTCCTCACATTACCACGAGTCAACAGGCACAGCGGAGAGCTGCGAGAAGAAGGGAGAACGGGCTAAGGGGGCAGAAACCGAGCCAGATAATCCTTCATGGAAAATTCGCCGTGGATGCTCCTCACACACACGCACACAAACCCATAACAAATCCACACACACACACACACTTTCTCCCAGCACATTCCTGGCAGAAGTGATTCTTAACACCCCCTGACCCCATTTAACTCTCTTCTTGCTTTAATTATCTTTCCACCAGGGCCTTTAAAGGACCAGCAGGAGTCCAGGTCTTATGTTTTAAGGTGAGCGTGTGTGCGTTGTTATTGACCATAAAGAGGAACTTTAAACTGTGGTACAAAACTAGTACAAATAATGTGGCAAAAGGGAAAAAAACGCACAAGGCACACCAAGAAAAATAGAAAAATATATTTTTTCTTTCTTTTAAATTAACCAGTCACTGAACACGTATTTTTTATTTCTGTTCTGTTTTTTTAATCTACAGGGTTTCCATAAAGTCTCTTTACAATTAAAAAAATATATATTACAAAAGGGAAAGTGATGAGACATCTTAATCAGATAAGGTGTATGAACTCAGTGGTTATCATTGTGTATTTCAGGTTCCTGTTGATGAAACATGTCGTGGTAAATTAACCCTATATAACTCCTCAAGAGAAGGCACAGTGTGTATCATGGTTTATTGAAACAAAGCTTCTCTCTGTAGGGTTATGTTAAAGATATGGTGTATGGAGCAAAGATACGGGACATCACTGACCTAAAGCTAAAGATCATTGATGCCATGGCAACCATTGATGAGGCTCTGCTGCAGCCACCATGGCAACATCTGGATGTGTTTCTTGCAGCTAATGGAGCCATGAAGAAGAGGATTAAATGAGGCAAAAAAACTTCAATATCTGCTCCTCATTTTGTCATAATTTCCGCATATTTGAAAGACATTTTTTAAGTTGCAAAGAGACTTTATGGACACCCTGCATAGCTTTTGTGGTTTTGAAACAGTTGAATGTATAATTGATCCAATCCAACTTTATTTATAAAGCACTTTAAAACAACTACAGAAGGGCCAAAGTGATACACAGATAAATAAACACAATAAAATAAAATGCATAAAAAATGGCATAAAATACACATAAAATCAGCATCCACACAGTGTTAAAAGCGAAGTGGAAGAGTTTGGTATCATGGTAGCATGGTATCAGAAAAGTAACTTGTGTTTTGATACTTTTGATGATTTGCCTGCAATACATCCCTCTCACCTCTCGCCTGTGCGCCTCTTATCTTTTACAGTGGATTTGAGGAGGTGAGAGGACAAAGTCTTTGCTGTCTGGGCAGCGGTGTGTACATAATGAAGAGAAGGACAGAACAACACACCAACATCTCCATATCTATTTCCACCCCCAACCATCCCGACTCCCCCACTCCTCCCAGTATGCAGGGAAGCCCCACGCCACCCGTCCCATCCCATCCCAGTTTGCCAAATGCTGTATGTTATTTTAGTTGGTGACATGTGTGTGTAAGGCTATATTTAACACGTACAATGTTTTTGTCCATGTGCTGTTTGTACTACTCAATAAAACGGTGAACCCTTGGACATGCTATTGCAATGACTGTATGGATGTTTAATAAAAATTGTATTTTATTACATATTATGTGGATTTCTACGGATGTTTCGTACATTGCTACAGTAGTTTTAGGCCTTCAATGGGAGGCAAGGTGCCAATTACAGCAGCATTGTGTCATTCTACCAAACAATTCATAGAGGTGGTATATTTACAGGAAAATTTGCAGCCTTTTATTGTGCAACATTTAACACTTTTGTGTCTTTAGGGTCATGTAGAGGAAAAACTAGAAGGCAAAGAAACACGGTCAATTAAGAGCGATTAATTATCACTTTTATTCACCGCATTCATTCTTCGTTCTGTCTTTGGTTTGTTTCTTTTGAGGGATTTTGCGACTTTTTCATTTTTTTAAATTTATACCACAAATTACCAGCTTAGAACGGACACAGTCCGGTCCCAGACTTTTATTTTGAAAGTTTCCCTCAACTTGCGTTTTTTCTTCTTTTTTTAAAAATAATTTCTGTCATTTATATATTGTGCTGCACAAAAGACATTTTTTGAGTTTTTCACAGTATTGTTCTGATTCCATAGAAGTGCAGGACATGAGGAAATATTTTATTTATATTTTATGTATTGCAGTGAAACAGGTCCACACTGAGTAAAATTAAAGTAAAAGTTAAGACAAACTTCTTGTTTATTTTACACATTTTAAAGTGTAGGAATCAGGTGATGGGTCCAATAATAATCAGAGTAATATAGTTGGTTTATTTAAACTAATATTTTTGTGTTGTGCCAGAGATGCAGCATGCAGGGCACCCAGGGTCAGAGGTCTGACTGGAGATAATGTGATGGTCTGTGTTATACTGACACCTTATGGTGACACTGACCCAGTGACGGGGAAAAATAGGGATGTTGCACCGTGACGTAACGTAAGAGGAAGTCAGTGTAGCACAGGGACGCTTCAGCACGTGTCTTCCACAGTAACCTCTCTAAATGATCACAGGAACGTTAAGATAACTTTAAAATGTCTATACTTTCGTAGGGGTTCAGTGGGAATAGAGATAATTGTATTTATATATGTCTAGAGAGCAACTTTTCAGCTGATGTCAACACGGGTGAAATGTTTGTGGTCGGGTAGTTTCACACAGGGGTAAAAATAAGCAAACGCGCAACTTCTGCTCCGCAATCAGTTCACACCTGCAGGTTAAAAACGATCTGCAGCACTGAGATAAAAATAATTACTCAGAGTTAACCTATAACTTTAGAAAAAGTTTGTTTAAAGTTCAGCGTAAATGTAAATCTAGAAAGAGAGTTGATCAGTTTTTGACGTGTCTCTTTAAAAACGTGACAGATCGCGCAATAGATTGTTATGCAATTTTGACTTAAGAAAGAAAGAAAGAATATTTATGTGGTTGTCTTGTCACACATTTAAGCTTTTGCACCTTGTTTCGTTTCCTTAAACCGTCCTCGTCACCTCTGAGCAGAAATCAGCGATCTACATTCATATTAAGAACACAAACATCTGAGTGTGGTTGGCCAACACGCTTCCTGTGTTATGAAAAAAAAAAAAAAGCAGATGTCAGAAATGCATTTCATTTCTAAACGGAGGTGAGTTTTGAAATGAATTTGCCGCACACGCCCATAAAGTCAGTTTCCTTCACGGACGCAGCAGATACATGACTCACTGAGGAGCCTCTTCATGTGCAGGTCAATGGAAAATGTGGCTTGTCAAGGTCTTTAGTGTCATATGTAAGTGTTTTCAGGCAATTTAATTTATTATTTTATGATTTATCAAAAAATATTTCTCATGTATCCTAACTGAACTTATTTTATTTTGACAGATTTCACTGCTGTTTGTGCAGCTCAGGAAACTCAAGATGGTAAGAAACATGTTTGACACACACACACAAACATGACAGTGAATTAGTGCATGTTGCACTCATGTGAAATAGCTAGTTTTGCCTTTTAAAGAAAAATGACAATTGTTGCAAACACAAGTCATTTAACGTTCTGTGATTTAAATGTTTTGCTGTTCTGTAGTGAAGCAGAAAGAAGAAACAGTGTTTAGGAAGTAAAACACGAGGAAAGTTACCATGAGGAACATGAAGTGCTCTGTTGTCATGAGACTGGCACTTCCTAAAGTTAGACAGCTACTAGTGCAAGTTTATTTTTCAGTATGTTGTAGTTTCAATGTGAACCTTAGGTTATCTTTTCAACTATTGTCCATCCAGTGATACCTGTGATTGGAGAAATAACACTTGATAATATACTGCAATGTGTGATTTTATTGCAGAATATCTCAGGTGTGTTTCAGGTCTGGAAATGTTTTAGAAACAGCTTTGATTGTAAACTACATTTTACAGTCAGGTGTTATTTGTCCACTCTCTTGTGTAGCAGGATTATAACATTATATATTGTTAATTAATTGGGTTGCAGAGAAGTTCATTTAGTGCTGCAACTAATGTAGATTTTCATTCCTGATTCATTTGCAGATTATTTTCCTATAGTCGATACTTGTTTTTTCTATAAAGTGTGAATTAAATATAATTTCCCACAAATGCTGTTTGTTCTGATCTAAATTTTAAAAACCCATCTCTCCTCACCTTTTCAGTCACCGCGGTGTTCGACGTCGACACTTCACCAACCGGTCTTCCGACGGTGTCGATGACGATGTCGACGACGATTACAACAGTCTACGGTGAGATTTTTTAAAATCTCAGTTGTCCCATAAAGATATCCAACATTTAAAGAGAGCATGCATGATCGTTATTCATATTTAATTTCATAATTATTCTGATTTTATTCTAAAATTCTAAAATGAAAGAAACATCCACCATAATATAGATTACATAATGGCAAGCATTGAGTTTAGACAGTACAATCTACAAATATAGCAGCACAATAAAAAAAATCTTAAAATTTCTTATTGTGCTCATGTCCACTATATCAATTTATATTTATATATTGTATGTCATTTATATTATTATTTAACTGATTATAAAGATGCTATTCATATTTTAACTTTACAATCAGGATCACACACAGCATTAATGGATGTTTATTAAAGTTATGATTTAGTAATTCTTTTATAGCATCCTCATGCATTGAAGAAGTGTAAAGGGATTTGATGGATAAATGGCCAATTATGGTAAAGTAGTGATTATATAACATGTGCATGATTTAAATTGCTGTAGGCTTTAAGTTAAGGAGCAGTATCACTGTGTGTGTGCAGTGGATAAATAAAAAAGAATGATAACATAGTTTAGCTGCGAACTTCATGACATTTTTTTATCAAGAATTTACTAATAATAATACCCTAGTTAAAAATAAACCCAGAATAAATGTTAACAGTTGATTAAACTAAATAAAAACATTATTTTATTGTACTGTAAGTTAATTCTTATTACTGTAATAACTAATGTTGATGGCATCTTTATAAATTATTGAATAATGTATAAATGAATACCTTTATTAACACGAAGAAGATTAGTAAAGGGTTAGTGGACACATTAATTAACATCAGCTAATGCATTAATAAGCATGAACTAACAGTGAACTGTAAAGGGATCCTTATCTATATTCTACCTCTTAGAAACTGTGAATGCACGGATGAAATCACCATGGGCGTTGTCCAAAAGTTCTCACACATGTTTTATTATTTCCGTCTTAAGTCGCTGGTTTTGATGAACTCATCACCCCAATTTATCTTTCCGCCTTTAAGAAGTTGGTTAAAATTTGCAAAATGAAACTGAACTTTTGAACTTCTGAAAACACATGATATGTTATAGATAGAAGACATTATATTATTCACATATAATTTCCATTTAAATTCCATTTTACAAATGTGTTCTGAAATCATTTTAACTGCTGACTGAATTAAGTTCATTCTGTCTTTTCTGTAATGACTTCTCATAAGTTCTTTTATCTCAGACAGTTTTTCTAGGTTTTTCATTACCTGACATGTTTCAGCGCTTTCTTCCGCCTTCATCAGAGTCACAAGATGTTGGTATGTGATGCGTCTTATCAGCTGATGTCAAATCTGGCAGGTGGGTCACGCCTTCAAGAAGCATCAGACGCGTCACATACCAACTTCTTGTGACACTCTGATGAAGGCGGAAGAAAGTGCAGAAACATGTCGGGTAAATGAAAAACCTCAAATAAATAATTAACTGGTTTAAAAGAGATGCCATCAATTAATTTACTAACATTTTGGAGCCTCTTGTGGTTCATTCTTAACTGCACTGAAGACCAAATAAACAACACAAAATGTTTAGTGTTATTTTTTTTATTATAGGATTATAATCAATAATATCTTGAACACATTTTCAGAGCCTCCTGCTCCGAATATGCAGCTCCTGTCAGGCTGGTCGGATGTGTTCCCTACGGAGAAAGTGGAGTTCGTCTGTGATATCTCCTACGGCTCTGACTGGACCTTCACCTGGTTCAGAGATGGAAGTCCAGTTGGGAATACACCCGGAGCAAAGCTTGTAATCACGGCAGCCAAGTCTGGAAGTTATTCCTGTAAAGGTCAAGACAAAAAATCGGGCGATTTCTCTGGAGCTAGTAACTCAGTCAAACTCACAGTTTATGGTTAGTTTTTTATGTTCCATCATCCATTTTTGTGCTGGATGTCCAGACTGCATGTAGTATAGAATAATTTAACTGTAACTTTTACTTTCTCCTCTCTGTTTAGCAAAGAAACCCAAACCCATTCTGACCCGAAGTTCAAACTACAACAAGATGTTCCCTGGAGAGTCTATCACCTTCACATGCAAGGTCAATGTGTCGTCTGGATGGGAATATGTGTGGTACCATAACAGCAAAGAAATTCAAGGCGCTCGTAGTAGTATTCACAGCATAGTGTCCATAGGTCATCCTCACAGCGGGCAGTACCACTGCAAGGGCCAGAGAGGCAAACACATGTTCTACACAGAGGACAGTGACACGACTGCCCTGCAGGTCTCCGGTACGTTTACTGTGAACTTAATCACCAGCTAGGTCAAAGATATGCACACGTCAAGTACTTTCATGTGAAAATGGACGATTAAATAGCACTTTTCCTGTTTTAACCACAAGCTGTTTCAGGGCATTACTCACTGTGGCCTTGTATGTCACTGCAATATAATAAATATTATATATATATATATATATATAAGTCCTGCAGCTCCACAGAATCGGCACAATTATGGCTAGAAGTGTGAATAACTGTTTTGTGCAGTGTAACACAGTTATAAAATGACAAAAATCATTAAAAAAAGAAAAAAGGCAACTTGAATTGGAATATCATGTAATTTATATATACAACAATTTTCCAAGTGCCCACCAGTGTCATGAATAAGGTCTCCACATGCTTTACATATTGAACTATTTACTTGCAACCTCTCCTGTCCTCTCCTCTCTGATCTGTGTAAACAGATTTTCAGTGAATATTTGTCATGTGACTGTTCGTCTCAGCAGAATCAATCAGGGGCACTGAGGAGCAGAATTTAATGTTTTGAACAGGATCTAGTTATTCCAAATAGTTTATTTTTACTGTAATTTTAAATGTGTAGAATAAAGTGATTTCGACAGAAATATCAGAATCTTAAATCTGTGTCTTTGCATTGGATATTTCCAGACCCTCCTAAACCATCTCTGAGTCTGCTGACTCCCTGGCTTGATGTGTTTGAAAATGAGATGGTGGGCTTCATATGTGAGACTGAAAACGAGGACTGGACGGTCACCTGGTACAAAAATCAAGAAAAGCTTCTGATCGACCCAAACATCATGGACGAATTGGACACATCTCTCAACATCACCTCGGTCACTCAGAAGCATCAAGGAGACTATTCCTGCAAAGCTAGCCTGAACTCCAGACCAGTCACCTCTGGATTCAGTGATGTGATTAACATTAAAGTTTATGGTAAGCTGCGATTCTTTACTTGGAGCAGTGATTGTCTGGAGTTTTATTACCTCCACGAAGGAGATTATGTTTGTCTGTCTGTCTTTGTACAAAATAACTCAAAAAGTACCACATAGATTTGGATGACATTTTTCACTAATATGAAATGAACTGCCTTTCTGTTGTAGACAAAACACCGACACCAACATTGAGCAAGGTTCCTGGTTTTAACCCGATGTATGTTGGAGAAACTGTGAACTTCACTTGCGAAGTCAACGTGTCCTCTGGCTGGGAGTATCAGTGGTTCAAAGATGGAAAAACTCGAGAAGAAACAAGCGAGACCATCAGCGTCCCTCTTGGTCTTTCTGGTCGGGGGGAATACTGGTGCCAGGCCATCAGAGGTGAAACAACAACGACGGGCGTGAGTGAGAAAAAAACCCAAGATGTTATCGGTGGGTAAAAAGAGCAAAGTCATAATATCTAATGCATTGTGTTTAAGATCATGTTTGTTGTAAATGTGTACAACGCTGTCACTCAGGGCTACAAAACACCCAGGCTGCTGTTGAATTCAGAGAAACAGCATTGTGAGAGCATCAAGCTTCCGTTATTTTATGCATTTTCTGTTGAAACAGGATGTTGTGGTGTAGCATGATGCAGGGAGGGATGTCTCATAAGTGTGTGTCTGCACAGATAGAATCAGCAAACTATCACCTGCGGACGATGAGGATGATTTGTGTAAAGGGAGGGTTGCTGGGCAACAGAGTGAAAAAAGAATGACCTATTTTGACAGTTTGCACTTTTATATTTTAATCTTCTTCTCAACTAAACTGAACTAACCTGCTGTTTATGAGCTCAGAGCACAGTTTGATATTTTCAGGCTATATTTTAAACTGTAAAGAAACTGTTCCCCGCTTCCTTTATGTTGATTAAGTCAGAGCTTTTTATAGTTTTTCTATGCAAACCACATAAAGCTGGGCAACATGGAGAAAAACAAAATATGACAATATACTTAATGTGCCTTTTTTATGGAAACATGATTGTTTGTCTGACAGATCACACTGGACTCTTACATGCGCCCTAACACATAACTTATTTATACTTATACAGTTGTTTTTAGATAGTTTCTATGTTTGTAGATACTTTTACTCATTTTGTAGAGTGTGCTTGGTGTTTTAATCTTTGTTTAGATCTATCTATCTATCTATCTATCTATCTGTCTATCTGTCTATCTGTCTATCTGTCTATCTGTCTATCTGTCTATCTGTCTATCTATCTATCTATCTATCTATCTATCTATCTATCTATCTATCTATCTATCTATGTCTAACATTTTTGTTATGTTTTATTCCGTATGGTTAAGTCAACTAAAATGATATATTTAAGGCTATGAAAAGTGGCTGATGTGTGTGTTTCTCTATCTTTTTTAGAAATTCCCGTTCCCTCTCTGACCCTGATCACGCCGTGGCCGGACGTGTTCCCTGGCGAGGCTGTGAAGTTGGGCTGTGCGATGCAGAGCGGCTCTGCCTGGACGTACACGTGGTACAGCGGCGGGCAGCAGATCAGAGCGGATAATGTCGTGTCTTTTGACTCGAATGGAGCGACTCTTTCCATCAACTCTGCTTCAGCTGCACATGCAGAAGAATTTACCTGCAGGGGACACCTGAAGGACAGGGGTGTGAGCAGCGGCTCCAGCTCGGGACTCACGCTCAAAGTATACGGTGAGTTTTTTCTTTTAGTCTGTTTTTCTTTTGTTGTTGGTGATTTTAACCTTTACTGTATCTAACCTACGGATGAAGACGCAAAAGTTTCTGATAAAGAGTTACTCATTCTCTCGCTTTCATCAATTGAATCATGAATTGAGTCATCCTTTTCACAGTTTTTGTTACCACCTGTCATCCATTTCTACCGCTTTTCTTCCATCTGTGCTTTTTGCAAACATCTCAAATAATGTGTCAGTTTTTCCATCATGTTCCATCTTCATCCATTGTTGCTGGAGATAAGGATCCACTTCACCCCTTTTCCTTGTGATACCTTTTCTTTTTACTTGCTATTAACAATATTTATCATTAATTTGTACATTTTCTTTCGTAAAATAAAAGCACATAAGTATATTATGCAAAAATGTTCTTTACCATTTTCAAAATATATGCCAGTGATCTGTCTCTACAGCATGGTAGATTTATGGTTAGATGTTTATTTCTTGACCGGGTGTGTGATATAAAATACGTATCAAATTTTAACAAAAGAAACAGAAATATCATGACACCATATCCAGGAACCTGTAGATGTTTAATGTAGTTGACATGTATTTCACAAACCATCATCTGAATTTCCTTCCTCTTTTTTTGTTTTGGTAGAAGTCTACTTCCCATTTTCTTTTATAGATTTCGTAAAAAATGCTTACTTGTCACCATTTTCTGATATAATGCAGAAAAAAATGAAAACATGACTTTGCACAAACTGATTAGAATTCAGTTCGTGACATTCACCTCCACAGGACGGCTGGTTAGCATTTTAATTAGCGTGGCGTCAGAGTCGGTCTGTTGATGACAGCGTTTGCTCTAATAACTACTTACCAAATATTCTCATTGAGCTCAAAAATCATTCTGCTTCTGTGGGGAGAAAGGAAATGTGTGGTTTATGTATGGTTGTGCTATATTTGATACCGCTCTGGTTGCTCCTGACGTGCCAACCAATGTGGCTCTTCTTCTCTGTTTCATGAACACCACCGTAACCCTAGCGACCAGGCAGCCAATGACAGCAGGGCCTCATTAACATAGCCTCCCCGCCCACTCAAACACTGAAACCTAAATAAGGCAGAAACTGCTGAAACTGAGAGAGCTCAAACAGGCTGGGTGTGTGTGTTTTTGGAGAAAATAGCTTCATAACCGTGATTTAGAGACCCATTGGACATGTTTAAAAAAAGGTTAAACTTGCATAACATGGGACCTTTAAATACCTGTGAATCCATGCTTTGAGTTTGCTTCTGTAGAGATGTACTGATGGCCATGGTGTCTTTTCTTACCCTCAGATAAGAAACCCACAGTCACACTGACGCAGGATCCAGAGTACAGGGTCATGTTCCCCGGAGAGTCCGCCTCCTTCAGCTGTCACATTAATGTCTCCAGTGGATGGGAGTACCTCTGGTACAAAGATGGCGCTCAACTTGTCGCAACTGGGAACAATTATCCGATCACCCCCATTGGAACAACAAATAAGGGAGCGTATACATGCAAAGCAACAAGAGGCAGTGGTCCGGCCTTTCTCACTGACCCCAGTCAGGCTGTACCCCTCGAAGTTAAAGGTAACATTCTGTTAACTTCCGGAAACACAAAAAATGAAGCGTTTTTTCATGTTTGTTGAGTTAAAATAAAATATTCAAGTCCCCCAGTCTTTGACTTTTAAAAAATTATATTGTGTAGCATTACCTATTGTAAGCCAGGATAAATCCAAAATGAAGATATACCCATGAGCACTTTATTAAAATTTTTCACCCAACTTTTTGTTTGGGAAATGTGGTATAAATGAGCTTTTCAGTGCATTTCTGGTCACTTATCGTCCTATTATCTGGCTGGTCAGATGTATAAACTGTCAAATTCCTATATATATTTTTTCTTTTT
The DNA here is from genome assembly GCA_903364295.1 of Serranus cabrilla. Taxonomy (NCBI): domain Eukaryota; kingdom Metazoa; phylum Chordata; class Actinopteri; order Perciformes; family Serranidae; genus Serranus; species Serranus cabrilla. Next base: position 4,550 of record CAFUXE010000571.1, on the reverse strand, counting down.
TATGATTATAATATTTAAAAAAAGAAATGTATTAATTGATTGTTTGTAATACTACATACAACAACCTATTTAATATGATAAGATACATTTTTCACTAATGTGTAATATCTGTGAAATACAAAATACTACAAACAAAAAAATATTGATAAAAAAAAGCCAGTATACAGTATTTTATGTACTATATAATGTACGTATATTATGTATGTATGTCTTGTTTTTTATTCTTTATTCTGTTTTTATGTCTTTGTTGATTTCCCTGTCTGTATCTTGAGCTGCAGGATAAATAAATTTTTTTTTATTTTAATGATAATAACTCTTGATATTTTTTCGTGGTGCGTTCAGGGAACAAACCCAAGCCCTCAATGACTCAGCAGCCAGATGTTGACAAGGTTTACGTGGGAGAGTCCGTGTCCTTCGAATGTAAAGTTGAAGGCTCGACCGGTTGGGGGTATCACTGGTACAAAGATGGAACAAAGCTCCCAATCAGCGACAGTAGTTTTAACATCCAGGACGCCAGTTTAATGCACACCGGGTCTTATGAGTGCATGGCCATAAGAGACAAAACAATGTACAGCACTGAGCACAGCGATGGGCGGAGCTTACGCATATCTGGTGAGTCAAAGACTAATAACTTCCAGTGTATTAGAGGAAAATATATTCTACATAAAGAATTAAAATGGGCTCTGTGTGTCTGCAGAAATCCCTGTCCCATCGTTGAAGCAGGAGACGCCGTGGCTGGACGTGTTCCCCACCGAGAGCGTGAAGTTCAGCTGCAACATGGACGGCACCTCCGACTGGACCTACAAGTGGTTCAGAGACGGACAGCAGGTCCAGGCAGACGATTCTGTGTCCTTTGACTCAGACGCAGTGACGCTCTCCATCAGTTCAGCCTCAGCCGCCCACACGGGACGATACAGCTGCTCAGCAAGACTCAAGAGCCGGCTGGTCGCCAGCAGCTTCAGCTCTGAACTCACGCTTGATGTTTACGGTAAGATTTTGTTTTCTTGTCTGTTAGCAGAATCTTTTAATAAAAACAATACATTTGACAGGAACAGTTTAACTGTTACAGCACTTTTAGGCATTTTAAAATTTGACCTTTTATGACAAAAAAACATACTATAGTATGACTTTTTTTCAAATTTTGAACATCTCATAATATGGTGATTTTCTATAATTTCTGTCCATATCACACTCTGATATTGATCAACAGACTATAATTCATCAATTTTAAGCATTTTCAGGCATTTTAAAATGTGATCTTTTTTCAAATCAACATCCTTTTTTTCAGTGTTTGGACATCTCATAATATGGTGTTCTTCTGTCAGATTTGGACAGATTATACTGTTACATGTATCAACAGAGTATAATACAGCCATTTTAAGCATTTTCAGGCGTTTGAAAATTTTTGACAAAAATCGACATGCTGTAATATGCCTTTTTTTTTTACAGATTTTGGACACGTCATAACATTGTGTTTTTCCGTCCTTTTTCAAAAGATATCACTCTAACATGTCAACAGACTCTAATAAAGCAATCCTGCGAATTTGGTGCATTTTTAAATTTTATGACCTTTTTCTTGGAAAAAAAACCCGACATGCTATAGTATGACTTTTTTCAGATTTTGGACACCTCATAATATGGTGTTTTCCTGTCAGTTCTGCCCATATAACACTCTAATATATATCAACAGACTATAATTGGGCCATTTTTAGCATTTTTTAAAATATATCAAAATTTGACCCTTTTTGATCAAAATCGCATACTATAGTATGACTTTTTTCAGATTTTGGACACGTCATAACATCGTGTTATTCTGCCCTTTTTCAAAAGAAATCACCCGTCAATTGAAAAAAAGAAAAAAGACCCTCTTTGGGATAAGAGGCCTAGTTTCAGCACATGAAAGCTGCCATTTAAAGCATCTAGTGGAACTGTGCAGCTTGATATACATTAAAATGCTGTCATACTTATCGCAATGTCAATATTTTCTCCACACAGATACAAAACCCAGAGTCACACTTGGACAAAATCCCAGACACAACGTGATGCATACTGGAGATTCAGTCTCTTTTAGCTGTCACCTTAATGTCTCCTCCGGTTGGAAGTTCGAATGGTACAAAGATGGCCGTCAACTCGACGTATCTGCAAACAATCACAGCATCAGTTCTGTTCTGAGAACAAACACTGGATCATATCAATGCAGAGTTAAAAGAGAAGGAAATTCAGTCTTCCGCTCAGACCTGAGTCCGGCTGTGAAACTCACAGTTGAGGGTATGTTGACTTCCCTTTAACAGCTCCCTGAATGTTTTGAATGTAATCTTCATAGTTTTGATTGTGTTTCTACAGAGCGTCCACAGGCTCATATAATCCTGTTAACTGGCTGGTCCGAGGTCTTCTCCACCGACAGCTTGGTGCTCAAATGTGGGGTGCAAGAAAGCCAGGACATGTGGAACTACACATGGTAATACAGTATCAATATATCAAAAACATCAGTCATTATTCTTCTAAATGCCTTCATGTGTACTGTCTGGATTCTCACCTTCTCACAGGTTCAAAGGTGGGGAACCAATCAACCTGCTGCCCAATGAGAAACACATCGTCACCCCTCAGGACGACCCTGAGCAGAGCCTGTATGCCTGCAAGGGCATTCGCACCGGTCGACCGGCTTATTCAAAAGTCAGCGATTCTTTCAAGACAAAGAACCTCCGTGAGCATTACTGTTTTCTTTTGGAAATTCTGTGTTTTTAGCCAACAAATATTTTCTCTCCTCTTCATTCTCTGTGTTTAATTTGAATCTGCAGTTCTGAAGAGGAGGGTGCTGCTTTCCATCTCTGGGTGCATCTTCTTTGGCATCATCGCCGTCTTCCTTGGATGCATTATCCTCAGAATTGTCCGCAAACCAGGTTTTGCTTTAAATCAGAATTTTTAAATCACAGATAATCAAAGCAACAGTATATAAATCTAATTGTAATATAGATATTTGTAGATTTGAAAATGCAGAGAATTATAACTTTAAGCGCCCCTGAGCTTACAACAATACATTGAAAGTGGTTTAGCTAAAGAGTCAGATATTTCCTGCATGATTGACCACAATGAGGTGACCTATAACTTTTTTTTTACCACATAGCTGAGGATATTGACAGGCCAGAGGAGTCCGAGCTGTTCCTCACTATGGCTCAGCTGAAGGATCGCGAAGGTAAGCTGACAACAGCTCTCATGGCTTGTGGTTTTGGTCGCAATTTCCGCATGAGGGTGCAGAAAAACCCCCACCACTGATTCACTTCTGAACTATGTTAGAGTTTGCTTTTTTTTGTGAAACTACTGACATACTGACATTAACAAGTTGATTGATCAACAGACTATAATTCATCCATTTTAAACATTTTTAGGCACTTAAAATGTTAGCATTTTTGACAGAAAACGATGTATTATAGTATGACTTTTTTCAGATTTTGGACCTCTCATAACATCGTGTTTTCCGTCCTTTTTCAAAAGATATCACCCTGACACGTGTCAACAGACTGTGATAAAACAATCCTGCAAATTTGGTGCATTTTTTAATTTTATGACCTTTTTCTGGAAAAAAAAACAACAACATACCATAGTATGACTTTTTAGAGATTATGGACATCCCATGATATGGTGTTTTTCCAACATTTCTGGACATATTTCGGTCTAATATGTGTCAACAGATACATTTGGGCTATATTACAGATTGATACAGATTGTGCAATTTTAAGCATTTTTAGCCATTTTAAGATATTTTAAAATTTAACCCTTGTTGATGAAAAACGACTTTTATCAAATTTTGGCCATTTCACAACATGGTGTTTTTACTGTCATTTCAGGCCATATTACACTCTAATAAATATCAACAGACTATAATTGGGCCATTTTAAGCATCTTTAGTCATTTTTGACAAAAAAAACATACTATAGTATGACTTTTTTCAGATTTTGGACATGTTATAATATGGTGTTTTTCTGTCATTTTTCAAACACACATGTCAACAGACTCTAATAAAAAAAACAATATGCTATAGTTTGACTTTTTTAAATTTGGCCATTTCACAACATGGTGTTTTCCTATAATTTCTGGATATATTACGCTCTAAAAAGGATCAACAGACTATGATTGGGATATTTTAAGCATTTGTAGGCATTTTTGACAACAAACGACATGCTATAGTATGACTTTTTGAAAATTGGGCCATTTTTCAACATGGTGTTTTTCTGTCATTTCTGGATAGATTAGGCTCTAATATGTATGGACACACTGGAATTTGGACATTTTAAGCATTTTTAGGCGTTTTACGTAATTTTAAAGTTTGACCATATTTTTTTTCCTAGTATGGGGAAGTCATGTGCGGATGGGCAGATTTGCCAGGGTCATGTCTTCGCCATCCTAGGAAAAAAAATACGGTCTAATTTTTGTTGTAAGGTAGTCAGAATGTCATTTCTGGATAGATTAGGCTCTAATATGTATCAACACTGGAATTTGGACATTTTAAGCATTTTTAGGCGTTTTACGGAATTTTAAAGTTTGACCACTTT
>CAFUXE010000570.1:102953-122639 GCA_903364295.1 Serranus cabrilla | reverse complement strand
GGTGCATTTTTAATAAAGTTGAAAATTTGCGGGGGAAAGAAAAAACCACATGCTATATGTCATCTATGTGTAAATAGTTTATTTATTACTATCATGCATATTGCACTGCATGTACACAGTTTTCTCTTATCTTATCTCATATTTTTACTTTTTTCTAATAAATTTTTGCCCTAAGTCTGTCTGTTTCTCACAATCTGTTGTTTAATTCTTCTATTGTGCTGCCATTACAGTGTAATTTCCCCACTGTGGGATCAATAATAGTCTATCTTATCTTGAATACTTTGAAATTCTGTTGATATAGTATATTGACTTTTATCATATAATTTTATCATACATGACTCTGTCTTGAATTTTGGAGGACATACTCTACCATGACTTTTTAAATGAAATTCCCATGATGTCCCTGACTTTAACAAAGTTAGTTATGAATAAGCTACCTTTAAAATTAAAATTCAAAAACATTTGTTTGAATGTATAGGATCCTGATACCCCACTGAAAACTAATAAAATGTGATTACCTATATCTAACTACAATCTACAGCTACAATCATTGATTTGAAACTCTGATTGAAATATTTAATAGTTTTTAACAACTGTATGAAGCACTTCCACTCACTCATTGCATTTTTTAGACAGTTGAGGTCTTTACTGATAAAGTGGTGAGAAATACAGTGCATTATTTACAGTATTCACAGCAGTTAAGGCGACATTAAAGGGAGATTTCATGCATTTAAATTTAAGCTGCTGTACAACAAATTACACAAAAGGTTCACAAAGAGTTACAAAAGGGTATGTTACATCAAAGTCACATAAAAAATAAATTTCCTCCCAGTCAGAAAAGTACAAAAATGTGAGTACAGGCCGTATCGGGACAATATTTATATACAAAATAAGAGACATGAAAAAAACAACAACACTGCCTCACGTTCAGCAGATTTACAGAATTTACACCAGCGTCACATTTTGAAACTATCATTTCAGATTGAAGGTGATTTCAGATTTTCTCAGTTGCCAAAACAAAGATAAATATAAAAGTTTAAAGTGCAGATTCTGTCGGGGAAGCAGCCGCTTTGTTTTCTTTGCTTTTTCCCAAAAACACTGTGATGATGTGATGTGTACAGAACTGTGGATATGAAATCTATCATTATATAAGTAAAAAAAAAAAATCCTCATTTTTTATAATCATAATCCTGATATTTTGTGATTGGACTGTTTCCAGCAGGTGTTTTTAATTAAATCACAATATTTAAATATATTAGGAAGACGGTTTATTAATCTATTTCTATTTTTTTAAGCCACAAAAAAATAATACTGCTATCAGATAATAATAATATGAATAATAACAGCTAATGTTATTGCTTCACCGAGCTGCCCATAGTGTTGAAATACGTGAATATTTATTCTATTCTCATGTTCTTAATCCTATAAGTGATACTGTGGATAGTTCAGGTGTCGTGAGTGTTTTATGGTAAAATATACAGTACATGAAGAAAAAGACAAATATATAACTCATCACTGATTTTTTTCTCAAACATTATTTCAACAACAGGAAATCCTTGTGATAAATAATATGTACACAGGCTATAGTACATTTAAATAAACTCCTTTTATCACAAGAGTGTCAATGTTTGTTTTGGCAACTGTCAAATCGATCCAGTGGAAACCTTTATTTGATTTTTTTAATTTTTACTGCTGATTCTTTAAGTAGCTTTGGATACCAAGCTGCATCATATATACAAAAAATAAAAATCACCCATTCATACAAGCCTGCTGCTTCACACAGTCATGTGGTTTTATTATGGCATTTAAATCTGATCCCAGACCTGCAGAGATTTAGGATTTAAAGGGGCAGTACGTAAATATGTGACAAAACCCAAACCGCTGTCATGTCAGCCAATCACGTCCACTTTAAAAGCAGCATTTTTTGCCCCCTAGTGGCCAAAATCAAGGAATGCAGCTTGAAAAATAAAGAGCTTCAGATTTGACCTGTTTGGGAGTGGACAGCATTTATTCTAGCTGCCAGCAGAGGTCAATAAACGTCAACAATTACTTACTGCCCCTTTCAATGTCGTGCACGATCTGCATTACCACATGATTTAAAACTCCCTTGTTCTCACACACACACACACACACACACAGAAATACTGTCGCCGTAGCAGGCTGAGGAATGAAGCATCAACAGTGTAGTAAACCCAAACCGACCCTGAGTCACACAAACTGATCTCACACAGCAGCAGCTCCGGCCTCAGCCAGGAAACAGGAGGAACGTTTGGCTACAGTTCTCATTGGACTCCCTCTGCAGGGAACAAACCCTCTGTGACTGCAGACAGTCTGAGCCGGAGGTGCGGCTGCATGAGATCTCATCCTGCTGCACCCGCCTCACCCTGAAGTACACAAACTGACACACGGCTCTGATATCTATCGAGCTGATCGACACACACACACACAGAGCTCAGGAGGATCTGGGTTTGCAGATGCAGACATGAGCAGCTTGGTGACTTCTCTTGTGTTTTGGCACATTAGCAAAACTGAATCTCATAAAGAAAAAACATAAAACTGCTGAAGTAGTTTCACTTAAGAAGTCACAGAAATGCCTTCAGGGCTTGTTTCTCCCCGTGAACACCGATTCAAACACATGGAAGAATACAAAGTAAAGCAAATAAAACCACCTGGACCTGTTAGGATTAACACACATTAGTGTCCCCACAGTGGCAGACTCACACTCAGACCTGGTTCAGGGACATGCAGAGACCTCCACAGAGTCAGTAAAGAAAAAAAGACACAATTATACCTAAAATATATTAGAGAAAAATATTTTTGGCATATTTCTTTTTCAATGTGTACAACAACTCAAAACCGTATCTCAGCGTCTCTTTATATTATAAATATCTTTATGTTTAAATACAAATGGTGGTTAAAAGTTTCCTCCCTCTATGTTAAGACTAGAACATTTTGGTTTTACTCACACAGTCCAGTAACACTTCAACTGAAACCTCAGTGGGAAAACATCTGGAAACTGGAGATAACTGGGCCGAAAATAAGTCAGAATAACAAGCTGAGCGGGTCAGATCCAATCTAATTTACATTTTTTTTTTATGTCCCTGCACCTATTTTTGATCAACAGAGTTTTAGGGCCACGGTTCCTGATTTTTAGAATAAAGTAAAAACATTTTCCCCACAAAAAAAAAATTTAATATGATAAGGATAAAGTCATAGTTTCAAGAAAAAGTCACCAAATGAAAATAATAACTTTCATGAGGAAAAAGTCAGTTTTGCAAGAATAAAGCCACATCGTAATATTATATTATAACATCATCTAATAAAATTAGTTATTATGACTTATCCTAATTGTGACAGGCATATATATAGTTTTTTTTAACTTTCTAAATACATTTTTAATAGTCAGGTGTTCAGAAAAAAAGCTGATAAAGTATCTAAAATCATACAATCAGAAAGTGAAAATGTCAAAGGAATAATGCCACTTCACTCTCAGAATATTATGACTTTGTCTCATAAAATTATATAAATTATAACAGATCTTCTTGTCTGATTCTGACTGTTAGTACTTTTGTTTTATCCCCAGAACACTTTTTTTTCAGAATAAAGCTGCTTTTTTTAAATGCAATATTCTAAAAATAAAGTTAGAAAAAAGTCATATAGCAATGTCAAATCTTATGATAACTATTATCACTATTTTATTGTGAAAATAAACATTTCTAATAAAATTACAACACACATTTTCTTGTCAAATTATGACTTTATCTTGTAAAATTCTTACTTTTTCCCCAAAAACCACTTTGTTCTCATAATATCATATTTTTTTTTACTTTATTCTTCATTCATTCCCGCCCCTCACAGTGGCCCTAACACTCTGTCGTATTCGTTGGTACCAACCAGTGTAAGAATTCCTGAAAAAAAAAGAAAAAAAAAAAGATAGAGTTGTACTGATGCCCTTCAGATGACAGTTTATGTCACGTGTGTTTACCTGAAGAAACTGAGGAAATCAGGGTTCGTTTTCACTCACAAATAAAAACACAGAGCACCTGGATCAGGCTCAGTCCCCTGAACGCATCCTGCACCCTCTGTGACTGAGGAGGAGCAGGACGAGCTGCAGCCGGCGCTTGGATCCAGGTGTGTGTTTGTGTGTGTGTGTCGTCTCCGGCGCTCACGTCAGCAGGGTGTGTTTGGGGGACGCCTCGTCCACCAGAGCCTGCACGGTGACGCCCAGCTTCACCAGGCCCTTCTCCTCCAGGATGTGGTGAGGGAGACACAGCTTGTCCTGGGAGGAGAGGAGACGCAGGATTTAGAAATGTGTTTCTGCTGTTTCCTACATTTAAATAGCTTTCACTGTGTCCGTCTAAACTGATGCATTCTTTCATTTCTCAGATTATCCTGCATGAGTTACTTAGTTTGAAGCTCATTTAACTTAATGAACATTTGAATGCTGTGCAGGTTTTTCTTCTTTGTTATGCATCTTTCATAGATTCACTCATGTTTCTGCACAGCTGCACATAAAGATCATGCTACGGTAAAATTATTAGTATTATATTATTTGTAGGATAAGATTTCAGTGGTTGCTGCATTAGATTTTTTCAGACTTGTGTTACCCAAATATTGCCAAAAAGTCCAAAGTTCAAAATTAAGATGAAAAAAGATTTAAAAAAAAGATGTAATCGTTTGCAAAATTCACAACATTTTAGATCTAAGAAAATATTCAGCTTGAATAAAAAAAATGGCATTAAGTTGTTCAAAAACAGGGTGATCAAGCCCATAAATTATATTCATATAACTACAACAAGAAAAAAAAGTATCTTGGCTTTCAATAGAAAGTTGATTAGAAAAACAAGCAAGCAAACAAACAAAAAAACTTATATCATGTTATATAATTCAGATTGGGATGTTAAAAATCTTTTTCCAGCATCTTTACATCTCACAGATCAACATCTACTTAAAGTTACACAATGACTCCATCCGACAGACGCCGTCCCTAAACTGCATTTATTACCTCAGTCTGTAACAGTCAAATATCATACACCAGTCATCAAAATAATCCTCCATTCACATCAGCACACAGTTAAAAAAACACAACAGCAACTGAAATAAAATTACAGCCTGATTAATTCACAGAATATGAAAAGCTCCAATAATCCCGTTCATCATCATAAGAGAAATGAACGTCTGCACTCGTTCACTTTCTGTGAATTAATCCAACAATCTGCTGCTCGAACCGATAAATGATCATTTGTTTTCTTAACACCTGCACACATCCACATTTGTCCGTTTTAAATTCTGTCGACATCACAAGCAGGGCAGTAATCTACTCCTCTACATATCAAACCCTCTAACATAAACGGCTTAAGGAGATTATTTTATAGATCTAACTTCATAAACTCTTCTAGTGTCTATAGCCCTTCACATTGCATATCAGGAGACAGTCTGAAATCAAACGGAGGATCAAATAAATAAATAAAACCACAGATTTAAAAACATCATACTCAGAAAACTATATTCAAATTAACACGATTTAAATCATGAATAATTATTATAATATGGCTTCCGTTTGCTCCTCGTCACCACATCGTCTCTGTGCAGCTCATGTGCTTTTTATACAGTCTGAAACGTGGAACAGCTATAAAAATACAACTTCAAGTCATCAGCTGGAGAAACGTTAAATGTGCAGCTCGTCACATTTAATTCAAATCAAACAGAAGTAAGAAGCTGCAGCCGAACCATTTGGAGGCCATGTTGGAGGTCGGATTTTATGCTGTATTTTTATTTCTGATCCATTAAAGATCATTTATTCATCTGACAAAGTTCAATGATAAGAGATGTATTAGATTACTGTGGCTGAGTGCTGCTAGAATGGATCCATGGAGGACAGAAGCTGCCAAACAAAAACAAAAAAATCTGAATTAATAAATAAATAATTAAATAAATAGATCATAAAGAATATAACTAAAAATAATCTAAAAATTAAACAGCTACAATAAAATGTCACATCAATTAATATTTTTGTGTTCATTTACTGTATTAATTATTTACTTTCTTTTTTTAAATTTTCTCCTTTCTTTTTTTTATTTTGACATGAAGAAAAAAAAATGCATATCTTTTTAAATATAATTTTAATTACAATAAATGGGATATTTATCATTTTATATAATATATTATTTTGGTGTTTTTCTTCCATAGAATCTGGCTTTTTGGTTCAACTGTCTTGAAAAAAATGGCAATTTATCTTTTTCATGTGTATTTATTTCCATATGATGAAATTGTGGTGCTCTGTACTTGTGTGTTTTCACAGATAAATAATGTGGTTTTGTCGGGTATAAACAGATTTAAAAGTCATGTGCATGTAAACACGGAGTCGACAACTAATAAATATGAAAAATGATTCAAAAGAAAATTAAATACTGTTTAACCTCCACTATGGCGCCAAATGGCTGCTGGGAAATTTTGAGCCAAACCAGTAAAATATTATCCGGCTGCTCAATGCTCTATTATTACTGCACACTCAGCACATTATTTATCTATAAATACATAAAAAATGTCAACACGACAGCTGAAGTTGTTCTGTGAAAAGTCTCTGTGATCGTCCTGCTGCAGATACGACGTCAGCGCCTGTGACCTTCGCTGCCCCTCAGAGTCTCAGGGTCGACTTATTGCAAAGACACAGAAAACGTTTGTGAGCTGATTTTCCCCCAAAAACGGACGACAAGAAGAGAAAATTAAACAGGGAGGAGGAGGAGGAGGAGGAGAGAGGCTCATGCTGACGCTGCACTCATGTCACATGGGAGGAGAAGATGATTTTCCTTCATTCAGCCGTCAGGGAAGAAGTTTCATGGAGTTTACTTTAGTTTTATAGTCAAACACAAACATTCATTTCATTTTTTTCATTTTTCTTTCTTTCTTTCTTTCTTTCTTTCTTTCCATCCTTGCTTTATTCCCTGTTGTCCTTCCTTCTTACCCTCTTTAATTTTCTTTCTTTCCTTCTTTCTTTCTTCATTTATCTTTTTTCTGTACATCCTTTCTTTATTCCCCTTTATTCTCTCTTTGATTTTCTTTCCTTCTTTCTTGCTTTGTTACCTTATTTCTTATTTTCTTTCTTCCGTTTTTCCTTTCCTTCTTTTCTTCATTCTGTATTCTTTCTTTGTGCCCTTATTTATTATTCATTATTTATTCATTGCTCCCTTCTTTCTTTCCTTCCATCTTTCCTTCCTTCCTTCTTCCTTATTGATGTTCTTCCTTTCCTTCTGAATCATCTTAAATAAAACTCATATTATAAATCTATAAAAACACATTTAAAGCTGCAGATTAAAACTCACAGATAAAATAAACCTTTTCTCTCTGTGTCACATTTTAAACGGGATCTGATACAATCTTACAAAAATAAGTCACCACGCCGTCACTAATCTGATGATATATAAATCTTTTGTTACTGCGGTGATTCTTCCACAGTCAAACGTTTCAAAATAAACAGATTTCTTTAATCTAACGAGCCGGAAGTTTTGAAGAAATATTAAGAAACATAAAAAGAGAAATAAATATGTTTTCCACTCAGAAACAATGTTTGGAGCGCGACTTTTCCCATGTGACGTGAATGCAGCAAAGAAAAGGAGGAGTGGCCCGGGCAGAAAGAGGGCGGGGCTGGCAGGTGACTGACAGGAGGCTGTTGTCACGGTTACGTGAGCTCGCTCCAGCTATAGGCCACGAACAGCAGAACCAGGCAGAGGATGTGAAGCAGGCTCGAGCCAATAAGGTCCCAGATCTGCCAGGCGGGAGGCGGGGTTTGAGTGGTGACGGACACCAACGAGCGAGTCTCTGACACCCCGGAGGAGGCGGGGCTTGGAGCTGAGATCGCCTCTTCCCGTTTCCTGTCCGGAGAGGTCGTATCAAAGGCCACCAGTGCCTGGACTGCGGCACGAACCGGCTGCAGGCGGCACTGGATGATGTCATAGGGCGAACACAGGGAAGACTGGCGCCCCCATGAGGAAGATGGAGGGAAATAAATGAAGGAAGGAAGGAAGGAAGTAGGGAAGGAAGGAGGAGGACGGGAAAGGGCAGAAGGTGGTCAGAGGGAAAAAGGAAACAAGGGAAGAGCAAGGGAACGAGAAAAAGAGGGCGAGGGAAGAGAAAGAGGGGGAAACATGGGAAATAATGGAAGGACATGGAAAACAAACATGGAATAAAGATGGGAGAAAGAAACAAGGGGATAAGTTAAAGGAGGGAAGAAAGTTCAAAAGAAAGAGTTTAAAAAGTATCAAGAAAAGTTTCAGAGAGAAAGAAGGGAGGAAGGAAAATGGGAAGGATAAGAGGAAAACAAACAAACAAACAAACAGGAAATGAAGATGGAAGAAAGAAACAAGGTGATAAGTAAAAAGAGAGGCAGAAGAAGATTGTTTACAAATAAACAAAGGGAGAAAGGAGGAAAAAATAAGAAGAAATGGATTAAATATCCTCCAAAGAAGGAAAAACCAGGAGGAAGAGGAAAGACCAAGGAGAAGAAACCGAAAATGTAGAAAAAAGAAGATGTTGAGATGGAAAAAACAGGGAAAGTGGAAGTAAATGAAGAAGGTATGAGAGTGAAAAAAGAGGCGGAGGAGAATGTGATGAAGAGGAGCGACCATCGAACCCAAATCAAAAAGTTTACAAGCAGTTTGAAAAACAAAATATATGGGAGAAAGAGTTGACAAGAGGAGAAGAAAACAGGAAGAGGAGGAAGAAGAAGTGGTGGGATCATCCCGGAAAGTAAAAAAGGAGGGAAGAAAGTTGAATGTTTAAGACAAGTTCAAGCAAGAGAGACGGAAGGAAATGTTTATAAAGAGAGAAGAATGAGTGGAATATTCTCCACAGAAGAAGAAAAAACAGGTGGAGGAAGAAACAGAATATGTGTGAAGAAGAAGACAGTGAGATGGAAACAACAGGGAAAGATGGAATTATGGGAACAAAAAGGAAAACAAAAAGAAGCGAAGAAACGTATGAGAGCGAAAAACGAGGCAGGAACGATTTAATGTGTTTGAAATGAAAAACGAGGGAATGTCGACCAAGAGGAGGAGGAGGAGGAGGAGAAGGAAGGGGGAGGAAGACGTGGAGCGATCCAGCCGTAAAGTAAAAAAGAGAAAGAAAAGGCAGGAGGTTAACCAATGGACACAGAGGTCAAAGGTCACAGACTGGAGAGCGTGAGCAGGCAATGAGCGGGGAGGCTTCCTGAGAGGAGGAGAGAAGTCCTGACCTCTCCCCTCGCTCCCAGTAAGCACACCGTGATGAGGGGTGAAGGGGCTGATGGGAGAGCCAGGCCAGCACGTTAGCACAGAAGCTAATATTACTGTTAGCACGTTAGCTCGGAGAAGCTTTCAGCGTGTTAGCGTGGTCAGTAAGAAGCATTCAGGCTGCAGAGAGCCGAGACAGTCAGCAAGCAGCAGCAGCAGGGATGGAGGTCAAAGGTCAACAGTCAGCTCACATCAACAGCTCAGGACTTTTTCCTCAAAGAGAAGGTAAGACCAGCTTTTATAAATGCAAAAATAAACTAATAAATCAAATAAAAATGACAAAAGTTTACCGATCAACACAAATGAAACACAAAAAAATATATAATGAAATTATTATATTTAAAGCAGCAAAAGCACCAAATGATCCTAACGGGAAAAGACTTTAATTCCCATTGATGCTACAGAGGTTTAGTGTATTTCTCCAAAATTCCACCTTTTCATTTAGTTTTCTTTCTGCATCTGAATTTCCCAGAATCCACCACTCAGACATTGAAAACAGAAAATCAAGAAAAAGTTGAATCTTAACTTTTATATGTGCAGTTATAAGCTCGCTCGCTCGCTCGCACACACACACGCACGCACAATTGTTCGCTCAGACTCCGTCATGATGGAGGAAGCTGAAGCTACAGGCAGCGATGACAGCGGTGATGATTCAGCGTTAAATGTCGACATTAACAACCCCGTTAAAAAGCGATGGGAACAAAAAGGGACGAGTCGGAACGATGAATCAGAGCTGGGGAACGCTGAGGGAGTTAGAGATAGAAACATGTTTTTTATTTTCATTTTAAATGAAGTCTCCAGGACTTCTTGCTAAAAAAAGTTTAAAGTAAATGAGTCTGAAAAGTGTCATGTCGGGTATCAGAGGTCGGGAATATCTGCTGTTTAGATCATCAGCTTCCTCCCAGATCTGGTTCACAGTTCAGAGTCGTCATCAGTGTCCTGCAACAATCCTCAATTTCCCTTTAACCTGACAGCAGTCAGAGGGTCATGGAGCTGCAGGCATCATGTAATGATCTTTCCCTCAGATAACGTTCAGGAGACTGAAGACTTTGCTTTGCAGGACACGCTCACAGCTCCTCAGACATCTTTGTTTAAGTGATTCAAAGTGCAGCTGTTACAGCGGAGTTTCTCTCATGAACTGGGGGCTTATATTCACAGGTCTTTTGCTCTTATTGTTGTTTTTTCAAAATAAGAAAACTAATACATTTTGCAGCTGTCAGTTTGAAAACCTCTGCTCCATAAATGATCAAGTCACTGCAACAGCTTGATAATAATAAGAACTCTTTAGGAAAAAGCTGAAACTTGTAACACCAGCAAGCATGTTTTTTTTTTACAGAAATACAGAAAAGTTTTTGGAAGAACTGAGCAGAAACGTGAGAAGGACCCCCAGTTCAGAGAGGCAGGCCTGCAGTCGGAGCGCTGACAGGGCGGGTGGAGCTACTCTACAGGCTTCCTACCTCAGGAACGCCGATCTTTCTGCAGGCATCCAGGAAGTTCTCCACATTTCTCCGACACTTGGCCATGCTGAGCTTTGGCTGGAAAAGTCACAGAAAGACACATTCATGAACAAGAAAAAAAAGTCTAAACTGTGATTAAAACGCAGCAGAAATAAAAGCTCTGGACTGTTTTATTTAATCTTCAGAATATCATGAATAATGGGGTCAAAGGTCAGCGCTGAGACGTACCACCGCAGGCGAGGGGACGTGGATGCTGCCGACTGAGCGCGGGCGAATGTGATTGGCCAGGTGGCAGAGGACGACGCCGTCCATCAGAGACGAGCCGAGGTCCTCGGGGAGGACGACCTTCAGTCTGCTCTCGATGCTCTGAGGAGGAGAATCATTATGAATGAGTTATTTTGCAAAAAAGCATGCAGGGATGCAATAAAGGAAGCTGTGAGCCAGCCTTTTACTGCATGCATTTCATTGTGGGACATTAATAGAACAATTAAATCACTTGTTTTAGTCTGAATGCTGAGTTCAGAACCAGTGCTGCAAAGTAACTAAGTGCTTTTTCTCAATTAGAGTACGAGAACCTTAAAACTGTAAAACTGTAAAGAGTTTTTATTTAAAGCAAAATTTTTACTTCTACTGGACTACATTTATTTATGACACAATATGAATTATTATCATTATGGATTAAGGCACCAGGAAATATATGAATGTTAAAAAAATCTGCTCCATCTTTAACAGCTGCAGTAATAAAGTAATGCATCAACATGTATAATAGAATAATATATTATATTTATGATAACTGCAACACTGAGATAAAGTCTCTATATGTCTACATTGAGTATATTCTTATTAATATCTTTGCTCTTGTACTATCATTAATACATTTTGAATGCAGGACTTTTACTTGTAACAAAGTGTTTCTACACTTTAATAATGCTGCTTTGAGTAACCGCTGTCAGTAATCAACCAAACAGTCTATGGAATAAATGTGTAGCATCAAATTGGGACACAGTTGGTGTTCAAACCAGACAGATGAATCACTGTTAACAGTTTCTACAAAGGTAAGTTAAACACACGTTCTTCCTTTAATCACAGAGCTGCTGCTGGTTAGTAAAGTGAGCCTCACGTCTCTCAGCTGCTCCGTGAGCTCCAACTCCTCCCTCAGCTGCTCCATCTTCCTTCTCATGGTGAACTGAGGATCCACCGACTCCAGGCTCTTGTGGCTCCGCAGGAACACTGCAGCCAAAACAAAAAGAAGACGAAGAAGAAGACAGCAGGTTAGACTGAGAAACACAGGACACGTTTACACAGAAAACCACCTTTCTGACTTCTGAGACGGGAGGAAGAGGAGAAAAAACCCACAGAAGAGACAGTTTGTTAACCCCTTAGAGCGGCTGTTTCTATACCTGCGAGTCTTTCTGTTTTACCCTCATAATGCTGGAAAATTTAACATAAACATTTGTGGTGATTTCAAAACAAATGGCTCATAATTTCAGACAAAAGTAGCTTTTAATTTTCAGCTGAAATGACAGCCGTCCCTGCAAAACATGCAGCTTATAGCTACATAATATAACGAGAGTAACCGTAATGATTTTGTGTTACATTTCTACATTTTTGAATTGAAAAAAAAAAGGCAATAATCATCAATTTGTAGACTGGTCCTCTTTATTTAGTGTATTTCTGTGATGTTTATTGATAAAGTGAATCTACTTAAGTGTTGTTTAGTTTTTTTATAGGTGATTTAATAAAACCCAGAGATGGTTTTCCATCTTTTTGTCTTTCTTCTAAAATCACCACTAAAAAAATAAATGACAAAAATACTGAGGTATGAACTGAACTTTGGCTAAAAAATCAGGGTCTATCACCATTACACCATTATCAAGATAAAATGATAATAATGATGAAGATAAATGAAAAATGATTATAGAAAATCCACTCATGCTGCCAGTTTATTAGGTACACTGAGATAACTCTGATGCAGTCTAATACATGAGCTCTGCAGTAATCCTCTTTCTAAAGGTTATATTGTTAATAATAACAAAGTGTGGACACACACACAGACACTCGGTGACTCAGTGACACAGAAACAGTCGTTCTGCCATAAAAGATGCAGAGAGCTTATGTAAGCACAACATTCACGTGCACTCATGCAGCTCGGAGCACTTTCAGCTGCGGCTTTGTGGGCCGAGCGCTCATGTGGAGGACGAAACCGACTCACCGACTGCATTAAAGCCTTCATCACGTCTGTCAAATGATCCTCAGAGCACAAAGAAATAACTCGGTGCTCTCAGGATGAGTTCAGTTCAGCATCATATACATTATTTATACAAATGTACAAAATTTCTCTAGAATATAAAGTTATATTAATGGAAATACTCAAGTAAAGTAGCTCCAAATTACACTTGAGTACTTGAGTAAAAGTTCTCCATCACTGACTGACTGTATACAAACGTTATTTTTACTGATGAAGCTAAATGTAGTCGAGTATTAATATGTTTCCAAGTTACTTTTTAGGATTCACTTTTATCCCAATATTCAACAGCTGTGACTGATGTTTCCTCCTGAAGTCGAACCCACATGTTCTATTTTTTCTCCATCATTATTTTACTTTTCACAACCACTCGGTCAAAAATACTTCGCTATAAAAGGCTTATTGCCATATTTGGGTTTCCAGACATTAGACTCTGACTGTGAAACTTCCAAGTAATAAGATATTCCAGCTTTCACTTCCTCACTGGCAGAACGCCGCCTGCTTCACTGGAAGTCGACTAAACTTCCCTCCAGCTCTCAGCTAACGCTCACAGAGAAAGTCAAATTCCCCCAAATAACTTTTTTCTGGGAAACAGCAACAAATTCATTGTTTTTTTTTCTTACACAAATAAAAGAAAAAATGTAATAAATAAAAATGATAAATAAAAAAATAAATAATAATGATATAAATTAATAATAAAATAATACAAATTAATATTAACACAAATAATAAATGTTATTTAAAAAATTAAACAAAACAATCAGACGAAGAACTGGAATTAATAAGTAAAACCAGATTCAGTAATATTTCAATGATGATAAACAGGCTCAGAGTGCACACACACACACACACACACACACAGCTGAGGGGTGAATGATTCACCTCCTCCGTGTCCTATTTTCTGCCTTTTACAGAGAAATGAACACAGCTTGTATCTGAGTCTGTGCAGTACCACACAGTGACCACCGGGGGGAGCCTCAGCGTCTCCACTGTGGGCTCAGCTCTTGTTTTGAAGTCTGCAGGATGTGAATGCTTTTAAGTCGGCAAGCCTCTTTAGCAAACAATCCTCATATATCTGAAGCTAAAAGAAGCTTTTTACCAAACTACAGATTTAAACCACAAAATGTTCACTCTGGGAATTATCTACATGAAGCAGATATTCAATAATTCCAAAGGAAAAAGGTTAAAGTGCAGACATTTATTAAAAAATCCTAATGCTCCTCCAGTTTTTATTAATAATGGCAGCTTGAGACCTGCTATAACGGGGGTACGGTGGAAATAAAATGGCTCTGGGGTTGTTGTTGTTGTCGAGCACCTGCAGGTTAAAGTAAGATTGTGTCTTTTCAGGAATGCTTCCCGTTTTCTAGAACTGTGACCCCTGAACATCCAGCAGAATAAAGAGCTATTACAGAGTGTTTGTTTGACTGTCAGATAATCCTGAGTGACGTGAACTCTCCGTGGGATCAGAGAGGAGATAACAAAGAGCAAATAGTTTTATCTTCTAGGTCAAGTCATTTTACAAGCGGCTGAGCGCCTCCTCCTCCTCCTCCTCCTCCTCCTCCTCTCCATCTCTCCCTCTGCCATCTGAACACTCTGAGCCTGCAGCCTCTTGTTTCCGTGTCTCCTCCTGTGACGGGGTATTAAAAGGTTTGGGAAGATATTTTTAAAACCCTGCATGAGGGCGTGTGGCTCCTTTTTTCTTGTCTGTTTCACGAATGTTTCCCAGCTCGCTGACTGTAGGAAGCTGCTTCTTTTAGGAACAATGAGAGAGGAGTAAAACTACAAACTCTGGACTGTGATGTCTGGCATTAACACTCAGCTTCATCCTGCAGTTTGTTAGAGAGAAGCTGCACACAGGATGATGTGGTTTTTATGCTGCCAACAAGTCGTGGCATGTAACAAGTACAACAAAGCACTTCTAGCTGCCTGGCTCCATCTGTAGCAATACCACAAAGACTCATGGGTATTGTAGTTTGTGGAGACATTTGTCACAGGTCCTAAGGAGGACCCGGGCTACAGCTGACTGTCCTGATCCTGCAGGGGGAGTTTGAGCTCTCAGTGTCTCTTTTGTCTGCACGGCAGTAAGAAACCTAAACTCACACGTGATCTCTGCACTTTATCCCTGTAATGACTTTGGACATGTAACATAAGCACTTTATGCATCCTGCACTCAGCAGTTTGCTCTCAATCTTACAATCCTGGACCACTTGTACTGTTTGTTTCTATTGTTTTCTCTTCTCGTGGCTGCAGCTACATTTCTCCTGCAGGAGATTATAAAGTCTGACTTCATAAAGCATCAGTGGAAAAACATGCATCACTTTCAATGAGAGAAAGATGATAGAAAACACAGGGAGAGCCAGCCTGAAAACCAGTGATGGGAGATGCAGCTCATGCAGGTGAGACGACAGGATTTAGGTCAAAGTATGTCAGATAGATTTAGGTAGTATTTAAGTGTCACAGTATACAAGGGTCAAAATAAAGACGCTGCTCTTTCACAATGTCTGTTTATGTGTAATACACAGCAGCCTGTAGGCAGCTTTACTGAGGAACATGGAGACTTACAGGACTTTTAAACTAAAATTTAGGGCATTTCTCATTAATATACTATTATAAAAACTGTCAAATGCAGTCTACGCCGGTGAGATGTCAGAAAGGTATGAGGGTATGAAAACATGGCTTTAGTATAGCTGTTTCTAGTGGTTGAATAATGGTCACTACTTCACAGCTTCTCTGAGCCTTTGCAACAGTTCAGCTGACAGATTATATCTGCGTGAGAAAGAAACGAGTTCTCACAGTGTTTGTTTCTTTTGTGTTTGTGTAGAAATCTGCAGACAGAGCAAAGTGTTGCTCACGCTGAGGTCACACAAGCATTTCTAATCTTTAGACTTTTTAAAGAGAATATATGCAAATAAATGTATAGAATAATTGTACGTGTTTAAATATGGTGCTAACTGGTGGGCAGCCTGCTGCAGCAGCTCTTTGGATCTTGGTTATTTACATGGCTTTTATTTTTTAAGTTTCTCACCTCTTCAGCCTGTTTCTGTAAAATGAAACTGTCTCCACTGGGACATTAATAGTCTTTTCTAAACTTAATTTCAACAGTAACCTTGGAAACAAGAATCACTGTTAAATGTTTTTGTCAGAACAATAAAACAGAAATGTTTTCCCTGCATTGCAGAGGCTGTTTATGTGTGTGTGTGTGTGTGTAGCTGAGGGGAAAGTTTACAGCTAAACCGCCTGATAAAATCTGAGCGCTGATTTAATCTCCTATATGAAAAGCTTTCACATTCAGTTCGTACACCTTGTGTCTCCAGGTTAGTCCTTAAAGTCCACAGAGCTCGCTGTTCATCTAACGTAACGGGGAATACTGTTGGAAAACTGTGGGAAGGTCTTTTGTGGAGCTCGTGTTACAGGTAGGTGACTCAGGTGTTCGTGAGGTCATTCTCCACCACAAGCCTCCAGCTACATCACAGATTCTTCCACTCTTTATTCTCTACTGGAAGGACGGACGCCGTCCCTTTAAGAGCGTCTTCATTTTAGGTTTGATGATGGCGGCGGAGAAACCTCCACTTTTTTTCTTTGCTTTTACGCCATTATTTACTTGAGTAAAAGTACTTAAACCATACTGTTAACAAAATACTTTAAATGCTCCTGACTGAGAACAGAAGAATCACGTCTTCTAAGTTATTGCTTCAATGATAAGAAACTCTTCCTTTAGACATGTGGTCCCCAAACTGAACTTTATCTCTGTGTAACACGTTTTTATGCTTGTTTCTTTGGTCTGGGGTCCTTTTTTTGCTTCCATTTATGGTCCGACATGTTTTTTATCAAGCTGTTTTTTGTTTTTATTTTCTTTGTTTTATCGTTTGTAAGTTTTTATTGTCTTTTTGTCTTATTATATTATATATATATTATATATTATATATTATATTCTGCACTGTGACCACGTTACTCTCATGGTGTCAGAAGAAACAGCTGCTCTCAGCTTTGTGATGATGCATTTTCCAGCTGATCCAAAGAGTTTATGTAACTGGATTTAATCACAGTTTACATGGTTTTCACTGGACAGTAAGAGGATGAAAAACTGATCTACGAAGATGCATAAATGTAAATATTCAAAGTACTCAACATGGTGTTTGTACTTCAGCATGCTAGCTGTACTCTCTATAATTTTCCCTTTTTCATACCCTGTTGGATTAAATTGGGCTTATCCTAATGATCCTAAAATATACACATGATTTTAAATATTAAAGTGTTTACAGGGACGACCAGCACCACATTAACTACTGTTACTGTACACACACACACACACACACACGCAGAGGGTGATGATTGGATGTTAATGAGGTCAGCAGCAGTGATGATGTGAGCGTGTCAGTTGCTGGTGATGTCATTCTCCCTGAGGCATGAACCCATTAACGACCATTAGTCATAATGTTATCACACTTACACACATTCAGCCTCAGTGAAACGGCTCTTATTTAATCTTTCCTTATCACAGTAGCAGTAAACAGCAGAGAGAAACTGATTTATGGAAAGATCAGAATTCAAGTGCATGAAATAAAAAAGGTTTTTAGCAACAGTAGCAGCGCAGCGATGCTGTTTATTAAACACAGAAATGTCCCGAGGATTAAAGAT
The DNA here is from genome assembly GCA_903364295.1 of Serranus cabrilla. Taxonomy (NCBI): domain Eukaryota; kingdom Metazoa; phylum Chordata; class Actinopteri; order Perciformes; family Serranidae; genus Serranus; species Serranus cabrilla. The sequence continues at coordinate 105,033 of CAFUXE010000570.1, read as the reverse complement.
TTAGGTCAGTTGGGCAGTTAGCATTAATGTTGTAGTGGTGATTGATCGGTTAGCAGTGAAGTTAGTTTCAAAATAAAAGAACTTAAATGAAATTAGATTTTTTTTCGGCAGTAAAATAATCAATAAATCAATAAAATAGCTGATAGATTATTGAATAAAAAGTCGCAGCCCTGCACATCATTCGTCTTGTCTTTATTATCAGAAACACTTTTAGTGTCTCAACAATTTTTATACACATACTTTTATGTGACATCTCATTTTTTATCATCTTTTTACTGTTTTATTGTCTGTATTGCTTCTACACATTTAATTGCATTTTTTCTGTTTGTGTATCTAGATTTACTCATTTGATTCATTCATTATTTTATTATTTTTTATTTTTGTCTTTGACCCTGATTCTGTCCTGCTCATGTTGAGCCTTTTGTTGTTACTTTTCACTTCTGCTCTTGAAAACACTGTGTAAACACTCTTTAAATTAAATTATCATTATTATTATTGTTGTTTGTTTTTTTATGCTTTCCTGCTGCAAAAAGAATTCCCTCATGTGTGAAAATAAAGAGCTCTGATGAGCTATTGTTTTTAGCATAGTGCTCATTAAGAGTTAGCTCCCCAGCTGCAGGAGTTTGTCTTCACTCCTGCATCACCAAGCTGCTAACAAGGACACGTTCATCTTTCTGTGTCTCTGTTTCATCTGATGCCGGACTAGACTTTGTCAAAACATTAAGCTAAATATCATTAGTCTCACTGATAATATACTCATGCAAAGATATGCTGATCGATTAATAACCCTGAACTCTCTGTTAGCACGTTAGCATGAGCTGTAGCCTTTGATTCAGATGCTGACATGAGATGAAAATGAAAGCCAGATTGTTGTGGTTTCACAGTGAACTCAGTGAGTCTCTGAAGGTTTTGTGAAAGATTTGTTAACATTCAGAAGTTTTTACTGTGAGTGTGTGAACAGTTGAACAGCTCGCCGCCGCCGCCGCTGCTGCTAACTTCCTGCAACATATCAGAGCCTTTTATGGAGCAACTGACTTAAACACAGCCCGCCTCGGGGAGAGGACACACACACACGGCTGTGATCCATCTAAAATCTTGGATCTGTTCCAGTGGAAGTAGGATAGTCCTTTAGGGACCATTATCTAACACTTAAAATATAGAAGCTAAAAATACACACACATACACACAAATGTGCAGACGAAACCCAGACTCATTCAAACACTAGACACACACACACACACACATTTGGAGAGACATCAAACAATCCTAATATGGCGTCTGGTTTTCTGATACACACCAGACGCAGTCAGAAGTAGGAACGGACGCACGACACGAGCCGACGGTGATAAACAAACAAACAAAAAACGAATTCTCACCAAACAAAAGTGCACCGAAACCCTGCAGAGGGTTTTAAATGCAAGTCAAATGAAAATAACCATCAGTGTATTCATCACTCACCCTGTGGCGCCCTGAATTGTTACAGTAAAGTTAGTCTGAAATACAGAATCTGAAAAAATCCTTTTTGAATGGACGTCAATGGAGGCCGCTTTAACAACATTATACTGCATGAGTTTTATGAGAGTTTCTGAACAAATGTCTTGATATATTTAGCATAAATGTGCTCCAGATTTACTTTGATTAATCAGGGTCGTTTTCAGACTCTATGTTCACAGTGGCGGCCTGCAAGAAAACCACGTTTTCTTTAACATTTCAGGGTAACAAGAGGTGATTATTGATGTAAAAATGGTCATTTTTAGGGTGAAGTCTTCCTTTAAAGGAGCACATGTTAAACTGCACATCCAGGGCTTTCAGCAGGAAGTGTAACAACTAAAACTCAGCTCATTATGCTCCTACAACTGATTTCCTCTCCTTAAATACTGATAATTTAGACATTTGACTCCTAAAAACCTGTAATATGTTCATGAATGTAAACGAGTGAGCTTCTCTTTCACAGAGGTGGATTCAGATAATTTCAGGCCCTCACTGCTGCTCTGTCACACACCCTGTACTTACTGCTTTCCAGAATCGTTACACTCACACATTTTGGTGAGCTTCAAAGTCTGTGTGTGTGTGTGTGTGT